>CM048046.1:1092500-1545000 GCA_026259375.1 Verasper variegatus
GACGGTAAAGAGCATCATCCTGGAGATGACGAATCGGGAGGGTCGACGAACGGAAAGGGATGGATGAGACCGACCTGCGCGCCTACATAGGGCTGCTGATCTTAGCGGGCGTGTACAGGTCCCGGGGCGAGGCTGCCGCCAGCCTGTGGGATACCGAGAGTGGCCGGGCGATATTTCGTGCCACGATGCCCCTAAAACTCTTCCACACGTAGAGGTTAGTCTTTTTTTCCGTTTGATATTATTATTATGTTATGTTATGTTATGTAGATAGCGGCTGCTAGTCCTTGTCCTCATCTCCTCTCCTCTCATCTCTTCTCCTCCTGTTTTTCTCCCTAGGCCGGTGTCCGTTCCGTCAGTACATGCCCAGCAAGCCGGCGAAATATGGGATCAAGTCATGGGTGTCCTGCGATGCGAAATCCAGCTACGCTTGGAAGATGCAAGTGTACACCAGAAAGCCGAGCGGCGGACGCCCAGAACAGAACCAGGGGTTGCGGGTAGTGCTCGATGTATCGGAGGGACTGCACGGTCGTAATGTCACGTGCGACAATTACTTCACCTCCTACGAACTCGCGCAGCAGCTCCTGGAGAGGAAGCTCACCGTGGTCGGCACAGTTCGGTGGACAAACTCTTGTCTTTGCGCTGCCCGCGTTACGTGTGCGTTCAGGCTCCGGTGCAAAAGGGGTACGAGCGTCTTGAGAGGGCTGCAGGTGGTTGGATTTGGTTGCTGCTCCGGGTTGGGCGCCACAGCATCGATTAACCCGTGAGCCTCGCGCGCCCCACCACAGGCCCCCGAGCCACGCAGTGCGGATTAACCTCTGCGTCTACCTTCGACTACGACCTTAGATCAGACGAGACAACCCGCTGAATTTAAGCATATTACTAAGCGGAGGAAAAGAAACTAACCAGGATTCCCTCAGTAGCGGCGAGCGAAGAGGGAAGAGCCCAGCGCCGAATCCCCGTCCGATAGGCGGGCGTGGGAAGTGTGGCGTACGGAAGACCGCTTGCCCGGTGTCGTGCGGGGGCCTGAGTCCTTCTGATCGAGGCTCAGCCCGTGGACGGTGTGAGGCCGGTAACGGCCCCCGCCGCGCCGGGGTCCGGTCTTCTCGGAGTCGGGTTGTTTGGGAATGCAGCCCAAAGCGGGTGGTAAACTCCATCTAAGGCTAAATACCGGCACGAGACCGATAGTCGACAAGTACCTTAAGGGAAAGTTGAAAAGAACTTTGAAGAGTTATTGCAGGATTACTCTGAGAGGTTTGGTGTGGATAGGAACTGTAAGAGGTGAGAAAAGTCCTTTTCCTCCTGAAGTCGATCACCATCTCTCTGGTCTTGGCCACATTCAGAAGCAGATGATTTCTACAGGCCAACTCCACAAAACTGTCCACCAGTGCTCTGTACTTCAAATTTAAATCAAATCAAATTTTATTTGTATAGCCCATATTCACAAATCACAGTTTGTCTCATAGGGCTTTAACATGGTGTGACATCCTCTGCCCTTAACCCTCAACAAGAGTAAGGAAAAACTACAAAAAACCCTTTTAACAGGGTAAAAAGAACGTAGAAACCTCAGAGAGAGCCACATGTGAGGGATCCCTCTCCCAGGACGGACAGAAGTGCAATAGATGTCAAGTGTGAAGGGAAGCATCATCAAGGTTTTAGCAGTATTGATAGGGGTAGACCTTTCTGAAGCATAACTGAAGGTCAGTGAATTGGTGGATTAATGTCACTAAGGGTCAAGTATCTGAGAAATACTATGTATCAAGCAGTCTTTCTGCAATCATAGTCTATGGTCAGCAGCCAGCAAGATCATGATCCACCATCAAGATCGGATGCCACTATAGTCCACAGTCATTGTTCATTGTCGCCATTAGGATCCATCATCAGCTGCCACCTTGGTCGTGGTCCACCACCATTTTCCGATGCCAAAACGATAAAGGATCCGCCATACTGGATCCACCATTACGATCTCTGATATGCAATCCACAGATCCTAATCCATGATGTGGCCATAGCTGCGGCCCTGGATCTGCGGACAATAAGGCAAAGGGACTCCGGGGAAGAAGTCAAGTCAGTAACATGTATTGATGAGACATGAATTACTTTGATATGATAACGATTGAGAAGAGGAATGAGAAGCTGGAAAGAGAAGCTCCGTGTGTCATGTGTCCCCCGACCTTCTAGACCTATAGCAGCATAACTAAGAGCAGGTCCAAGACAAGCCTGTACCAGCTCTAACTATAAGCTTTATCAAAAAGGAAGGTTTTAAGCCTACTCTTAAATATACAGGTGGTGTCTGCCTCCCGAATTGAAAGTGGGAGATGATTCCACAGGAGAGGAGCTTGATAGCTGAAAGCTCTGGCTCCTACTCTACTTTTAGAGACTTTAGGGACGACAAGTAAGCCTGAATTCTGTGAGCGCAGTGCTCTAGTGGGTTGATAAGGTACCATCAGCTCTTTAAGGTATAATGGTGCCATATTATTAAGGGCCTTGAAGGTGAGGAGGAGAATTTTAAATTCTATTCTAGATTTAACCGGAAGCCAGTGTAGCGAAGCTAATACTGGAGACATGTGGTCTCTTTTCTTGGTTCTTGTCAGGACACGTGCTGCGGCATTTTGGACAAGCTGCAGAGTCTTTAACGACTTACTGCTGGAGCCTGATAATAATGAATTACAATAATCCAGTCTGGATGTAACAAAGGCGTGGACTACTTTTTCGGCATCCTTTTGAGAAAGGACATGTCTGATTTTGGAGATATTACGCAAGTGGAAAAAGGCGGTCCTAGAAATTTGTTTTAAGTGTGAATTAAAGGATAAATCAGGATCGAAGATCACTCCCAAGTTCCTGACTGTTTCATTGGAAGCAAGGGCAATGTCGTCTAGCGCAGCTATATCGTTAGATAATGTATCTCTAAGGTGTTTAGGGCCAAGTATTAGAACCTCTGTTTTACTTGAGGTTAAGTGAAAATTGCGGGTCATCCAGGTTTTTATGTCCTTGAGACATGCTTGGAGTTTAGTTATTTGATTACTTTGTTCAGGTTTTATTGACAAGTATAACTGGGTGTCATCCGCATAGCAGTGGAAATTTACCGAGTGTGTCCTGATAATGTTTCCGAGTGGAAGCATATATAATGAGAATAAAATTGGGCCGAGCACAGAGCCCTGTGGAACACCTTTGTTCCACAGGGCTTTGGTGCGCACAGATGACTCATCATTAATTTGCATTACTTAGCCTCACTCCCATCACTGCTTACTGCAGCAGGTAGGTAGCTGCATCATCCACTCCCAGATGAGGCTGGTAGGTGAGCTGTAGTGTCCAGCAATGATTTCACCTGTGGTCTGAGAGTGGCCAGGACCAGTCTCTCCAGTACCTTCATCACATGAGATGTGAGGGCAACTGGTCGATAGTCATTGAGGCCAGATGGAGTCTTCTTCTTGGGGTCTGGAACCAGGCAGGACGTTTTCCACAGCACCAATATCTGGCTCAGATTGAAGAGGTGCTGTTGAATAGCAGTGAGGTGGCTGGCACAGGTCATCAGAACCCTAGAGCTGATACTGTCTTGTCCTGAGGCCTTGCGTTGATGAAGCCTCTCCAGCTGTCTCCTCACCTGGCCAGATATGCATTTGAAAATATGCTTTTGATTTGCTTTATCCATAAGGTTGCTATGGCTGGTTTGCAATCATTTCAGACTTATGGTTGAAATGTTCATAAAGATGCTGCATGATGAACAGGATGAGGAAAATGAGGAGACAATTCTTGGTCTTGATTCTGAGTCTGAAATCTCTGATGCTTACCTAGATACAGGATCAAGCTGTAGGTTGTTGTGTCTTGGAATCCAGCTCTCCTAAATAAAGAAGTCTCCTTTGATGAAATAGATCTTCAGCTTTCATAGCATTCTCTCATTCTCTCACTAATATAGACTAGAGCAGGTGGCTGTTTTCTGAAAAATCTGTGATGTATTTTTCCAGTTTTGATCCCATTTTAAAATTAAGACCAGAAGATCAAACACTTAGGTCAGTAACTATCTGTTGATCGTTCAAATAGCCTATGATCTACATTTCAAGGTGCAATCTGTCCCCAAAGGTGGCCCAGGATGCACCAACACACGTGTGATAAGTGCTTTATATTCAGTTTTCTCATAACCATAAAAATGACATTATTACTATCTCTTCCACTATGTCCTGTACCAATTAAAAATGCTCATGAACATGAATTAAGTGTTTTTTCAGTATGCTGTTTTCTAATGGAGCACACCAGGTGGTATATCCAGGTTTCTCAAATCTGGATATCTTGTCTTATCCAGCGTGCTGAAACCAGGATAAGAATAATAACCAAAAGCCAAATCATAACAAGGATAATACTAATGAAACCATAAATGCCTTTATGATGAAATAATAAACGATCTGTAAAGGCACAAACACTTAACTCCAAACAGCTATTTTATTGTAAATTTCTAGATTTCTTAACTTTTCAAATTATTTAACTCCCCTAAACAGTGACGCTCCAGGGATTAAACCAGTATTGTTCTCAACAACTGAGATGAAATCAAGTGCACTGACTCGTATATTTTATCTTTTTCATAATAACTTTATTTCATGAACTCTTTTTACAGCATATACGTTATTTTACAGTGATCTTGCTCCTCACAGTTTGGGTGGTCCGACAAGCCTCCATCCCTCCACCTTGCTGACTTTTGTGAAGAAGGCCAGTGTTCCCAGACCAAGACAAGCGGACGTACCCGTTATAGCACTGTGGGCTGGATATGGACACAAAGAGCAGACAATATGGATTCACTTAGGAAAAAGATGAAATAGATTAAAATAAACCCATAATAACCAGTATTATACAAAATAATTTACAATAGTCTATTTGTGTCTAAATGGTAAATTTGGTTGCATAATGTGTCCTTAGCTTGTTTGCTGGTGTGTTGAAACATTTCTCAAACAAAACAGACATCTTGCTTTCAAAGACGCAGATTGCGTGGACACAAAGTGGAGGTGAGCCTCATTGAACTCTGACCCTCTTTAAATTCCATCACTCCGTTGACTATACATACTGGACATGATGTGCAGTGAGTGACTCCTCGCTGCCAGAACAGATACTTACTTCTGGCTCCCAGGAAGATCCCAGAGGTGCAGCCCCCAATGAAGTAATTAAGTGGTTCATCTGGAGCTTCACGGGCCTGAGCAGTGAGACATGTCGCCATACCAAAAATAGCCCCCATGGTGGCTGATAGAACAGAGACAGACACCCATGTCAGCATTATAAAGTTTGCATATACATGTAATATCAAACTATGAGGTACCTCCTTCCAGCTTTCATTTTAGGATAGTGCAGTCAGTCTATATAAATAATAATAGACACTGTTTTAATCTATAATATTCCCACAAACACTGACCTGATAAAGTACCAGAGAAGTAATAGTTACAGAACAAAGCATGTGCTGATGTCAGACACATCAAGTCTTTTTGCAAACGCTTTGTACCCAAATAGCAAATATTAGTGTCGTCTTCTTCTTTATTCCTACACTCTTCATATACAGCTCAAATTAACATTTAAAGATAAGTGTATAACCTTGGTTATTGTTTAATTTTGAATTGAGTGTGCTGAACTCCAGAACAGAAATGACAATAAAACAAGTGGAATAAAGGAACATTTACATTTGTTACTGCTGAGTTCACAGCTCAGGAGTATGATGTCGGACATTACTGGTGTAAGCAAACCAAAAAAATATCTTTAAAACATTAACATGTGACAAGCACATTTTCAAAAACAAGATTAATCTCTCTAGTGTTTACAGTATTGGATAATATCAGTGGATCAGCAGGGGAAATCTGTCATTTCCATGATTTTCTCCAGTGGAATTGGACCTCTTATGATCAAGAACACGACACTTAGACTTCACAGCTCTTTACTTGATTAATATCAAAATGTACCCATGGTGACAGTTCTGCTGGTCGCACCCTGCACTGCTGCCAACGCAGAATCAGGCTGGAATGCCACTATGTGATAGGCTGAACCCACCAGGCCTGAAGAAGAACACACAAAGACAAACATACATTAACAAGGTTGAAATCAACAATAGGTCACACAGGGCTGACTATGGAAGCTGTAGTCGTGTAGAAAGCATCACACTGAACAGTGTCTGTGATAGACAGCTGGATTCTTAGTCAGAGTCAGTCTTACTAATTAGATCACACAACTGCACACAAATATAACTGTAAATATAATACAACTTGAATAGCTTGTGTATCAAACGCATAAAGTGTGGAAGAGTATTTCCTCTTCTACAATGAACATGGTATTGCCATCAACGTAAAAAAAATCCAGTGCTAGAAATTTCTAAATCTGATTAGACTGATTTACTTCCATAAATCTGCTACAGAGTCTGCAACCGACCAGCAACATCTGGAATAAAGACAACATTTCACCAGTTGCCATGATCGCCAGTTAAACTGGAACACAGGGCTAACCTGCTAGCTTCGTTAGCCTGTACGCTAGTTCAACACTTTGCATTCACGACCCAACACGAGCGTCTACATCTACAACCTGCACGGCTCCAAACTGGTTTGATTAGTACTGATATTTACCCAGAGCTGTGCCCAGCTTGGTGGTTATCCATGTTTTTTCGACGCAGCCTGTGCCCTCTGGAACGTCCCAGTAGCCCATTTCTGCTTCAGCAAGGACACACACTTCCGGAAGCGTCGCGAGGTATACACTCCTCGTATGTTTTTGTCGGCTGGCGGGCCGGTTTATGTTGTATTACCGCCACCTACTGGATGGAGTAGGAAGACTTGAATAACGCCAGAATAAGAATAAATATACTTTTTCCCATTTCATGGTTAGTTAAATTACTTTCTGTAATTAAAACCACATTCCTTATTTTGCTTCCTTTGGTCAATAAGTTTCCTCCATTTGTTATATACATTAAAAACAGCCCATTTTATCTAATACTGGTTTGTGCCTTTACCATGTGTGTAAGAGAGTGATGCTCTGACTTAATAATGTTGTAAATGTTTCCCATCTCAGTATGTATGTGCATAATTACTTCCAGGAAGGTACAGAGATCCTCCATAACCAATGAAATCTGTTGAGTCAGTGTAAAGAGAAGGAAGGTGACAAGCTGCTGCCTCTGCCTTCTTTAACGGCCTGTATCAAGGCTATTTAACTTCGATAGCAAGTAGCCAAATTCAACTTTTTCCGACAGGTTCATATCCACAAATGTAGAAAAGAAGATGAATATAGATTTACAGTATCCACTGAGACCACTCTGATTGAAGTAGGTCAGAGCAGACATGGCTTTCCATCCACAAGGATACAAGTAACCAGCCACTGGGGAAAACTAACCAGCTACTGGGAAAAACTAACCCGCTACAGGAGTCCAGGGGTATGCTTAAATATTGCACATTTTATTTAGTTTGTTGTTAATATGTAGTGGGATTATTTAAAAGGGAAATTTAAGAATGATCATTAACTTTGTTTCACACAGCAGAAGACAACCAAGAGACAAAATAATTCACAAGTGTAAAACCATGAATACAATGTATTCTTGAGATAAATGTATGGATCCTGTGTTATTGAAGGAACATACATTATATTGTATTAGCTTTATAAAACATGATTTGGAGAACCTGCCATGACAATGAAATAGTTTGTAGAGGAGCAATATGTCTTCGCTGTGTCTCTGTCTGTAGGTACCACAGTTAGACATTAAGAGGAGAGGGGCTGGTTTGTCTCATACATTACCGTATATAAGTTTATAAGAGTTTAACCAGATTTATGACAAACTAACATCATTCAGACTACAGACCGCTTTTGATTTAGCTTTTTCATAAATATTCGCTATTAACTTAAACAGCGAAGTGTTTGTTGTGATCACACCATATGCAGCCCCAGGAAGAGAAAATCAGGGAGCGGATCTGTCTGCAAAGAGAAAGACCTTAGTTTTAATTTAAACACACATACACACACATATCAGCCAGAGTCTTGCAGGCAATAGGAAAACTCAGAAGGACCGCAGCGGACCCACAGGCCGTTAGTTGTTTTGGCACTGGCCAGGCCACGAGCAGGCCCGAAAACATTTTCCAACAAGTTTGTGTATTTGATGAAAATTCATCAAATGGATACTCAGCTTTAAAATGATTTATTAACAAATCATTGCTAGCTTCAATAGGTTGTTTTATACTTTTTAGAAGAAAAACTAGAGTCACAGTAAAACTCAATTGCAGAGTTTATCGTGCCACAAAAACGTCATTACACTGGGTTTCAGTATCCTGTTGGAATCTTCTGCAGGAATCCCTTTACTGGAATGAAAATTAACCAAATTTAAACACACTGCATACGGACACATGGAAGCTTCAAGTGAGAGTCTGATTTTTAGGGTTGTTGCCTCAGTCATGCTTCACTGTATAAGAGGTCATTTCTTCTTCCAGAAGTGGCTATATTGGTCAGCTTCGAAATTGTCTTCATAGTGGACCGGCGTCTCTTTTTTCAGCTTCTTCACTTCCCTCTTTTTCTGTCGCGCTCGGCGCTCCTCTTCAGACAGAGTGGACAGATTGACTGGCATCTTTAAAAACACACAGAGATACAAATTAACTTACAAAACATGAACAATGGACTAACACCCTTATAGATAAGAAGCTTATGACTTTGGTGTTGTGTGTTGACAGGGTTACTGCTGGGACTGAACAGTATGCTGCAGAGTACAATTATTATTTTTCTTGTCTTTTTTTTAATCTGTAAAAGTCTGAAGCTAAATAGAGATATTTAAGTTTAACATTATAAAAGGATACATTTTGGCTAAAATATAAGTAAATTAATGATGTATTGTTAGGTGCTGAAAAGGTGGAACTGCTACATATCAATATAATAATATTTGAGAAAACTTTCTTTACCAAAATATGTTTTAACATGTTGATGGTAATTCTAACCCTGGACAGATGCAAAAAAGAAAAAAAAGAAAAGACAGCTGTCGGTAATTATTGGTGGTAGGGCCTAGTTCTTCATTTATTTTATGTTTACTTTGTCCCTTCTTAATAGTTTCACTTTGGCACCCCCTCCACAGTCCACACATACATATAAGTGACACTTGAGGCACCAACAGGCATGCAGTGCACTTTCACAACCTGACCAATTCACTGGCATATAAGCAATGAACTGTGCAGTCGGCGCACCAGGCCAGGACCCTATGTTTTCATTGACTAACAAATGTTTCCATCACAGTGTGGCCTCAATCAGAGTCAAACATTGTGGTGCCAAACTAAGGCTCATAGAGGATACAACATGTGATTAAGTGAAACGTTTCTTCTCTCACACAAGAGGCTTCTTCTACAGCCAGACTGTGTGCATTAAGTAGTTTGAGGATAAACTTACTTAAAAGGGAAGGATAAAAGTATAAAAATATGTCTGATTATCCCACCGCGAACACAAAGTATGCTACATCTCAATCTCTCCAAATGCACCAGGCGCATCCTGTCCCCAAGATACCAAATGCGTTCAGTCAGGCTCCCTATAGTACAGTCATGGAACACAAGGATAGGGACCAATGTTTTTATTGACTATTAACTGCAAACATTTACACCACAATGTGGCCTCAATCAGAGTCAGTGTATACAGTGTGTGTCAAACTAAAGCTCATTATAGGGGCTACATCATGTGATTAAGTGAAACATTTCATCTCTCATTCTTCAGTTAAGTTAGCCAGGTCTTGTACAAGAACAAGAACTTATTAAAGAACAGATTCATAGCTCGACTTAATGCTGCTGCTGTTTGTTTTTTCCTCCTCTTGCTTTTTAGTCACATTTTTAAATTCAGTCATGACTTTTAGGCAGCTACGCTAGCTTCACTGCGCAGCCATGTATGCCTATACTGTCACACATGTGTGGTATGTTTATCCTGCTATAACATGACACTGAATGTGCGGAGAGGCCCTTAAACTATTAAAATAACAATCAAGATATCATGGTGGATGCTTGATATGACACAGCCCAATGTAAGCCATCCATTCAGCATACTGTTTTCCACTGTAGCATTGAGCTTGCCTATGGAGTCTCCTTTATAAAGGTGCCTTAACATTGTGAGACTCATTTTCAGCACCTTCTTAAAAGAAAACAACTAACACAGTCACACTGATACCGACAATGAAGCATTTACATGTTACTGAACAGATCAGAGCGCTGTAAAGAGAGAGTGGAGGCCAGGACCGACACTGACCATGAGGATGCGTCTGGGCTCTTTGTATCTGATGTTGACTGTGGAGCCGTCAGGACGGACCAGCATCACCGGGTACAGCCTCTCATACCTCTGCCGACCACAGCGCACCACGGACGTCCTGTTCGAGTCCAGCTGAGCTGTGTGAGTGTGGAGCGGTGACGCTGTCCGCGTGACCACGGGGCAAACACACCTGCGAGTGCGCGCACACACAGCCACACGCGCGCGTAAAGACAGACAGACAGAGAGAGAGTAAATGTGGGATCTGCCACTAGAGAACAAGGTTAAATAACATGTATCTCCGTTTGAGTGCTTTGTACTTGCACCAAGCACATTTGCCACCAGGTTGTATGTTAGTTACTGTATGAACTGTAAGTTATTTAACATTATTCCTGTCCGTCAAATGACAGAGGCTATGAAATGGAACAAGCATGAGTGGACAGAGAAACATGTCTGGAGCTCTTACCGCGGTATCAGAGGAGCACACAGCCTCGTCAGAAACATGTTGACAGCTACGAGGATTCAGTCTCCACAATCTGCTGCTGGAGGGGAAGCCAAACAGCCAGACAGGAAGCACTTCAAAGGTCAAGCCCCTGGAGTTCACTCAGTAAGTGTCCCACTGAAACTAAGCACAGCGCAGGATAGTTCCGACAATCTGTGGGCACAAGAAGCGCTTAATGGTCTTCTTCTTCGTCTTTGTTCGGGTTTTTTATCGGATGGCAACCTAACGTTAAGGTGCATTATCGCCACCTACTGTGTTGGAGTGTGAGTCACAGTGCCTGTATCTAGGTCATATTCATAAAGGGGAAAAAAACTGCTACATATCAACTAACCCTAAGTTTCCCTCAAAAAGATGAGTTATTTTGAATTGACCAAATCCAACATTTCCAGGACTGAAAAACACATCATCAATTAACACATTGTTTTAGACAAATTTTCCATTCATAAAATAGACAGTTTGACTTTGTCTGATTTCAGTGGGGAACATGCTTATTGGTAAGTTAGCTCAAGAGTAAAGAAAGGTACTGTGTTTGTTACTGGGTAAATGGAGGTGTAGGCTTGCTCATATGTGGTTGGTGTATTGTGCAATATATGTGAAGGTTGAATTCAATGTTTGACATGTTTAAATTCTATTCTACACTTATAATGTGAGTATACATTTTGTAACTGTGTACATTTTTATTAACTTTGTGGTAAGTTTATTGATAATAGCTCATACCAGCATGTACCCTCATTGCTAAGGTGCCTTTTGACACTAAATATTTGCACAATAGTTTCAATTATTCACAAATGTCCTGTATTAGTGACTTTTGTTAACTATATACTTAACTTACGATAATCATCTAATGAACAGTTAATATTATAACGGAAGTTGTGGAATTTCATTAGTTGTGATTATCAAGAGTTTTTGTTGCTGATGGGACAAGTGACAACAAATGGCATTAGCCGCTGAGACTGTTGTGATATGAGGATGTATTAAAGGCTGTATTTCTTTTCTGCTCTGGAACTTGCTCAGGTTTATCCATGTTGATACCTAAGGTAACCTGATAAACTGCAACACTACAAATTCTGCTCGATTCCAGTGAGGTTCTTTGAGGTTTTGTCCGTCTCTCATAGATATTGGAGCTTCACTGGCCCAGTTCTAAGATTCTGGAACCAAACACCCCCCTTTCCTGATTTATTTTATTTTTGTATATTTGTCACACTTTGCTACAGCAAACCTAACCCTAACCCATATTTTTGTTTTGGGTGTAAATAATGTATCCTCCAACCAGTGAGGGTATGGTGATGCCAGGTTGGCATCAATCAGTGAATCAATCAATCCAATTTTATTGTTAAAGCCCATAATCACAATTTGACTAAATGGCTCAACAAGGCGCAGCACCCTCAGTCCCCTTAAGGCAAGAGTAAGGAAAAACTACCAAGAAACCCTGTTAACAGGGAGAAAACCATAGAGACCCCAGAGAGAGCCAGGTGTGAGGGATCCTTCTATCAGGACGGACTGATGCTGCTTGTAACAGAGCATGTCACCTTTTTATTTACAGTCGATGTTTCACCATGAACCATAGAAGGTCTGAATACAGGCGCACTTCACAGTTCGGGGCGTCTGGTCTGACTGGAGATTTGTCAGTAGACCAACTTGCAGATATTAGTGGAATATCTGTATTATTGTATCAGAGACACAAAAAATACAAACGACTGTTAAAGGATCTTTCATAACTGACAGTAGAGGGCAGTGTTACGCCATTGAAGCGTCTAGTCTGTCTCATCCAAACAAGACCAGGATGTTTGTCTCGTGACCAATGCGGAAGTAGTGGAACATCACAGCTGCAGTAAGTTTGATCATTGTTCTGGTTCAGATCAAGTAAATGTCCGTGTTCCACCTGCGATCACTTCCCTCTCCTGACGGTTAGTGTTTCACCCGAGGCCCAGTGGAGAAGAGAATGAGCTAAGTTTATTCAGGGTGAGTTTAGTTGTCAAACCTCCACTTGTTGTTTACCACAGAATGTGGTCACCTGCCGAGTAAAGCTTTTCTTTTGGGACGAGACATTTCTAAAATCCCATTTCGACAACACATAGCAGAAAAGCTTTGGGTCTTACGTTAGCATCGTTAGCCTTTGTCCTATTTCTCTGTTAAACTACAAGGTTTATATTAGTCATTACTTTCTTAAATTAACAGTTTTTACAAAATTAAAAGCATGCCAAAGCATGTCAAATGCTGAAAGCATAAAATAATGTAAAATATTTAACATTTAATCCACACAGAGAAAGTGTACTTATCAAAATAACTACCTTTTTATGTTTATTTGATAATATCCCATGAAAGCAGATTTTGTCTAAACGATAACCTCTGTTAATATTGAGCAGGACATATGCTCAAAACACCGGGTTTCTAAACAGTCTTGGAAACAAAATAAGAAGCATGTTATTACACCGGAAGGGAGGATTATGTTAGATTCCACATAAGGAATGTGCTATATGGTGAACCTGTGATCACTTCACTCTCCTGATGGTTTGTGTTTCATCCAAGGCCAAGTGGAGAAGAGAGTGTGTGTGTGTGTGTGTGTGTGTGTGTGTGTGTGTGTGTGTGTGTGTGTGTGTGTGTGTGTGTGTGTGTGTGTGTGTGTGTGTGTGTGTGTGTGTGTGTGTGTGTGTGTGTGTGTGTGTGTGTGTGTGAGATGTGATTCCTGAGATGCGTTGTGTCTTTTGTTCTTCAGGCAGGCAGCACCCATCATTTTGCAGAGATGGTTGGTCTGGGCTTGGCCAGGAGATTGTTATCTGTTCAGCTGCTGCTCCTGTGGACACTGCCCAACATCTCTGGTGACAAACTCTTAGTGTCTCATGTCTTCACTGTAAAAGTCTCAATGAGGTCATGTGGGTTTGTTTAATTCATAAAACAGAAAAACAAGATGTAGGGTTTCATCTACATGTTCAGTCACCATTGAAGTATGTAATCACCTCATGATGAAGTGAATAGATGGGCTTTAAAGTAATAATTTACTAATTGATTAAATATGCTTTATGATCATGCCACACTACAACCTGGACACTTTTTTGGGAGCATCTTGGATTGATAGCTTTTTTAAATTTCCGTGTTTTTTTCCTACAGACTCCAGAGTGTATTTGTTTGCTCCTGCTGCCGTCACACTTGAGGAATACTCTACAGCTAACATCACCATAACTTCCAGGTAACATAGAGACAGTCTACAAAAGTTGTATTCACATTATATTTCGGCTAAAATCCTTGCAATGAGGATACTGCTTGGATCTAGTCATTATTCTTTGGGGGAATACAAGAGACCGGGAAACAATTTCTGTAACTTGGGGGCAAATTCCAATCTGCTAATATGGATCTTTAAGTAATTTGCTGTTTGTGTAGCCTGTCATAGTCTCCTCTAAGCCTTTCAACATCCTACAGGCATCAGTTGTATCAACACAACAGTTAAAGTAATTTGGCTTCACAAGTTGTGACAGGACATCCTCTCTCCTGAACCCACCTTTTTGCAGGAATAAAAAAGGTACAAACCTCAGAGAGAATCACATGTGAGGATCTCTCTCCCAGGACGGACAGATGTGTATTAGATGCTGTGTGTAACAGAAACCTCTGTACAAATCAAAGTAGACTTTGTAGGTGAAAAAGTGGATGTCACTCTGCAGTTGTGCTAAGGTAGCTTAAACTGAAAAACATGTCAGACAGCCAGGCGTTTCTCAGTGTCAACTGCACAGCAGAACTGGAACTGCTGCTGAACCTCTGTCTTTAGCAAAGAAGCAAGTCATAGAGGTATAATCCAAATCCTGGTAGCCCCTAATGTTCTTTTAAAAGCAGCTGTCAGGATCAGTGTTGTTCTGACTGAATGTTTGTGTCTGTCTGCAGTTCCCCTGTCAACCAGTCAGCTGTGATTCAGTTAAACGTCACCTACAGCTCCAAGTCCAACTACACATCCATAATCACAGTGCCTGAGCAGGTAACCTATCACACCAAATACAAACTAGTCGTCCTCTGGGTGAGCCTCTGTGCAGGTTTTATGTTTACGCTTTGGTCCATACGTATTTGGACAGTGACACAATTTTTGTAAATTTGCCTCTGTACACATCCACAATGGATTTGAAATCAAGCAATCAAGATGTGATTGAAGTGTAGATTTTCAGCTTTAATTCAAGAGGTTCAACAAATCACCCGTTCATGTTGTTGTTCTTGTTTAGGTGTTGCTGCCAGTTGAAGCAACCTCTATCAATTTCAATGTGACAGCCCGTGATGTCGGTCAGGTGACCACCCACCTGATTAGCAACAACACTGACTTCAACAGGTGGGTATCAGCACAGCAACAGCATGCACTGACACAAGTGGGCAAGGGCAGGTTCACATCCAAATTTGATCTAATTTTCAAACGGCATTGACGAAGCCATATGTATGTTTGAAGAGACAAAACCTACATATATATTCTACAGTTCAGCAGAAGCTAATATGAGCCCTCAGATCTCTTCCAAAGTTAGTGTTTTCATTAGAAACTTCCCTCTCTCTATATACATTTTTTCCTACTGAAACCCAGTAAAACAAAGCAGGAATCTGCCAATTATATTGGAAGATAAGCACTTGAATTGTCTAACATACACGACTAAAGCCTTGTAATAGCTTTAGTGGAATCCTGCAGTGCATTTTAATGACTTTGGATTTTGTCCTATCAGTTACAATGGAATTGCCTCAGCAACAAAGAACAATTATAGCAGTACAATGGCTTTGGGATTATTATTTTACTGACATGAACTTAAAAATATATGTGTACTTATTTTTCCCCACCAAAGACATGCCAGCTTTCATATGCCATTGTGTGTGGTACAATTCAGATAATCCTTATGTGTCACCACAGAAGACGAAGCTCAACTCTCCAAGCCTTTTAGTTGTATATTGAGCATTAATGAGATTAAGACCCTTTTTAAAATCACGTCTTAGACACTAGTATGCGTTCAGCACAGATCAGACAGTACTTGTTACATGAATACATTTAGGATCAGTGAACATGGACTGAACGGCTGATTATAGGCTTGACCAGGCCCAATGATGTTGGCTGTGCTCAGAGTGAGAGGCAGGGATCTACCAGAACACCTGGGTGTGGGGGGTTTTGTGTTTTGTATACTGCACACTGAAACTCAAGGACTATGTATGGCCTGTTTTATATGATAATGCTACGATGATGGTGCATTTCTACAGTCCCAGTTCTTTGTGTGTAAGCCGGACTCTCTCTCTTTCAGCTTGTCAGTCAGGATCCATTTTATGGTTATCCGTAGCAACATCCTGTTGGTAATCAGTCAGGTTATTGGCTGGATTTACTTTGTGGCCTGGTCGGTGTCCTTCTATCCACAAGCATGGGAAAACTGGAAGAGAAAAAGGTAGTGTTCTGTTTGTTCTCTTCATTTATGTTGCTTTTCTTGAATATTTTCTCTGTAGAGAAATATGTATTTTCTTGTACTGCTTGATTTTTGCATCACAATATTTGGTTATGTAGCATCAGATACTGTACAGTATGCATGCACTCAAGTTTAGTCTTGCTTTGACAGACCAGGTGAAAACACAGATTCATTTAATGCTGTGTGTATATAAATGGTAAATGGTCTGTATTTATATAGAGCTTTTCTAGTCTTGATGACCACTCAAAGCGCTTTACAGTAGTTTTGCTATTCACCCATTCACACTTTTTCTATGAGGGGCCATTCAGTGTTCAGTACCTTGCCCAAGGGCACTGTGGCATGCAGGAGGGGAAAACTGGGATCGAGCCACTGATCTTCTGGTTGGAGGACGACCGCTCTACCCCTCAGCCACGCCCGCCTGCCCACGCGCGTGTGTGTATTCAGGATCATGCTTTGTTATATCTACAGCACATGTTGCTGAGGATAACCTACATTATAAGGCCTATTTCTTCTTGCAACATTGTTGAAGAAAGTGCTGTATAAATATTATATATATATATATATATATATATAAAAATAAATAAATAATGTTTACCATGTTAATATTAAAAGTGATAATTTATTTTAAGTATAAATTGGGGCACTTTCGTCATGGTCAAGAAAACAAGCCATTTATTTGACTCCACCCATTTTTGGAGCAGATGATGCCTGATTTTGCTGTACATGAAAGAACTGTATATAAAATTGAGAAAAATAAACAGCCTCAGACCAATAATTCAAACATATTTGTTTTCAGTGTTGTAGGTCTCAACTTCGACTTCCTGGCTCTCAACCTAACAGGCTTCATCGCTTACAGTGTCTTCAACATAGGGCTGTTCTGGGTGCCATATATAAAGGTAACCAACCCCTCAGCAGGTTATACATGTGCTATGTGCAGCAACAGGAGCACATCAGTAAACAGCATGTTACAATACACATCTAAAGTGAAAATTTAAATAAAGGTCACATTGGCCATATGTTGTAGTTTACAGGTGATTTCAGTCAGACTGATTTGATGGTCACATTTCTTAATGGTAAATGGTCTGTATTTATAAAGCGCTTTTCTAGTCTTGATGACCATTCAAAGTGCTTTACTTTGGTTGGTGCTTTACTTAGGTTGGGTTTTTTGGCCATTCACACACACATTCATACAGTGCATCTATGGGCAGTACTTTCATTTTTATATGAGGGGCAATTTGGGGTTCAGTATCTTGTCCAAAGACACTTGCATGCAGATGGGGGGATTTCCCTCTCAGGTCTCTGTTTGGGATTTGAGTCTCAAGTCAGTTCAGAGTGAAACCCAATGTATTCTGTATATTTGAGTTGATTGAGTTAAGAGCTGTCTTGCAGTAGCTGAACCGTTAGATACCTTGCCTATGTTTGGAGATACAGTAGACTTTGAGTGATGAATGATTCCCTGATACGTTTCTGTGTGTGTTCTGCAGGAGGAGTTTCTGATGAGAAACCTTAATGGAATTAACCCTGTCAATGCTAATGACGTCTTCTTCAGTCTACATGCTGTCTTGCTTTGTTTGGTGTACATTAGCCAGGCTGCCATGTATGAGGTGAGCTCCCGTGAAAGAGTGGATGTTTAACCACTGTATTTTTTATATTCCAGGACTCGAAGAATCAATGAAGGATAAAAAATGGCTACTCTATGGCTTAATGATGCTGGATACTGTCTTCTCTCTCTGTCTTTTCCAAACTAAACCAGTTTTTTTTGTATTTGTCACTTCTGTCTGAAGTATGTGAAGCAGGAAAGAGAAGGCTATGTTTTCCCTCTACTAATATTCACTATTCAGGAGAGTTGTGTGCTATGTACAGCCATTGGATTAACACAACAACATTATAACACAACAAATATCAACAAAACGACAAATGAGAATATTACTCCAGCTTAGAGTAGTTGATTTCATATGCGGGTAAATGTGTGGACATGCAATTGTTTTGACAAGATATAATGGATTTTGTGTCTGTGTAAACCTCTGTGTGGTCTCTCTTTCAGAGGGGGGGTCAGAAGGTCTCCTGGACAGCCCTGAGTTTGTTGCTGGTTGCCTGGGCGTTTGCTCTGGTCAGCTTGTTTCTAGCTGTAGCAAAACAGATCACCTGGCTGGACTACCTCTACTATTTCTCCTACATTAAACTAGCAGTCACTCTGATCAAATATGTGCCTCAGGTAAGCAACTTTCATACACACTCAGTCCAAAAGAAGGAAAGACATGTATGTGTATAGAAAATACACTGATTCAGTTTCACTGATTCCATGTTTCTTGTAAAATCTTATCAACACATCCTATGCTACTCCACAAAACTCATGTTGTATATGTGATTATTTAGTTCATCGAGCAGGTCTCACTGACTGTTGGTGGCTTTGTGGATGTGTTTGCAGGCGTACATGAACTACAGTAGACAGAGCACTGATGGGTGGAGTATTGGCAATGTGCTGTTGGACTTCACTGGAGGAAACCTCAGTATTCTACAGATGATTTTACAGTCTTACAACAACGGTAACTACAGTCGTTTGTCCTGTTTTCTACTTTTTGCCTTATTGACATCCACATCTGGTGTCCTCTTTTAGAGGATTGAATTACAGTTTGCAATTACCACATGCTGCACATAAAGCACACACTCACTTGTCTCACAAACTTAGTGACTGACTGCACTGTGTCTCTCCTCAGATGAGTGGAGGCTGATATTTGGCGATCCTACAAAGTTTGGTCTGGGCTTGTTCTCCGTGGTGTTTGACATCCTTTTCATGATTCAGCACTACTGTCTCTACAGACAGCAACCGCAGTACGAGGTTGTCACACAGCAAGCAGACTGACGCTGACTCACTGCTGTGTAGACAGACTGTTTACAAATGGAATCACAAGGGAGCACAGGACCGATTTCTGTCCGTCAACAAGAATGAGCACGCCTGATCGACCAGCAGATAATTCAAGTCACCAAAAAGAAGTGGTGGTTGTCATCTTGGATATGTTGCTAAGCTCCAAAATATCTATTGTATCAATTGTATTTTTTTACCACTGTATCAACATTTTGTTTAAAAAATTGATGTATTAATGTTACACTTTTATTAAATTCAGTCACATGTAAGCGGACAGTTGTCAGCCCTCTGTCACAACAACAATCACATTTTTATTGAGGAGCTATCTAATGTCTCTCAATGCTGACTGCAGCCATTTGATAGCAGGTGAACACAGGTGATACTGATCACATTGATCCAGGCTCTTTGACTGAATAAAAACAGCTTGGTAAATTCTCTTTATTAGCATTGATCTAAGCTTTTTCCTCATCTCATTAATAATTTAGCTTCTAGAGCATCATGTTTATTCATGATGGTGATGACCATAAAGAAAACCTTTTCTTTGACTGGGATGTTATGGACATGAGGTGTGTTACAATCTTTAGGAGGAAAAAGTTATTTCTTTAGGTTCAAGAACAGAAGTTGCAGAGAAACACTCACTTTGTTAGCAATGAGCACTGACTGGCATTCACACAAGTTGACTTATAATATCTAACATGTTCAATATGATCTGCTATTTTTAATGAGATAAGATATATGCCAGTGCATGAGTGAGTATGCAAAATTTCTGTAACAAGGCATGGATGGATTTTCACCAGACTTCATGGTACATGTAATATTATTTGTGCAAGTAGTTCCAGATGAAAAAGCTTCAACTGAAGAAATTATCCTGCATCATGCTGTCATATGATTTGTGACTTCATGAGGAATTCACAATGTCAGAAAATGGAGCCATGCGTAATTCAAAAGTTAATTTCCAAGTATCTCTGTATCCTACAAGACTATAGAAACAACCTAAAGCCTACAATAGATTGAAAACTAGTTTATGATCATATGGTAGAAAGTATGTCATAAGGTCATGTAGTGTAGTCATGTTCTTTTGCAACCAATATGATTAGAGATCTGGTTCCACAACATATTTAGATAAACCAATCATTCATGATCATGTGGTATTCATGGCATGACATCATTCAGTCCTCTGAACCAAAAGATCATAAAGCTTCTGAAAATAGTTTCTTCAGTAAAAGAATGTAAGTGGAGAGGGATGCAGATGGAGACTGCATGATTATCTATTAATGGCATTGAAAGTTATTCAGAGTGTGTTGAATATGATTCTCTGATGTGTCAAGATGTTTCTCACTCTCAGATTCAGACTTACAGCTATATACACTCACATGTATGGAGGTGAAATGGCAAATGCTGATAGCATGGTAGAGAAAATGAGAAAGTATATTTTAAAGTGGCAACTCCATGAGCCAGCCATAAATGATCTTACATCATCGGTAATCGAGTGCAACTGTTGAATAAAACAATATTTCTTATGCCCTGGCATTAAGACTAATCACAGACAAATATGTAGGCACAACAGCAACAAAAAAACAATAAGAGAAGAGATAAGAGAAACTGTCAAGGGTCACAACCTTGAATTTTTAGAAGATGTCTTTTCAAAGAGCAAATATAGTCAGTCAAACTGAACTTTTAGTAACAGTAAACTGTATCATTCATCTTAGCAGTTTTGCTTGTGCTTATCAAACTTTCAGAGTAATGAACCGTTCCATGAGGAATATTTTTATTATTGAGCAATGTCAGATCCTGATCCTAAAGCTCTGGAGTCAGAAATACCTGCAGACTATGAGAGAGAGATGATATGAGTTCCCCCAGCAGTCTAGTGCTATTGCAGCCTAACTAAGGGACGGTTCCCAAACTTTAAGCTTTATCAAAGAGGAATGCTTTAAGTCTAACCTTAAATGTAGTGATGATGTCTGTCTCCTGAACCCAGAGTGGGAGCTGGTTCCACGGGCTCTACCCTCCATACTCTTACAGACTCTAGGAACCACAAGTGAGCCATACGCTCTGAGCTCTTTGATATGTGATGGGGCTTGATGATGTGTTTGAGAAGCAGGACTTTGAAATCCGTTCTGTATTTTACAGGGAGCTAATGCAGTGAAGCTGAGACCAGTACGGTTTCTGATGTACCTGTGAGCCTGCCTCTCAGGGCTCTTGCCAACTCTCACCACAGCCAGCAGAATCATTGCCAAACTTTATTTGCCAACCACTCTCCTCTCCAGTTGTGCAGGGTGTGGCCTTTTCAACATAAAAAGCACACCTACATTCAAAGCAATGATTGGCATTGCCTTTGTGTTTGCATTCTATGCAGGTTCTTGTGGACATCCTTGTTCACTGCAAGGTATACGTTTCAGTGTGGCATGCTTGATGGTAACCTACCCGAAATGACCACTGATGTAAGCATGAGCAGGTAAACGTTGATTGTAACACATGGAAGTTACAAACTACAAATGAATGGCAGTGGATGGGCTTTGCAAGTGTAGTAGGATTAAGGCTGCAATAATACTTATGCTATCACTATTTAATATTTTTGTCTGTTGAAGGCAGTCAACATCAAATTGTAAAGTACAGTCTTACTGTTTTCACTTAATTCTCATGAAGTACTGTATGGATCTTGACCAGCTGCTTGACTGTTTTTGCTTCAAACAAATGAACCAAAAATCAGGCAGAAAAATTACCAGCCACCACTTTGGTTGCACTCTTCAACCATGTGTCCAGACTTTCTGTATTTACATTGCACTTTTCTACAGTGCATCCATGTGCAGCACTTTTTATAGATGAGAGTTTGGGGCATTTAGAGTTCAGTATCACTATATATTGGTGTCTTGCCAATCCTGGCATGGAAGAGTGAAATCGCTCTAACCCCTGAGCCACAGCTGCAAGTAATTTCAAAATTTTCAATATGGCCAAAAAGCGTGTGTTCTGAGGTCACAGTGACGTTGACTACCAAATTCTTATCAGTTCATTGTTGACTCCAAGTGAATTTGACTTCAAGTACCAAATTTGAAGACATTTCGTCACAGCGTTCCTGAGAAATGTTCATGACAGTGGTTTGGAGGGACAACATGAAAACACTGCCATTCTGTCTTCTCTACACTGCCTGTTCATTCTGAAGAATGTATTTGTTGATCTTTAAGTATTAGTACATTCAGGTTTTTGCTTAATAAATGTTGTATTTTCAGCCACTTAAAATAGCCACTGTATCTGTTTAATTACAGTTGTACAAGAAACCACCAAATTCCCAGAGAAACATACCTGTGTGGAAGTTAACTTCCTTGAGCTGTAATGGCATAGCTGTAGTTTGATATACTAGAGCTGTCCAGATATCAGTCGGTCACAATACATACAGTATCATTAGTTACATTTTATTTACTATTTACATCCACTTTGTTATATAAATATATTACATACTTTTCAGAAAAGCTGTCAAGTCAATGCACACAAGATCTTGATCACAATACAGAGAGGTTAGAGAGATGGGGTAGAAGGAGGGGGCGGTGCTGATTGGCTGGACATGAGGAAATCAACTGTGTGCACATAAGGACATTGATGGTCGCCTGTGGTAATGAGGGTGTAGATCACACTGCGAAATGGCAGGAAGACAAGGTTCAGTTGTCTGCCTCCATCTTTGCTCAGGACTTCAGGAGAAACTGGAGGCTTCACAGCTGTAGACTCAATAAGAAGGCAGCTGAGTTGTGAGATGTACAATATTCAGGATGTAAACAGCTTATTAGGATGTCACAGAAAGATAACTGCTCAGTCCATTCATGACTGTTGCAGGCTGAGGTTGTTAAAACACATTAACTGCATCCTTCCACTGAGGATTAAAAGACAGTCCAACTGAAATGGACCAAACACACACATGTACCCCAGAGATGTGGGCCCTCTAGTAGTGTGGCTCAACATAGACATGCCTTGGTCACAAGAGGAGCAGCTGATTTCTAGTCCGTTTTTAGATTTTAGTTTTACACCAGAGTCAATATTCTGGCAAAACACCAGCAAACCATGTACGCATTGGGTTCTTACCACAAGTGGGTGTTTGAGATGCTGGTGACAGGGGAAGACGGAGACAGTTTATGTATGGAGATCCAGATGGTATAAGGGTAAACCTGTGAGAGGGGGGGGGGGATGATGATGATGATGATGATGGTGATGATGATGATGATAGGGGCTGTGTACAGTAAGTCACGTGCAAGTGACACTCTTTGATGCTTTGCTGATGAAACGCAATAGTTCTGAGGCGTATAAACTGTCAACATCAGCTCACCAGTCTCCATAAACTGCAGTAATTTGTTTTAAATAAACCTTTTTCTATAATAATCAATACAAAACATCTGCGCATCCTGCTGTCCACTATTATTCAAGAAGACCAAGTATGGTTGTGTATAGATTCGCGGGGAGACTGGTCATTGGTTTGTTTGTCCACAGAGTCCAGACTCTGTCTGCAGCCCAAGATCCTTTCCTCAGGCATTGTTGATGATAATGAGAGCAGGACTAGCCGTCTGCTGACTCGTCTCACTCAGAGCCACCTGCTTGGCCGGCTTGGCAAAGACTCTGGGCGTGTTGAGGTTGTAGACTCCTGCCTGGAGGAAGCAGGCTCGCAGGGTCAGGCACAGCACCTCCTGAGGCTTGAGCTGCATCTTGTACTGAGTCTGACCCACCCACGTGAATGAGTTGTGGACTTCCAGAGACTCTTGGCTGAAAAACACAGGTGGATCAAGATCAGAGAAAGTGGGTTCACTTTACCTAAGACTTGTGATGTGTGCACTACAGTATGTGTTGATGATTCAGCTGTCTCAGGCAGGAACCTCAATGGCACCTCACCTAGTTTTTATATATATATATATATATATATATATATACATATACATACACACACACACTATTGAATAGGACTGCATGGTATTAGGAAAACATGCGATAACGTTGTTTAATATCACACACAATGATGATATGACTTATATTGTCATGACGATATAAACATTCCCTTGCTCCGGACAAAAGGACCATGGACAGCTCCAAAGCAGGGAGAAGGTGCACAGCCCGGCCGCAGCACCACCAAACGTGATCACTACATTTCCACAGAACAATTTAGACAGGAGGAGGAGGAGCAAGATTTGATGGATCTAAACGGATGATTACTCCTCAGTGATGTCTTTGGTGACTCTGGGAAAACTTGACCAAACCTTGATGTTATCAGTGATACACATACAATATAAATTCGTAACAGAGCCTGTTTCACAATGTGGATATCAGGAATTTGAAAGATGCGAGTGTTAACAGCAGAAAGGATCAAATGAAGATGCAACTAAGTAGAATTATGGGAATTTCTCACATAGGATTAAAAGTCAGGTTACAGTGACCAGTGCTGAAGATTGTTAACATGTTCCTCCTGTCTTTAACAAGTGGCCACTCTTTATAGACATCTAACACTAAAGCAATGGAGGGCTCTTATTAAAATTACATGTTCAGATATTTACAGCCCTGATAAAACTATCACAAATCTGTGAGATCAATGAAGGAGCTGCATGTGTCTGTAATCATCCCTCCTCCTCCATACTGGTTGTGAAGAGCCGAATTCCATCATTGGCATAAATTAAATTAGCATGTTGCTGAACCTCTAGAGCAAACCCATGTTTTAAGTGGTATTGTGTTATGAGGGACTAAATACACATAGAACATATTGTATTTGTAGAAACTTACCTGGGGCTTTTGTGCCGCAAGTCAATGAAGACGTCCACTTGTGCCATGGAGCAGTTGGACAGAGTCAGAGTAACTGGAACCAGACAGAGACTAGAGACAGAAAACAAGCTTCACTGAGCACTTCCTCTTAGATGTTAGAGGTTATCTGTTCTAGCCTCTACCAAAGATACTGACGGTTCATTTTCAGTTAGAGCCATTTAAATCTTTATTCTATGGCAAGTCAGATGAAGTGAACATACCACACACAGGCTCGAAACATCTTAAAAAAGGCAAAGTGGTCAAGTGCTTTAGACAGTTGTTGAGATAACACAAAGCAATGCTTCACAACCTGTCCCAACTTACTGTATGCAAGTTTGTTAGACATAAGAATTGTCTTGACTATCTTTATCAATCTGCATTCACACACACACACACACACACACACACACACACACACACACACACACACACACACACACACACACACACACACACACAGTGGGTACAGCAGGTATCTTTTCTGTTTCCCTCCAAAATCTGTGTCAGAGTATCCTAAAAAAACATGTTGGAATGTTTTCTTAATTTTAGACCAAAGTTTGGTGTAAAAATATCTCTCACATACTGTGCTACAAAGCAATTACATTTATTCCATCTGGTACAACATGTCCAAAAGTGAGTACAGAGTACAGGAGCATCTATAAAAAGGGGGCCAGTGCCAGGCTATAGGTAATCTTTGTTCACTGCCTCCTGTGTAGACAGCATTTGTCATTGCTATTTTGTTAAAAGTTCCCTCAGCTTCTCTGAAGTTCCCTACAACTTGAGGAACATTCAGCGAAATAATGTCTGAATGTGTGTGTGTCTGTCTCTCACCTATCTTGGACAAACGGATGTGTGTAGGTCTCAGGGTAGTGCAGGTTGGTTTTGATGAGTTGGGACAGCTCTACAGAGGGCAGAGCGACTGGAAGAGGCAGCTCTGATTTAAACTTGAGTAGCACCATCTCCTGAGCTTCCTGAAACAGCAAAACACACACAAAGTTACAGTACACAACACTTGCTCGGACATCATCTCTCTTTTTCTGACCTCATCTATACAGTTTTGAATCTCTACTGAGATATGAGACATTACATCAGATATTTGAAATACATTGGCTTAGGAATTGTAATGATGGCAAAATGTAAACACTGAAGAGGTGTAATGTGAGCAGCATGTTAACTAAACAGCAGCAGCCGCTTCAGTGCTCTGTGTGGGTTTACACAAGATGTGGTTAGACAAAACAGATTATTAATATATTGTCCATTATATTGTCCTTTTGCTTATTTATAAGATCATTTTAGGGTGTTCTGTCCGTGCAAGCGGGTGAGTGAGTACTGACCTCTTTGGGAGTGAGAGAAGTGGCCTCCTTGCCGATGGTCTGCAGTGCCACGTGGAGCTGGCCCTCTAGGATCAGCTGTTTATTGTCCTCAACCACATAGGCCTACACAGAAGCACAAATCACAAGCTGTAAACTTGCATACCAACTGTGTATTTAGAGTTTAATTTAATTTACTCCATATTTGACTGTGAACCTAATATTAAAAGAGTCCATGTGGAAATCAGTCATCCACAGAGGCCCTACACTGGTTGGTAGGTCTTTCATATAGATAAATGTGAGGTTGGACTCAGTGGTAATAAGCACTTTAATTCACCACCTTAGCTTACTGTCCCCGACTATGAAGCGAATGATAAATCTGAAATATCAACAGTGGACCATTGCTGCTGCCGCTCAACAAAACTGACATTTTGTAAATAGTGATGTAAGTGTTAGGAGCCACAAAAGTACCAGTAGTAGTAGCATTTATACTAGAGGTATGATTTTTATTTATTTATTTATATATATAGTTAAGTTACAATAATAGGTTTGGTTTTGAAATTTATATTAAAAAAATATGAATCATTGCATCCTATTCTGTGTTTTGTTCTGCTCTCTGTTTTATCACATTATAAATCTTACTCATATTTGATTGGTTCGGGTTAGAGCCAACACGTGTCTCTTGTCTGTCTATATTAGGGAGGTGGTCCTACATAATCAGCTGCTGATCATCTGGCTGTTTCATGTACCTTCCAGATGACAATTATATTGAGGTCCAGCTCGTTACACTTCTTGACAATGTTGGTGATGTTAGCGGCTCTGTCCTCAGGGCTCTGACTCTTGCAGCTTGACGATGTTCTGGACGATGTCAGGTCAGCTCGCTTGGGCTCTGGGTTCTGGGGACGGCAGCGAAAAAAGAAATCTCCACAGGGTGTAGAGGAACTGATGATCTGGTGAGGAGAAGCCAGTGGAGGGTAGAGAAACAAGTGCATGTAAGGAACATGACTTCAATTACCAGCTATTTTTACTCATCTTCCCATATGTGTTTCCCCTACATGCTTACACGTTGCCATGGCGACCTTTACTATGTGAATTTGTGTGAAAATGTTGGTTAATTTTCCTCCTTAATTAAATTTGGCTCTATTAAGCCTCTGGTGCGAACAGACACATCCCAAACACCAAGGAAATGCATGTTTTTTTTTATCAGTTACTGTGTTGTTTAGGGTTACAATCAATATTCTATGATTACAATGAATCACATCATTATAGTGCCTTTCAGCTCATTGTTCTGGCTTTCAGATTTGGTAAAGCCCCTAAAAAGCTGAAATCAAAGTGAATGTTGGACTTCAATGCATCAGGTAGAGATAAACAAGACTTCAAATGACTGTTGCCCTGTGTATAGTTGATGGGTTGTTAGCCAACTGTTTGATAGTATACAGCTTAAAAAGGAGTTTCCGCTATCCTAAATTAGCCAGAAAAATCAATTAGAACAGATTTGCATCACAGAGTACATCAAATTTCCTCCATAGATGTGTATAAAAAATATTCTAGATTGCGTAAACTGTAGCTTGAATGTTGTTTGACAAAGTACCAACCACTAGAGGTATGCAGAGAGTGAAATCAAGCCTTTGTGTGATCACTAAGCTCCAAAAGGATCAGACAAAAAAGTTGAACTATTACAAATTATCATAATGAAAACATCTGACAGATTAAACGGACAACAGCATTGTAGAATTGGGGCAAGCAACACTTCTTTCTCTTATATCAATGTGTACTTTAAAGTTACCCGTTCATTTCCCAGATTTAGGTCTGCGAACGTGTATCTCTCTATGGCATCCGAGGTAGCTACAAACAGAAAACCCAGTCAAATCTTTGGTCATTGAAAATTGCAAATTTAATCAAAGTAGATTGATGTGATTTGTTTTTTTCTGTATGGAGTTACCTTGTTGGGGCTTGCACCGTGTGGCCCTGAAACACAGCTTGGCTCTTTCTCTGCTGGTGAGTTTACAGTCTGAAGTTGAAGACAGAGGCAGACAGAGAGTAGCAGTGAGTGATACTGACAAACAGGTTGGTCTCAAAGAGAACATCACATGTTTAGATTCAGTAATAAGCCATTTTTGACAGTTAAATATAGCTGTACACAATAAAGAACAAGAAGAAATATTGAAATAGACCACGGAAGGAAGAAAAAAAGAATAAGAAATAGAGCATGAATGACTCGGTGTGTCAAACACACCTGTATCCCTGGCTGGGTTGATACACTTGTGGAGACGCCAGTGTTGGCTGCTGCTGGACACCTGGATGATGTGGAACTCACGCACGCCAGACTCACTCTGAGAGCCGAGAGGAGGTAAATTCAAACAAAGTTTGAGCAGTGATTGGTTGTTCAACTTGACGAAAAAGAAAAAACTACATATGATAAATGTGCATCTCACCGTGTTGATGTTCTCCACGTCAATAAAGACCAGCGTTCCACCGCTGCCTTTGGCATCCACACTGTGATGTGGAGGGACACTGCTGCGGGAGGCTGATGCTTGCACACTCAGAGACCGACTGGCACAGATAAACACTGTGTGTCGTAACACCCGATGACTGCACATGAAGAGAGTATGTAAGAGATAATTGAAATGGTTGAGCGGTCTGCTGGATTAATGCAGTGTCATTCCTCAGCCTACATCCATAATTGTAAATTCCGAAATATTTTACAACTGGTATATTATAATATCAGTGTTTTCAATTAATGATGGCTGTCAGCCAAAGAGCCGAGTTATAGATATAGCTGTTGCCTGACTCACTAGCACTTTTCTCTTTCCAAGTTATTTGTTTGTGCTCTTAGATTGTTTGTACTTGGATTCTTACTAAGACACCAACTAGAGAAAGATGTTTTAATGTAAATGCAGTTAATGCACATTACGAGAAATGTCCGAACCTTGTCCTAATTGATACTAATAGCCCTCAGTGCTGTTTACTGTGGGAAGGAACCTCCACACAAGGTAAACAGATGAAGATCTTGAGTCTGGGCCAATACAGTTCACGTATTTGAAAATGGAAAATGGATTGATTTTGGTCTGAATTTTTGCTCTTATAAATGCAGATGTATCTGTCCAGAGAGACGCAGAGTGATCAAGTATACAGGTGCAGATTTTCTGTAGATTGAACATGCTCCAAACTGATTTATTAATTATACCAGTTTTTCCTTTGTGGTATAAACTGCTTCCATGTATGTTAAGATGAGTAGGATGTACCTACAAATCTTAAATTGCCTTCAAGACAGTTTCTCCTAATTTTATTACCTGATTTTGTTTCCTTTCTCTGTGCTCTCATAGTAAAACAGGAAGTTGATTTCATGGACCCCCTCCTGGTCTGGTCCTCTCAGCCACAGAGGTAGTTGGATGGACTCCCCTGGTTGCAGTGCCTTCCCCCCTATTGGGATCTCCATCACACTGGAGAGCTGGCTGAAATCCTCCACTGACACCAACATCTCAGATGCCACAGAGCCTGGCTGTGGGGTCATGGCCAGTGTTTTATAGGCTGAGCAGTTCTCAGCAGAGGTCGGGCTGAGCGGCGTGAGGGGTGTTGTGGCCTGGCTGCCAAAGGTGAAGAAATCTGGGTGTGTGGATGCCACTCGCAGGCCACACAAAGCAACGCTGCTGACATTGCAGAATTCAACATAGGCCTTTCTGATCTCACCACACAGCAGAGCAGTGGGGAACTGCAGGAAGAAGACCTGACACACACAAGCACGCACACACACAAACAGTTAAACATGCAGCATTGGCATAAGTAAATAACCCTTTATTTATTTATATTTTGTTAGTGAGGAGTTCAGAGGTTTGCGGATGATGGCCAGAAAACTATTGTCTTTAAAATAATCGACTGATAAAACGACTGAATCAAATTTTTGGGGTGAAATGTGCTGGAGACTTTTCTCATCACACTTCACATTTTAGAGCACTGCGTTGCCTGTGTTTGAGATCTACTGCAGTGGTATATTAATCAGTAAGATTTTTGTGTAGTTTCAACAGCACAACTCATTCATTAATAAGTACTAATTCAACATGGAAAAGCAAGGACACCAGTCTCATATATATATATGTGCTGAATGTGAAATTAGACAGAGGGATTCTTTAAGTTCTTAAGTGATTAAATGGTTTTGGGTTAGGGGTTTGCACTTTGAAGATAACTGATAAATCACATGACAGTATTTTTTTGAAAATGTTACAGAATAAACATCACTGCAATACTTGAGTGTCTCTACACTCAGTGAGTCACTGTTACCTCCATAAGGGGCATGGATGCCGTTATGATGGGATCCAGACGTCGATCAGGACCATGTCGAACCAACATCTTGTCCTCTTTGGTCAGGTTGAGCCGTGGGCCCTGGATCTTCAGGTCCTGTTTTCCACGAACCACCATCAAATCCATCGTTTGCTGGCCTGTAGGCAGGTGGAAATCCACAGCGTGCGTTTGTGTGGAGGAAGACACCAAACAATACAACACAATTCAGTCACATACAGTCCACACTTCCAAAGTCAACAAATCCTTTTTAAATAAAACAATGGATGCTATATTAAAATGCTTTAATTTAAGTAGCTTTCCATCAATGTTGAATTAATTGTTTGTAGAGTTCCTTTAATGTAGTGACCAGATTTTGACAAACTCTTCATGGTTCAAAAGTAATTGGACACTTGGCTACAAATAGTTTTTTCAGTACTTGTGGCATTTAAATGTTAGTTAATGCACAAAAAAAGCTCACGTGATTGAGAGCTGCCATTTAAATGGAGGTGTTTTATATTGGTATGAGTAAAGAGGTGACTCGACAAAGTACATTTCAAAGAGGCAGGGGTGTGCAGAGAAACTAAACAAATGACAAACAAGCTGGTCAACTGAGCAGCACAAGTCACAGATCTTCAGGATGAAGGCTGATGCTGGAACCTTTGAGGATTCGCCACAAGATGTAACTACTGGTACATCTCAAAAACAGACCAGGCTGCAGCCAACAAGGATTAAAACTGAGCAATGTTCCGTCTGCTGAAGATAACACTAAAGACAGATGGATGTGAACCTACCTAAATCAAAGCTGAGACGTGATGTTTTGTGTGTATTACCATCAGTGCTGGGAGCAATCTCTCCAGGGGAGGCTTCAGCCAGGTTGTACACCACGCCAACAATGTTCAGCTGTCCAGTTCTGTGTGGCAGCAGCCTGAGTCGGGCCTGAAAGCCAGAACAATGAGCTGAAAGGCACTATAATGATGTGATTCATTGTAATAAACAACACAGTAACTGATAAAAAAACATGCATTTCCTTGGTGGGATGTGTCTGTTCGCACCAGAGGCTTAATAGAGCCAAATTTAATTAAGCAGGCAAATTAACCAACATTTTCACACAAATTCACAGAGTAAAGGTCACCATGGCAACATGTAAGCATGTAGGGGAAACACGTGGGAAGATGAGTAAAAATAGCTGGTAATGAAGTCATGTTCCTAGCATGCACTTGTTTCTCTACCCTCCACTGTCTTCTCCTCACCAGATCAGAAGGGCACAGTGACTGTTAATATCACAGTTAATATCTAGATATCTGACCAGCCTCTCATGAGCCACAGAAGGTACAGTCTAAATATTTTCTGGATATTTTAAAGACTTTATTCATGTCTATAGCTTACAAGAGCAGCGGGGGCCTTACTTGCTAAAATCCATGTACACATACACACTGAAAAACCTCAACTTAAATTTAGTACCGACATTTATTAAAACCTTTTCTAAATTGAGAAACACGATAAACCCAATTTCCTCTGTGAGAGCTCTGCTGGAAAAAACTGTTGTTGGTGAGACAGGGACACTATTGTTGGTAAAAGAGTGAAAGGAGAGATAATTACAGGTACTTGTGGTCAGAATAATTCTAAGGTATGACTAAAACTGAGGTTTCTCCTGTCTCCTGAATGTTTGGCTCTTTGCAAAATTCATACACTTAAAAATCATGCTGTACCAATGCAGCTTGTCCTCTCACTGTACCATTAATGTAGTCTAGTTTCTGAAATAAGATGAATAATCGGAATTCTCATGAGCATGGCTTTTTTTGTTACTGTAGTTGCCTAAAGTTAAAAGGTTTCAGACAAACTTACAGCAAATGCAGATACACAAGTTTGTTAATCTTCATTTCCATCTATCACAAATTTGCAATAGTCTTGTCATGTGAGGACCATTTACCATTTTAGTCTCCTCAGGACCCATATGAAAATTAAGGATGGTCTCAGTGGTGACAAGCTCATCTTTCTGTGTCATCTGCAAGAGGACAGACACAATGAAAATCTTAGTTTTGGTTTTAAGTAAAAATCACAACATGAAAAAATGTCCAGGCTACCCACCTCTAGAGCCAAGGTCGCCTCATTAGTGATGAAATCTGCTTCTGACTCTTCAGTTGTCTTCTCCTGTGATGGAGCGGAACCATCGGCAGTAAACCTCCAGAGGAGCGAGAGGTTGGACAGAGCCAGAGGAACCTTCAAAGGGTTCCTAAATGTCATCTCCACTATGACCGGCTCTGCATAGACAAGAATGTCCAGTTCAGTGATAGGATGGCTCATATTATGATTCTATTATACCTTGACAAAATAGGGACGCAGTGGTTGGGACTAATATGGCAAAAATTAAGGCATATACCACATAATAGGTTGGACTCTCCAGCTCAGAAAACCTTGATGCATTTCATACTGCTTTTTCTCTCCCCACATTGCCTGTCTGTATCCCAACTACTGGTATTAAATAAAAGTCAAAAATGCCAAAAAATCTTTGGCAACAATAAATAGTAATTCCTGATTGATTGTCAAGCATCTGTTAAAAAATGTATGTTGGAATTCCTAGCACTTAGGTGTAGACGACCAGGTAGCAGCCTATATACCATTTAAAAACTAGTCCCTCTGTGTCTTACCCTCCACCACAGCCAGTGGGTGGCGCAAGTTGTCCGTTTGGCTGTTCAGACAGCACTGGTTGGGCTGGAAGTTTGCTGGGACAATTCCCCGGTTGGCAGAAGCCACAAGCTGCTCCTCAAGGCGGCACCACATGGCTGCCAAATCCTGGTCATATTCCTGGTCTAGGGACACGTGAGTCGCTGCCTGTTTTTCCCCTGCACATATCAGATAATTAAAATCAGAATTAATGCTTTATTGTTGAACATGATGCCTAATAATATCTTTCTCTGTAGTTGTATGGATGAAGCGTACTTTAAGCTTGGAAAGATCAGTGTGTTACCTTCTGCAAGGCGGCGCTCATGTCCAAAGTAGACCCTTGTGGCCGAGCTGTGGATGCAGGGCAGAGGCAGCAGGGGGAGGCTCAGCTCATTTCCCCCTATTACACTCTGTGACACACACACACACACACACACACACACACACACACACACACACACACACACACACACACACACACACACACACACACACACACACACACACACACACACACACACACACACACACACACACACACACACACACACACACACACACCTTGGTGACTTTAAGACACTCTGAAGTGTGCTGCTGTGCAGGCTACCACTTGAGCTTATAGATGTTACTGTGAAAGAACATTTGATATAGAGTCTGCTTCATAAGGATAAGGATGGTGGCACCGTTTTGTCAATTACAGTTTTCTCTGTGCACCACCACAATGGCTTTGAAATAAAACCATCAAGATGTGATTGACGTATAGACTTTTAACTTTCACTCAAGCAGTTCAACAAAAACAGCAGATTAACCATTTGGGAGTGCCAGCTATTTTTTTCATAGTTGTACCATCCAAGTGTCTACATGATGTGTAATGATATGTGGTTTTAGCATTTATTGTAAAAGAAGTAACTGTAGTTACCTTATAAACATAGAGATATTCTCTAAGAAAGGCGCCCTGCTGCGTGGCCGTCTGTCTGCTATCATTGGTCAGGATCTGTTTGAAGGCTATTACAGCGTTGTCTGGTTGGCGAAGTGTGAAGGACTGACGGCCGATTGTGAAGTTGATATGGTCTTCTGCCAAAGACCAGCCCCTCTCCTTGTACACCTGCATGGCTTGGCAGTAACAGCGCAGTGCATGCCTCCTCTACATGTAGAGACAGAAGAGAGAGCAAGTGAAAGATAAAGAAAGAGGAGAAAAATAAGTGTGATGTCCATTTAGTCAGCCCATTAGACATGATTCATAATGGATTGTTGAAAACACAATTTAATTATTATTTGTCTTCCACATCTTCTGACTAAAATAAGTTTCACCTGACCTGAGAGTGTTTCTTATTGTGAATTCAAGATGCCAGGATTCCTGTCTCATATTCACATAGTACTTCACATAGTAAATCTAAGTTTGTGTGTGTACATACATGGCATCAACTAGTCAGCCTTAAAATATAAGGAGAGTTAAATAAAAGGAGAGTTATCCCCGAATGTGTCATAGACAAGCTCATCACAACATTCAGAGGTATAAACTTGGGCCCCAGTGTCAGTCCACATAGAACAGTGGTGGTTGAAGAGCTCACCTGTCCCGCTTTGCTGAAACGATGACCAGCCAGGATCATGTGGAACGCAAACTTGCGCACCATGGGGTTCCGCATATTAATAAAGCAATGGGCGGCCTGTTCCAACAGCAGAGCACTGCGCAGGTCAGAGTCCTGTACAAAAAAGTAACATTTTCAGAGCAGAATTAATCCACCACATTTTCACTTGACGATTCTACCTCTGTGTACTAATGATAGATACTCAGGCCTACACATTTATGATTGTAAAATTACAGAACATCTGTCTACCAACTAATTGTACAAATGTCTGTGTGTATGTATGTGGAACACATCTCGCAAACCATTCAGACCCGAAGAAGTGCAGTGTCGAATTTTGTGCAAATTGGACATGTGATAGGTTGAACATTAATAAAAAATGTTATTAACAGGCAAACAGCGCTTTGAAGTCAGTGGGGGGCAGGGTTAAACAGGCAGCCTGTGGACCAAGTTGAACATGTCTTTCTTTACAGCCTCTCATAACCTGCAGACAGCAATTGGTGGCCCGTGGGCCAAAACTGCCCCTGCAGCAATAATATCTGGCCTACAAGATCATTTTGATAATTCGATTTTTTTTATTTCACCATATTGGCCTGACACAGACATTCAAGGGTGCTCTTTCATGGCAGCAACGTTTATAGAATCACTTCCTCCTTTTACAATATGTCTTCAAAGTAAAAACACAATGTCTATACTAGGGGGCGAGCCAGAGAAAAAACCCACAGAAACTCTGAAACTATCATGTGTGGGGTTCCTCACCTCGCTGGTCATCTTTATGAGGAGAGTCGCAGCCTCAGAGTACTTTCCCTGACTCTTGAGTATTTCAGCACTGAGTAAAGCAGAACGCTCAGCCAACACCATGTTCCTGTAGAGAGCAGAAGGAAGAGGTGCTGTCAGGAGAACAAACTCTCATATCCTCCAATGGAGAGGCGTTCACACGTGGATCACAGGACATTTAGGCTAAAACCATGATGTAAATGACCTCGTTTCGAGTAGAATATGAATGTTGGGGCTTGCGGACACTTGGATGACACCACAGGAGTGGTTTTTTTTTTTACAATTTGCAATGTTGTGTTCCTTCAAAATTAATTTTGATAGTGAAGAGAAGTTTGCAAGCTTCATGAGAATTTGGAGACACTGTGATGAGGTAAACTTGTTTCAGGTGAAGGGCCAAACAATACAGAGTGCCGTTTATGCATGACTGATGTGATTGGGTCAGAAATATTAAACAGAGCCTTGAACTGAACAACAATCTTTGTAGTAACATCCGACTTGGTCTGGAAGTGGTCTTGCATTTGATCAGGTGGAGCCTGAAAACAATATATAATAGTTTAGTTTTTTGTTACATTTTCTAAGTAGTGTATATGATGGGATTTACGAACCTAAAACCCAGAGGATAACTGTTTTGCAGTCAGAGGGCCAAGGCTCACAGTGATCACACAATAATATGCGAATAACTATGAAGACATTTTAAATTTACACAAAAAATTTGAATAAAAAAAAACATAATGGCATATTAAGCAACTGAAACTTTGGTTGGCCAAACTACGACTTCAAAATACTCTGATCAACTGTAAATTAGCATGAAAGCCAGAAAAAAAAGGATTTAATGAGGTCATACTTGCAGACATCCCTGTACGTCTGTATTGCGGTGTCCATGTAGTGAGCTGGATATGGTCGGGGAGCTCCAGCCTGCAGAAAGGCTGACACTGCAGCCATTTCCTACAGAGGATGACAGAATGGACGGATTTTATCAAGACAGGAGGGCAGAGAAAACAGAAGGATTGAGATTATGATTTCACATGTAGGATTTTAAGAGAGACTGAGTGAGTAGTTTTTAAACGGAAGAGCAATCAAATTCTCCCTCCTACAAATGACAACTTAAATTGATAAGCAACGACTGCTCAAGTCCATCCACTCAGGGGTTCAGCTGTTACAGCCTGTGTAATGTTAGATATTACTTTCGACCAAACAAAATAACTGATGATCACAGTCTTTGGCAAAAATCTCCCTGAAATTAAAGAAAAACATTGCCTGAATATAAGACTGTTTTAGGTTTCCTGCCAATCTTCGTCTGACTTAAACATGTAATGTTAAGACTGTGCTTTGTCAATAACCACACTACGTTGACACACTTACACAGGATTACAAGTTTCACTCAGCAAAAAACCTGTGCTCATTACTTTCAAAAAATTTGACCTGAAGTTGAACTACTAGCTCGACAGTCCTGCTATAGACCAAGCGTTCTTAATGCAGCTTTAAAATTAAAATTGGGGCATTATTGCCATCAACACATGGTCCACATAAGAACAGAAAGACAGATGTATGTGAGTGTCCATGTTCTCACCAGTGCCCCTGCAGCATACAGCATGGCCTGGTCTGACAGGAAGTCTTTCTTGGCAGTGTGGTAACAGCTGTAGGCCAGCTCGTAGTGCTGAACTAGGAAGCACAGGTCGGCCATCTTTCTGATCTGCAACTCAGGGGCTTCTGGGGGATATCTGACATCATAGAAGTGAAACAACAAACCAGACTTTACAGTAAATACATACAATAATATTTACACTAGATAGTAAAGGGTCTCGCTTGATTAGGACTCAAAGCACTTTAAATTACAGTTACAGCCTTCATGTGTATAAATGCACAGGAGCCTGGTTTAAATCTCATAAAGCAACAGAGAGCTTACAGAAGGCCACAGGTGCTCTTTGGTTCACTGATGCTCTTCTCCGGAGCTTTCCCACCACCAAACCACTTCTTGGTTGCAGTGAACAGAGACCGACTCAGACCTTTCCTGGACACCAGCTGCAGACAGAGAGGCAGATCATGTGTCTTAGTGCTGGAAGGAGGTTGAGAGGGGCTCAATGCAATTACTGCAACACAGGGTTCAACAGTTATGGGGTAAAACACGTACTTCTTATCAAATTTGATGATGACATCACTGCTCCCAGACAACACCAAAAATCGCATCACCTATTCCTTGCTTGGCCAAACTTTTCACAAAATTTCAATGAAATGTGTATTAATGTTTTTTTCAATATCATACAAAAGAGCTAATGAAAACATTTCAAATGTGACAGGTGAGAAGTCCAATTTGAAATCTACAGAAATTACATGCAGTTGTCAACTTGTGCAGTTGAATACAACAGTCCTGCAATATATAATCATTCAGTCATGAAGGATATGATGTTCAGTTTATGATGAAACTGTTGATTTATTTGTACTATAATTTTGTATAGTATCCAAAATGAACAAACAATTGACAACACTTCAACTCTGATTTTCACAATCAGTTAGTTTTAAGGGAGATGCAGTTGGACCAAAAGACGTATTCTGTTCACTGTAAAAGACATGAATTGTTTTGGTAATAATTGAACATATTTCAGGAGAAGCCGAAACTGAAATAATGTCTGAAGCATGGCGGGGGGTCAAGACCTGGCTATGTACCTGGTCGTTGAGTTGCCTAATGTTCTTCTCAATGTGTGGTAGGAGGCCTCTGGAGGTAAACTCTTGAATGAACTGTCGGATGTGGTCGTGGTCGTTCAGGGTCAGACATGCCCCGTGGCTCCCTGCTCCTCCCGCCACACTCTCTGGATCTCTTGCACCTTTCTTGACAGCAGTGTTAAGTGCACTGAGAGTGTGTAGGCTCCCAGAGCTGATCACTGTGTCTAGCTGGAGAGGGTGGCTTTCCAGGCTGTTAGACACTCCATCTGGTAGGAAACAGGAAACAGGAAACAGGAAACAACATCACAACATGACCTTTAGTCTTCACTTGCTTTATCAGTGCTGGATTTATCACAGTAACCAAAGAACTCACAGCAGCTGAATCAGACAACTTGACACTCTTTATTTATTCAATTTCAGTCCTTTCAAAGAAACCTGTTTATAATAAACTTCAACTTTATTTGTAAAGCACCTTTCATACAAGAAATGCAGCTCAAACTGCTTTTTGTAAGAATTATGTTTAAATATGGACACAGACAGAACACTAGATTTTTTGCAGCTCATTCCATCTGTAGGGAGCATACAAATGTGAATATGTAACACAATTAATGTTAAAATATCATGTGACCTGACCTTGTAAAAACTGTAGTTATACTAGACCAAAGCAACAAGGCAGTGTCTGCAATAGACACATAAGCCATTTTATATACATACATTTTTTATATACATGCAACCATACATGTGAATATGGTCCAAATGTCTGAGACCATGTTAGTATATGAGGGAACTGTTGAATTAACTGACCTTTTTCTGTTGAGTGATGGTAGTCCACTTCAGCTGCACCGACACTGTTCTCAACTGGAGCACTATTCACAGTTAGATCATCAAGTATCTCCTGCAGTAAGGATCACAAAGTTAACACAAGGCATATTTTTGAATGTAACATACAATAGACTAATACTATGATTCATGTGTTGCAACCCTGCCATTACTGCTGTGATGAACTGAACATATTGAATGAGTGAAAGCACATGTTTGGGTTGCACATGGTTCAGTCACAATCAGTCCTCTTTTGTTTGTATGTTAGTGGAAGTGTCCTTAGGGTAAATCAAACTGTGACCAATTGGTATGATATAAGCTGCAGCGATCACTCTGTCCATGACTGTAGTTACTTTGAACATTCCCATGGCAATAAATGAAACACACTTGAGTGTGTTATCTCCATCAGCGGCTTATACAGCCTTCCAGTCACCCGTCCTTGCAGACTTGACACCAACAGATCAAGCCACAACTTTAGTGCGCAAAGCCTCAGTCTGCAAGTCTGGAAGGTGAACGCTTGGATTCTTCACAATGTGTCTAAAGCTTGACTCACAAAGACACTACATTGTTGTTGGCGTACGCAATGATGCTGGACCAAGTGCAGTCACTGCATGTGTAGGAAGCTGCGTTGCTTACCTGGTTGTGCAGATTATTCCTGTGTAGGTATTGACTCCAGGGGTCTGGAATCTGTTCGTCTTCTTCAGTGGACAAGGTACGCGAATTCATCTTCAACAGATAGCAGCCCTGAGGACCATACCTCTGTTTCATATCCTCATACACCGTTTCAGCCCTGGAGAGGAAAGAGGGAACCCTTACTCTTATACCAATGCCAAAATATGGTGAATAATATTCCATAAAAAATGGAACATCAAGACTGATACACTACCTTAGATGGTGTAATGTACAGTACTACAACACACACTGACAGATGTGCAGAAATCTATAAATGTGAGTAGTAAAGCTTCTTTCAATACCTCTGTTCATCCCCCTCACTCATGTCATGTAGTAAAACGTAGTACTTGAGCGTGTTGGGGATGAACCACTTGGGGTTAGTGTATTCTCCACTGTGCTGAATCCTGTGCTGCTCCTGGGAAAGCTTGAGGAACTGCTCCACAGGGACTGCCTCAGTGGAGGACACCACCAGGAGGCCTGTCACAATCAGGACGTCAAGGACATAACACTAAACCATGAAGAGCAATCAGAGAATGGCAGATACACCAAACCAGGAAGGTCTATGGGAGCAGAAGACTACTGCTAGTAATACTTAAACTACTTATCATGAGTAACCATTTTATTGTACTGAGTAAAGTTGTCATTTCATGGATTTATCATATAATACAGTAACAGCATTATCTAATGCTATGAATACTCTAAATGGCATTGTCCTTGCTTCCATTGAAACCATCAGGAATTTGAGAGATATCTTAGATCACAATTTGTCCTTTGATTCACATTCAAAACAAATTTCAAGGACTTCTTTTTTTCACCAACATAACATTGCAAAAATCAGGCACGTCCTGTCTCAGAAAGATGCAGAAACATTAGTCCACACCTTCGTTAATTCCTGACTTGACTATTGTAATTCCCTATTATCAGGCTCCACCAGTAAGTCTTATAATACTCTACAGTTTATCCTAATTGCTGAAGCACTTGTACCGACAAGAACCAGGAAAAGAGATCACATTTCTCCTTTATTAGCTTCACTACAGTAGCTTCCCATTAAATTTAGAATGGAATTTAAAATCTTCACCTACAAAGCCCTTAATAATATGTCACCATCATACCTTGAAGAGCTCATTGTAGCATAATCACCCAACTAGAGCACTGCGCTCCCAGAATTCAGGCTTACTTGTCGTACCTAAAGTCTCCAAAAGTAGAGTGGATTATTATTGCGACTAGACTGACTAGATATACAATATGCCTAATTAAATAGCAATACTGCTATACTTGAAACATTAATATACCTCTTTAACTTATGTTAGACACTATATTATTGATACATTTGAGTAATTGAAATAGTTGCATACTTGAGTTATATTCAAATACAATCATGGTTGGTGTTATATTCAATAACCCAGGATATCAACAGCCAGTTTCCGTAATATCACACATTTGTTTTTAAATATTACCAAACTGATTTGAAGTAAGTAAGACTGTGATGTCATGTTCTTCTAAAAATAAGTGAAAAGTACAACATGATATTGCAACACTGAGCCCAAACAAAGCTTAATCTTATTATAATTCTAAAGATTGACCTGACCAGAACATGTTGACTCTTGATGAGCCAGTTTTGTATGCTGATTGAAGGATACAGGCGAGGTAGTGATTGAGGAACTCGTGGTCAGAGGCAGGCATTGATTGGAGGAAGTTCTCTCTGTAGGTTTCAAACCAGGGCGTGGTTGCTAGAAACACAAATATAAAGTGAGATAGATTATATACATCATCAATTGTTTAATACTTGCTTTTAGTTTGTTTGATTTTGTGAAAACATACATAATGAAACATGCCTATTACTAAATATCCCATATTCATCAAGATAAAAGAACTTGCACTGACAACTGAGATGCTGCATTTTCATCTTTAAGCCTTAATATGTAATGGCTTTTTATGAGTTGCTAAACCAAACAAGCACAGAGAAAATTGGTGCAGGGTATGTGCTGCTTTAAGCATATAAAAAATTTTTTGGGGGGGGGGGATTAACCAGCATGCATTGCTAGCACAGTGACTGCCTTGATACTAACCTACAGATCTTGGTTGCATGTCATTTACTTACCATCTCTCATTTCCTGTACTCTAATTCTTTTTTAATTAAGGCAGAAAATGCAAAATTTAATAATCTGTTTTAATAAACAATAATGATAATAATTTGAAGAGTATCATTTGCTCACCTCAACTGCCATCTCTCCTCTGTAAAAACAGGGGTATGGCTTTATAAAAATTGAATCTACCCAACACCAAAACCGCACCTGTTTGATTTTGGACAAAGTAAGCAAATAAGCTAATCTCCCATGTCACAAAAATATATTATAAAATAAAGATGACATAGTATTGTGGAACTGGGTGCACATGTATAAGTTTTCCCTGCAATGCCCCATTTTTCCATCAAGTAAACTATATATGCGCCCTCTAACTTATATTTGCATACTGATACGATTCTTTGACTCTTCAGACCTGTCAAAAGGAAGAAGTGAAATTTCAATGATTGCGTTGCATTGATGAGGTGCTCCAACACAGGAACAGTTACAACACAAATGTTTTTAATTGCAGCACCCATTTTATATATTAATATAACATATTACAGTTTTAAAACTAATTACATGAGGACCTGTAAACCATCAGCAATGATATATCAGTCATTATTATTCATTCCACATGTGAAAAACGATTAATAACGCATATATAGCTCTCAAGGTAAAAAATACTTCACAAAATACACAATCACATGGCTGCAATGTTAATAAAAAGAATGATATCAGTCATCACTCATTAACAGGAATTTGAGATAATTCTTGTAGAAAAGTATGTGCACACCTGCTCTACGTATGAGTGAAGTGTACATTCTTCTTTTATAAATACCAGTTTGTGTGTGGAAGATGGCAGTTGCAAGGCTTTTTGTGTATGCATTGGTATCTTCTAATAGTTACAAGACAAGTTATAATATCATGTGCCACATATCAAAAACCATCCACCACTGTGTATGAAGCAGAGACACCCAAAATTCACTGCAGCTATTGGAAACTAGAGGGAGAGGAGGAAGGCAGGTGTGGAGTTGCGAGGACTACGACTATCCACACATGAGCCATGAGACAGTGATACCTGTGCAGTGCTCTGAGGTGCTGACTTCCAACAGTGTTTCTCTCCAGACACTGTACCATGGGAGGCTAGCTTTAAGAGAGTGATCTGATAGGTGGAAGCAGAGAGCCAGGGCTAATGTTAGTTACATCCCATTTCCTTCAAGGTCCATTCATTCTAAATGAGTTTACAGATGATCAACGGAAAAACCAGGGAGAAGAGTCATAGTAGAGGTCGGACACGTCATTATTGAAGTCCCAAGGGCTTTTATCACAAGTTAACTACGAAAAATGCTAATGGTGTCATTTTAATAGTACAGATCAGACTCAAAAGTGTCAGTAATTCTCAAATAAATGAACAGTTCTCCTATTTTACTTCTTTCCAATTATTTCATACAGTCAAGACCAGACAAATTAGGACAGTTAGAAATGTTTGTTCAGGACTCATATGCACATCACTGTCCTTACTAGATGTTGACTAAACTGTAAATGCTTAAGGCATAGTTTTTCAGTAAAGGGGAAGATAGCCAAATGAGTTGTTGATGTTAAGCATTATACCACTTGTACCTTACTGAATCGTATTGACTGTGGCAGTAACCTGTAAGATGTATACTGATACATTTCTGTAGCTCTCTTAGGTAGGTACTTGACTTGAGGTGGGCACAGGCCATATACACACCACAACAGTGAGTTCTACTATAAATAAGTGTTAGCGCTTTGTGATTAGAGGCCCATGTTGCAGTTTACATCTATGTCTGTCCAGAATGTAATATAATATAATGTAATAATATATATCAAATATAGATAGATAGATGGATAGATAGAGTGAAGACTTTTTATGAAGTGCATTTTATCATAATTAGCATTTGAATTCTTTAGATATAACCAAAAGTTTCACTAATTAGGTCACAGTGACCTTGACCTCTGACTTTTGATCATTAAAATCTTATCAGTTAAATCTTGAGTCTATGTGAATATTTGTGCCAAAGAGGAATGAAGGAATTTCCCCAGAGAAGCACTAATATAGTGTTCACCAGAGTGGGATAGGCGGCCAGACAACACAAACACATAAAATTGTATTAGTTTGTTAATTCGTAACTATGGTGTAATTTATTTTTGTCTATGAAACAGTAACCTTGATAACACAATTACCAATAATAATTCCAGGAAATTTCAGTGCAATAGTTGCTGCTAGAGCTTTTCAACTGCATATTGTCCCTCAGTACATAACTCGAAAATAAATCATAAACTGCACAAAAAAGTTTGTTTATATAATGTGTTTTGGTGATAAAATGACAATTGGCTGATATATACAGTATAATTGAGTTTTACAAGCTATTGTCCTTACCACTGAAGGTGAGGTCATAATCTCCTGCTGTGATGGCATTGGTCACAGCGCCCTCTTGTGGCTGACAGGCTAACACCACTTCATTGAGCAGCCGGCGCTGGGTGGGGCTAAGAGCAGCAGATGCTGTGTTTGGGCTTGTCACCACATTATTGATGCAGATGCGCAGGTTTTTCACAACCTGCACCTGGTTATTGGGGTCCCGGATGTGACCTAGAGGGGACAAACACAGTCACTCAGGAGAGTAAATCACTGCATCGCACAGTATTACAAAGTTGCAAAGTTTAACAACATGGCCATGTTCTGGAGGCTTATGACAAATAAATGGTAAATGATTTGTATTTATATAGCGCTTTTCTGGTCTTGATGACCACTCAAAGCGCTTTACAGTACAGATTGCCATTCACACACACATTCATCCAGTGCATCTATTAGCAGCACTTGTTTTCTTTCTATGATGGGCAATTCGGGGTTCAGCGAAGGACACTTCGGCAAGCCTGGGGATGGAACTGTTAAACCTCTGGTTGATCGCTCTACCACTCAGCCACAGCCGCCCAAATACATTGTGTATTTCTGTTCTGACATTGGTCTTGTTGTGGTCACAATTCTACTACTGCATCAATGATTTTACTAAATCCTATTAAGAATCTAAGAATAATTTTGTTTGTTTGTCAGTCCATTGATTTTCTTGACTATTGCTCATCTAATAGACTTAAAATCTGTGCAGGTGTGTTGCTGAGGGAAGTGCAGTGTGGACTGGATTGTTTTGAATGAGCAGTGTTTGAAACTCAAACTAACTCTAACCTTCCCTTCATTTCATTTTAAACTGTGCTTGCAACAACATCAAGTGGCAAGTGGTTGTCAAGGTGCCAACACTAACCCAAAGCTCAAACCTTCAGTTGCCACTGCACTTCCTGTGGTCCTCAGATAAACATTTGTCAAGAAAAACAAAAGGACAGACAGAGATTTCTCCATTTATTATTAGGATGATTAGGATGATAAACAATTGTTTATCAAATTTATCAATAACTGGCTAAATACATTCATGGATCTCTTTCCAATCATGGGTATTATCTTTAGTCTTTTAGCTAACCCTAACCCTAATACTAAGTATTTGTACTTTGAAGATTGAAAGCCAAGCATGCAAGGCCACACTGAAAGACCCTGGCTGGCCCGAAGGTTCATACCCTGAACATTCTTGATGTGAGCATATGGTGCTAACCACTGCATCCTAGATTTTTCTCTTTAAATTTGATTTAAACCCATGCAGCATGCTGGCACCTTCTGTCTGTTGTACCTTAAAAGGGCCCCTGACCTTTTTTTATTGGAGTTTCGTTGGATTTCGTCATATAAATAATTGATTTGATTTATATGAGTAGGTTTTATAAGTGACAAAATTTGTCAAAGATCTGTGGTCTGTTTTGAATTTGTGTCAACAGATTTTCTTCCTCCCCAGGGATAGTTAGTTGCGCTGTGCTACAGTCCCACAGACACATTAAGGCAGAGAAGCTGTTTTTGTGATTCTTGCTGCATATTCTTCTATTAATGACATTTTGCCAGTATGAGACAAAGAAGGACTTGTTGCTTGAAGGATAATTTCTTTTTTGAAATAGGACCAGCCAATACTGAGACACACAAAACGCCGGCATTTCTGTGCTTGGGAGGGAAGAAAATGAAAAACTAGTGCGGTGATTTATGGCTGTAAAAAAGAAATATCTGGTTTACTGTTCAACTCAGACCCATGATTTGTGGACTCATCGTTACTGATGTGATGTTGGCAGATAACTGTGTGCATTACTGCGTGGCATCATCTTTCTCAGTAGTAACCTGGGAATAAAAGCCAATAACACTGAGTTGGGTGTGGCAATTCTTCTTTAGGAATATTATTATGTATATTAGGTGGATTATTATGTATAACTTTGCTCAACTTTGCCTGTGGCAGCAGCAAACCTTCAAGTCTTCAGCTATATGCAGCATCTATTGTACTTCAGTATGTCCTGGGGGAGGGATCCTTCACATGTGGCTCTCTCTGAGGTTTCTATGTTTTTTCCTCTCTTAAGAGGGTTCTTTGGTAGTTTTTCCTTACTCTTGTTGAGGGTTAAGGACAGAGAATGTCACATTAATAAGCCCGATGAGACAAATTGTGATTTGTGAATAGGGGCTATACAAATACAACTTGATTGATTGATGTTTTGCTTTATTCTACTCCCTAAAGAAGCAACTTAAATCTTTTGCCAACAAGTAGAATGTGGGGATTAATTAATGATTCATCAAGTAAATTAGAGTTTAAACCATGGACAGTGTCATAATTAGATCTGATGAGGCCAACCTCCTTCAGGTCCCTAGGACCAAGTGCCAAACCTGGTATGTGACAGGGCGTTTTCAGTCGCCACCCCCACACTGTTATTATTCAAAAAGGCACTCAAAACCCACCTCTTCAGACTAAACCCTACCCCATGTTTGTATTTTGTTTTCATTCTCTTATTATACTTCATTATTATCATGTTCTTTTATTTGTTTTAAAGAGTTAGAGTTTTTCCTTATTTTATCCTAGAGTATGTAGAGCTTATTTGAGAGCTATCTTGACAATGGCAGAAACAAGTCATGACCTGCAGATAATAATGTGATGAAGTATTAAAATCTAAATGCAAAACTAATGCAGCAAATCTCCCCACAGGCTGCAGGAAGTCATGAATAATATCCACAGGCCAACAAGCAAGCAGTCGACTGTGTCCCTGGTGAGAACCAAAGCTCCTGCCTAGGAGTAGGGGAGGTATTGAGGGTATGAACTACAGCAAGGTGGCAAAATAAAGGAATAAACAACATAAAGTGTCTCAGTAAGGTGTTGGGCCACAAGAAGAGTTTCAATGCTCCTTGACATTGATTGTGAAGTGTGGAAGTGTACTGAAGGGATGAAGACCATTCTTCCAAAACAAAGTTCATCACTTGGTGTTTTGATAACGGTCACAGGTGGTGGAGAGAGCTGTCCAATGTCTCGTGTAGGCTATAGCAACCTATGGATCAATGACATTTTGTTATTCTATCTCTCCATTCAATATTCATTTAATTTGTTGCCCCTCTGTATGAGAGAGTTTTTGCCATGAAATAATAGATAAACAGATGTGTAACTCGTCACATTCATTACATTTTAGCAAGACCTGTGTTAATCTAATATTTCACGTGAAATGGCTGCTGTGAAAAGGATTTACATGGGAACTTGGTGATTATTTAGAGTCGTGCTGCTTTCATTTACATGGCTGACCGTGAAGTGAAAGCTGACCTCAATGAAGGAAGATATTTCCGTTTATAAAACTGATTCATATCAAACTCTCTAAGAACATAAGTAGACAACATTAGATCCTGTTACGTTGATAACAGTTTGTTAAGTGTGTGTGGACTGTAACTAAAGCCCATTAGCCAATTAGCTTGCTCACTACCCCAGCAAACGATGGAGCAGCAACAGAAGAATTAGCTGTCCGTCTGAAAGTTAACCTACAGGTCAGCTTTCAGAGACTGTCAGGTGTCCCTCGGTCCTCTCTGGTGTCTAGTGTGGACTTTATTTCTCCTCCTGTCAACACACAGCTGCTTAGTCACAGTCCAGTCTGCTAGCCGTCTGTTAGCGCAGAGCTAATGTCGATGTGACATCAGGCTAAAGATGCTAGCTACCGGACCGAAGCTCGGTTTGTGCCAGCTTTAGGGCGACAGACCACGGACAGAGAGGTCCTAAACAGCGGTCCTTACCTTCGGACGTCAGTCTGCAGAAAGGCCTCAGCAACTCGGAGAAATTCAGATTGTTTTTGCGAGTCACTCTCTCCGCTTCTTCGCTGCATAGGACGGCCACCATCGGGACAAACGAGTCCTGGACGAACTCCTGCACAGATTGAACACATTGTGCCATGTCGGAGCAGCGTCAGCAGCAGCTAACAAACAGCACTAGTCAGTTGTCCTATAATGTAGTAGAGCTGGACTATTTCATTGCTAATGGCAAGTCCTTCTCTATTTGCAGACAACAGCCATGTTGAATTCACCAACCCACTTCCTGTGTAGAGCTAAGACGGTCAGGTGACGCCTGACACCGCCTTATGTTATTCCACCCCTGCTGAGTGAAGACCCGCCCATCACCCGTATTTCATTGGTTAGTACTCGTTGCCTTGGTTTGTTCGGTGAAGAGTGATGATTGGTTAGGCTTCGGGTATCAATGTTAGGATAAGCCAATTCGAGGCGCATAAGGGGCGGGTCTTCAGCCACCTCGGGTGGGGGGAAAAGAACCATCTTGATGTGACACGGAGGTTGGGTACACACTTCCGTTTCCGTTCCAACAGGTAGTGGCGTGGACGTCAGGCTTGTGTCAAAGAGCAGGTGTAATAAAGTTCAAACTAAACTAACCCTGAACTCGGACTTGATGAACCCTGAGATGAGAAAGTCACAGTTGTTGGTTCCAGATCAGCTGATCTGAGTTAGTCCAATCAGCTTTGTTCAGTTAGGGTGTGTGGGTTAAGGTGCGTGGTGAATGAGAAAAGCCTCATCAGCGAAGCATACAATTCACCATGGCAACGGGTAAATAAAGCGCAGAGCTCCCATCTTAATCCAGTAGAGTACAAATAATTATGTGAAAATACAAATTCGTCATTTAAAAAACTGCAGCAGCAGTGAGCTGAAATAATGTCAATAATTTAAAACTGTTACAATGTATTCAGCTTGTCCATTCATGTATTACTCAACATACATTAATATCTTTAACCCCACATAGTTATCTAAAGTGATGACTACAGTAATGTGCAGTTAACATGTCACATTGGCAACCTGACAGTTGTCTTAATATAGTCATATATGACTGTCTCTGTCCTGATGGAGATGACTGGTTAATCATGAAGGTGCTAACAGCAGTCTAGATAGAACTTGGGCAACAAAATACCCTAACAACTAGGATTTCTATATTTTTCTCACCTCTCTTCTGGAGCAGATTAGGTTCACAGATTAATTTACCACAGTAACTGAACTATAGTTACAGTATTCCATGTTTGTGGGACTGAAAACTGAAGGGTTAAATGAAACCAGGGTCAACAAAATCAGAGTTCTCACTCAACTAATTTTCTGAAAAACACTCCTGCTAACATAAGAAAAGATGTAACGAAAACACAAGTATACTGTATGACATATCCCCATTGTATAATGCATTGATTTAGTATTGCAGTTCATGTTTGTTTTGCATACCGGTTTTTCCTCTTTGAAAGATATGACTCCTAATTCCAAAAAGAATTATGGGTGAAAGTTGAGCTTTGCCAAAAGTGAGATTTACAAATTACATTTTGCTAAAAAATGCAGCTCATAATGGATAAAGTGCAAAGGTTTGAAAATGCAAAACTGACCCTGAGCATAAAGTATATACACCCCAATAGTCATGCAAAGTGGAAAAGTAAATTTGAAGAGAAAGCAGATAACTCGGTTTTATTGAAAATATTATTATAATCATATCTAATGCCATTAAATTCTACACTGGGTTGTAATGTGCAACAATCATAAGCACACTGGGTCTGAAACTGCACTATGTTCTCCCCTTGTTCACTACAGACAGTTTTAACAAACAGTAGATGATCAGGCAGAAGTTAGCTACAGTACTATTTCACTATTCAAAGGGCTAGACATTAGAGAGCAAAATGTCTGCATCAGTGTCTTAAGATTTTCAGTCATCCAGGTCATGCTTTCTTCAGGTGTACTAAATGTGAAATTTGGGGTATCACTTAAGAATATAAGCACAGCCTGTTACAGACGGTGTACACAAGAATCCACACTTAAGTTGGTGCTCACACACGCCTGCCCTTGCAAAAAATCCAATAATGTTACATTGTTCATAGAGCTATCAATATCGTATTAACTATCACGATTATGACTGTCTTCAACCAAATGCAGTCAAATCCAGTTCAAGTCATGAGTCCGGAAAATTACTAATCACACTAAAACTACTACAACACAGACTCATTGTAATTACCTTCCCTACATGGTCAGGAGTGCTTCTTTTGCACAGGTTACACACACAACTGATAAAGGAGGCCCCTGATTCCTTCTGACTGTGGTCAAAGGTTTCTCTACACATGTTGCTTTACATAATAGGGCTCAGGATTCACCAACACACTGAATACACAATAGCAGCATACACACATGAACTCAAAAAACGTCAAAGGGTTTTCCCTGTTAACAGCAATGACTGTCCCATCTTCTGCTGCACATTTAACAGAGTGTTAATCACATCAGCATCATGTGATTAACACTCTGATCCAGTCAGACGTTGGTAGGCTTGTTGTCTTGGCTTTAACAAACCACAAGAATGGTGTGTATCTGTATCTTACACTTTAATGCAACATCAGCAGCACTGTAGAAACATTATGTACAATACAGTCAATACCAATTGGGTCATAGGGTAATACAAAGATAATAGAATGATGATAATTTCTCAGTCTGAAGAATAAAGAGACACTGAGAAATGTGTTTCTCATGTTTTCTCTGTATAAAGGCAGTAATGTGGTATTTTACAGGTGGCAAGAGGCACACAAACCAAATAGAACGCCACCTGGGCGGTTATTTGATATTGCGTAATATACGTCGAGAGTGGCTTGTTTTCATGGCAGCCAGAGCGGCCTCCAGTGTGGAGATGAGGTGCAGGAGGGTGCTGGGGTCTGTCTGGAGAACCCTGCTGCTGCCGCCATCACAGCCTCTTGATAGGAGCAGGCGCATCGTCAGCATGGGAATGACCTGCTGACGGATCGAGCGACTCGCCAACTAGCAGAAAGTAGTGACAAATTCAAATCTGAATTAAAAAATTTAAGTGTGAATAACCTAAATCTTAAAGCTTCAGTCCAGACGAGTGGTATCAGAGGGTATGCTATAAAGATGTTGCCTGATTACTTCACTCAAAATATGTCTTCATCATGTATCAGGTATCATGCAGAAAACACCATATGAACACTAAATCCTAATAGATTAGCCAACATAATTTCACATGACACACACAGCAGGATATAACATATACAACATTTATTTATCCATTTGAAATCACAGCACATAAATAACAGATTTTAAATCATGTAGCACGCACACACACACCTGCACATCCAGTCTCCACTCCAGGTTGTGGTAGGCAGGTAGAGTGGAGGGCAGCTGACTCAGAATGCTGCGGACCTGACTGTGGTGCTGCAGGTAGAGCTGCAACAAAAGCCCTCACGCTCAGCTGGGGTGCAGTGAACTCACTCATATTGACTGAAACTCATTTTAAGTCATCTCACCTGTACGAGGATCTGGTTGAGCTCATCACCAAACCCCAAAGCTAACACAGAGTCCAGGAAATCCACTTCAGAGATCTACACATGCACACACACAGAACAGTGAACTTGGGAACCGTTATTGTTCTCCACAGCAGACATTATTAATTGTTACTAACAGACATAGGACAGGTATATTTATAACACTCCAGTCCCTGGTGCTGTGCATTCTGTCTCACTGACATGATTTACCTGTACTAAATGAAACAAAATCGTCATTAATGTTGTTACAAAAGTGACACCTCTGTTACCTGTACATATAGGTGCATTTAAAAAAATGTGAATACCATGAACCAATTTAATATTTTTTCAGCAGTGCTTTATTTATTTAAAATTTGACAATTACGGCCTACAGCTAAAAAAACATATCTTCAAATATCAGAATATTTCGTTTATATTTTCATCATACAGTATAAATACCATGTATCTCTCGGTCTAGTTCTTTCCAAACAACCACAATCAAGGAAAAGACTTGACTGTTCACTTGACAATTGTCCAGAAGACTATAATCGCCACCCTCCACGAGGAGCGTAAGCCACAGAAAGTCATTGTTGAAAGACCTGGCTGTTCGTAGAGCGCTGTGTTGAGGCATAATTATGGAAAGTTATGGAAAAAGTGTGGTATGAAAAGGTGCACAAGCACCAGAGATGGTGGAAAAAGTTTTGTATTGTATATTTTTTGGATAAATCTTAGGGAATATTTGAATATTTTGAGATATTGGATTTTGGATTTCCATTAGCTGTCAGCTGTATTTATTGAAATCAAAACAGAAAAGGCAAAAAGCTTAAAATATTTGACTTTACCTGTAATGAATTTAGAATATATTTAAAATTCACTGTTTAATTTAAATTATAAAAATGTTTAACTTTTTCATGATATTCAAATTATTTGAGAGAGTCTCAGTTCATGGTTATACTAATTATCCTATTTCTCTCTCAGCATTCACCTTCCTACTTATTTGCCACAATGAGAGTCTGAACAAACTGCTATGAGTGTGGAGATTGAAAGTAAAAGTGAAAGTGGCACTGATCTATTGATTGGATCTTGGAAGTCAGAGTTTAAATTAGACAGTATCTTTATGAACCTCTAGCATTTCAAAACAGAAAGAACCAGTAGTGTGTGGGAGTCACCATATGTTTGGAGCTCTCTGTCATTAGGAACATCAGGCCTTCTACTCCGTGCTGCACCATATCCACAGGAACAGAGAGCTTTCCTGCAAGCAGTGGAGTATTATAGATTAACTAGCAGTCCTGGCACATGTCAAACATCTATGTGTGTTTGTCAAAGCCACATGATAAAAAAAATACATACCACATTATTTATTCATTTCTGTTTAGCACCAATAATGATTTATGTAAAACATTAGTATTATCATGTGCAACACTAAGTGTGAAGTGTATAAAACCCAGCAGATATAGACCAGGAGCTTCAGTCAATGTTCACATCAAAAATCAGGATGAAGACAAAGTTCAAATGATTTTTGGTTTGTGTATTTTTGACACAGTTTATCCCCTGAGATTTTTTTAACAGTCTCTTAAAGTTTTTTTTCAGAATGGTGCCAAAAATGACAAACATCCAGTGAGCAGCAGTTTTGTTGGTAAAAGAGGTCTGAGGAAAATAGTCACCCTGGTTACAGTTATTGTAAAGTAGAAGTATTAAAGTATTAAATTAAATTAAAATTTGAAGAAATAAAAGGTTTTAATGTCTGTTGCAGGGGTTGTATTTCCTTTAACTTCATGAATCATCAAAATATGGAATTCAGCTAGAGGTGGCCAAACATTTTGCTTTTAACTGTATGTAGACAAACAAACAAGAGACTGGGTGGGTGAAGGTCTGTTTTAATGCTGAAGTCTAGTTGGCTTTTTAGTGGTTTGAATATCCACACTATTAGGTTCCTCTATTAGGTCCACCTGGCATGTTCAGTCTACAACAGCTTCAACTACTGTCTTCATGAACCTTTTAATGTTCAGGGTTTGTCGAAACTGTTGTTAAGTGTGTGTCAGTTTGTAAGTTGTGGTGCTCAGAAATGTGTTTCTCATATTTTGTCCACTAATATCAAGTAAAGGTAAACTACATGTTTGACACATTATTATTGTGTCAGAGTGGATTAAAACTACAAACCTTAACAACTACTTTATTTACAGTGTGAGTTTGTCCAGCTGAACATCAGAGATGTGATGCTGTCTTTTGTTGTGTTGACTTGTGTTTGTAGCAGCAGTGTGGACTGTAGAGTAGCCATTTGCTTGGTAAAGCCCAGTTTAACAATTCTTGCAAGCCTTTGATCAGTGTGTGAACTCTTCAACGACGCGATTAGAGAGGCTGGCCAACATGTCCCCAGTGAGCCGTAGACTCCAATCAGATTTCCAACCTGCTGAAAATCTATTCAGAGACAGTGCCAACTCCAGCCAATCAGAGAGCAGGATGGGGCGAATGTGTTGAAGATTCATGTAGTGGTGAGGTGCCCCCTGATTTTTAACACTGCACATGTCTGTAATCAGGGAAATCAAGCAGTAACCATGTGAATGGGAGACACGGTAACACAAACTCAATGCAGCTTCTATTAACTGTGTTTATCAGTATGCAGTATGTAATGAAGGTGCAGAGTCTTACTGGCTGCTGCCTCATAGATCTTGGGGCTGCTTCCCCTCCTCAGGAACTCCAGTGCTATGCGACCAAACTCAGCAACCACTGAGGAAAAAAAACAGACATGTATGCTCAATTCTTGAAATCTAAAATGCATCAACGTGTTCAATTGATATTTGGGGTTATGACTGTATATAGTCAGTAAATCTGTTGTTCTATACAGGAGGTTGTACTGTGTCAAAGGCAGTTCTTCAGAGACTGAAAACCACAGATGTTTCAAACCTTTTCAAACAGTGGCCATGGTATGAGCCATTGGCACAGGGCTGCTTTGTTGTCATAAATGGTTTGAATGAACAGTTAATCACATACTTTCCAATGTGTTTCTTGATTCCTTCATTTCCTTACTCCATCAGCTCTAGTTTTACACCTGACATATTTTGTATGGAGACAATAGACTATTTAATACTGGTTACCACAGAGCAAGAAGTGTGTGTGTGCGCAAAACAACCCAACAACATATTAAACTGGGAATATTACTTGGGAGGTTATCCCGCTTTCCCTATCATACAATGTCATATGATAAGTGACGACATTAAAATAATCAAAATGCAGTCAGAAGATTACGTCATGCATGGTTTACAAATGCATTGGCAGGTATCTCTGTATCCTATAGGAATATGGACTCCATTGTTCTTGGAGAAGATACTGAGCCCAAATTGCCACTGAAGGTTATGCCGACAGTTGATAATGGAAAAAAATCACTGCATGAATGTGTGTGTGAGTGGGTGAATGTGTCTTGTACTGTAAAGCACTTTGATTATGGTTTAAGTGTTAAACCACTGCATCAAAGTCAAAAGTGTTCCAATAAATACGAATTTCAAAGATGATCAAAGATCAATAGGCCAACATCTCTTTATCCCAACAGTGAATACAGACCGTCACTGTTCAATGTAAATTGAATGGAATTGACCATGTTTTAGTGACTGTAAAGTCATATCTTCACTTCTTGTTTGAATATGATGTGGTACAAGCAGCTGTGACACAAAAAACCCTCTCTGTCAATAAAGAATTACTATCATGTAACAACAAAACTTATGTGTATAAACAAACTACATAATGTAAGACTTTTCTTTTTAAGATTTACTATACTTGTGTACTTTTACTTTGTGTAATACAGTTTTTTGAATGTGTTCTTCCACTACCATACATTACAAATGTAATGATGATAACGTAACTGGGGCAAATATAATGTGGATCTGGTGAATTGTTACAATGACACAAAATGTACATATTAACATACATATACTAGATGATACTGAGTGTGCGGGTTAACGGTTTAGAGCAGAGTATGAAGTGTTTCCTTTATAAGTCACATCATCTCCAGTGTTTGACGGTCATGAGACGTTCAGCTGACTCTCTCTCTCTCACTCACACACTCTCTCTCACACACACACACACACACACACACACACACACACACACACACACACACACACACACACACACACACACACACACACACACACACACACACACACACACACACACACAGTGTTAAACACTGTGTTTGACTGTCCGGACACTGAGGGACGTTACCTGCAGTGTCCACCTTCGGCAGAAAGGAGAGATGTTCTTTATGTTCGTCAGACAGAACCAGCAGCATCCTGCTCAGCGTCTGGTCCAAACTCAGCACCAACAAACACCCGGAAAATGACTTGAAGCCTTTTTCCTTCTTCGTTGGTGTCTTCCTCCTCTTCCCCTCATTTACTTTCCTGCTTAACCGCTCATTCGTCTTCTTCTACGCTGTGGATCTGCCTCCCCCGCACGCTGCTGCCACCTTCAGGTCAGGATGCGACTGCAGTTCGAAATGTTTGTTGTCTTTATATACAAATATAAAGACAAAAATTGAAAGGACAAATCATAAACTCTATGGTTTGTCCTTTCTTTTTCAAACTGAAACACATGAGAGCAGTGCCTGTTCTATACATTGACAGACAGACAGACGGACACACAGATACACAGACAGATAAACACAGAAAAATACTCAGATGTGCAGCTGTGGCTGAGGGGGTAGAACGTTTGTGCTGAGCCCCTCAATGGCCCCTCATAGATGTTTAATCCTATAATTGTAAGTCAGCCAAATGACATGTAATGTGAAATGCAGACAGACAGAGGTTTTTATAAATAATTTGTATAGTCAGTGCCTGTTCTGAACATGACTGTTCGAGTGGGCTGTTTTCTTGGGCCGTGGTGATGGTGGTGTAGTGGAAAATTGTACTGACCAGTGTCTAACGTAGTGGAAATCCCCTGACCAGGTGTCTCGCTGCTGTGATACTGTCTACCTGACAGGATGGAACCCTTATTTGGCGGTGTCTCACTGCTATGACCTTGATAAACAGGGTGTATGCCCTTATTTGGTGATGTTTTCTTCCAACTGGTACAGTGGACGGACAGACACAGATGATGATCTCATGTCTTTCATGTCTTTTTTTCATATTATGTCTTATGAACTCCTCTTTGTATAAGTTCGGGCTTTTGTGAACTTGCGGCCAGTTCCATTTTGAGCACCCGTGATAGTTGTGTAAACTCTGCAGAGTTAACTATTAAAAAGACTCAAAGGCAACTCCGGTCTGAGAATTTCACTATTTCAAATCTCAAGATGAATTTCCATCACACTGGCTACTACTTTTCAAAATTAAAGCTCTGTAATTAAAAAAAAAAACCTGACAGAGATCAGCACCCGCAATACCAGTGAATAGTCCGATGGCTACGATTTTGACCCAGTTACCACCACCTACTGTAGTTTATCAGAGGACATAGAAGAAGACATGCTCAACTCAATTGTCAGACTGATGGCATGATGCTTAATATTGCTTTGCAAGGTTGATTTCTACCTTGCTCATACTTGTAGAAATAATACTTAGAATATTTCTACACCATAAAACAAAGTTATATAAATACAGCTTCCCCCAAAACAGAAGAAAGTCACAACACATAAGTGATTTTTCCCCTCCAGTGATCAATGAATGCGCTTTCTGTGAAGCCAATACTGAAACAACATAGTTTCTCTTTATTATATTATGTAGATAAAGAGTTTTATGTTTGGTATTGAAGACACCGTAGACAAAATGATCCAGCAAAATAAAAAAAAAATTAAACCACATACTAAAATTAAAAGTTTTCATTTCCCCCCTGGATTTTCTTAGTTTAATTTAACTAATATGCTTTTACCTTATTTTATTGCCTGTATATATTTTTTATCTCTTATATAGTACAATGTAGTGTTCTTTTTTCAACATTGTAGAATGAACATTTTGTTATTGTTATAAATTTGTAAATTCCCTGGTACTTCCCCAGTGAGTTGATTGGAAAGCGACGTCAGACTTTCACACCCCACTGTACAAATTAAAATTACGAAAATTAATTTATGTGTGTGTTCACAAACAGCTGACAGAAGAAAGTGTGCATGTTGGATAAATGGTGATAACATCCCTCAGGTTTCAATTTATACACCATTAAATATACACTCACTGGCCACTTTATTAGGCACACCTGTTCAATTGCTTGTTAACACAAATAGCTAATCAGCCAATCACATGGCAGCAACTCAATGCATTTAGGCATCTAGACGTGGTGAAGACGACGTGCTGAAGTTCAAACCGAGCATCAGAATGGGGAAGAAAGGATATTTAAGTGACTCTGAACGTGGCATGGTTGTTGGTGCCAGACGGGCTGGTCTAAGTATTTAAAAAACTGCTGATCTACTGGGATTTTCACACACAACCATCTCTAGTGTTTACAGAGAATGGTCTGAAAAAGAGAAAATATCCAGTGAGCGGCAGTTGTGTGGACAAAAATGCCTTGTTGATGTCAGAGGTCAGAGGAGAATGGGCAGAGCAGTTCGAGATGATAGAAAGGCAAGTAACTCAAATAACCACTCGTTACAACCAAGGTATTCAAAATACCATCTCTGAACGCACAACACGTCGAACCTTGAAGCAGATGGGCTACAGCAGCAGAAGACCACACCAGGTGCCACTCCTGTCAGCTAAGAACCGGAAACTGAGGCTACAGTTCGCACAGGCTCACCAAAATTGACAATAGAAGATTGGAGAAATGTTGCCTGGTCTGATGAGTCTTGATTTCAGCTGCATTCAGATGGTAGGTTCAGAATTTGGCGCATGAAAGCATGGATCCATCCTGCCTTGTATCTACGGTTTAGGCTGGTGGTGGTGGTGTAATGTGTGGGGGATATTTTTATTGGCACACTTTGGGCCCCTTAGTACCAATTGAGCATCGTTTAAACGCCATGCCTTGTTGAATCTATGCTATGAAGAATTAAGGCAGTTCTGAAGGCAAAAGGGGGTCCAACCCGGTACTAGCAAGGTGTACCTAATAAAGTGGCCAGTAAGTGTTGTAACGTCACGGGTTGTCCCTAGCGGGGCAGTGCAAAAGAGAGCGTAACACAGGCACCATCAGACAGCATAAACAAAAAATCAGGGTTTATTTGTTCCTCCCACAGGCAGTCCCTTTACAATACTCCTTCAACAAAAGTCCATGAACAAACTTAAAGCGTCCCGGAGGAGAAAAGGGTTTCTTCGTCAAACCAAAGTAATCCCACCCTGCCAGGTCTCCGGTAGTTGTTTCTCCATGTCGGTGTCCTCTCTTCTCCCGCCCGGCCCAACTCCTCTGCCCTTTATTCAGTCTCCCAGCCCTGCCTCAATTAGGGGCCTTAAGCACCTACAGCTGGGTTCCTGATGAGGCAGTCTGGGAGCTGTAGTCTCTAGCCCGGTGGCCATTTTGGGTTGTAGGCACTGATCCTGGGTGAGGATGTAGCGCCCCTCCACAACCTGTCCCCTTGTGATGCCACATATCCCTCTCCCCGGGCCTGACGTCCTCGGCAGGGTGAATGCGGACCAGAAAGCATCACGGCGTGACAGGGCATCTGCGTTTCCATGGCGCCGTCCTGGCCTGTGAATGACAGAGAAATTAAAAGGCTGTAGGCTTAAAAACCACCTCGTTACCCTGCTGTTGGTTTCTTTGTTTTTTGCCATCCATTGTAAAGGTGAATGATCTGTCACCAGAGTGAACCTCCTTCCAAGCAGGTAATATTTGAGGGTCTCCACGGCCCATTTTAAGGCTAAGCACTCTTTCTCCACTGTGGCATAGTTCTTCTCTCTCGGCAGCAACTTCCGACTCAAATACAGAACGGGGTGTTCCTCACCTTCCTTTATCTGGGCTAACACCGCGCCCAGACCCACCTCAGAAGCATCTGCCTGGACCACAAACTCCTTGCTGAAGTCGGGGGCAGTAAGGACTGGTTTCGAACACAAGGCCCTCTTCAGGTCGCCAAATGCCTCTTCTGCCGCCGGGGACCATGTCACCATCCGGGAGTGTTTCGTGGTCGTTAGTTCTGTGAGAGGGGCCGCTATCATAGCGAAGTCAGGGATGAACCTTCTGTAATAATTGGCAAGGCCCAAAAAAGATCTCACCTGCTTCTTGGTCACCGGTTTTGGCCAGTCTTGGATTGCCCCAAGTTTTGCCTCCTGGGGTTTGACAAGGCCCCGCCCGATGGTATACCCCAAGTAGTTGGTCTCTCCGAAAGCCAGCTTACATTTCTGGGGGTTCGCTGTCAATGGGGTTCGCTGTCGATGGGGTTTAAGTACCTGATCCATCAAGCGCTGGAACATGGCGGGAGCCCCAAACAGGCCAAACGGCATCATGCGGTACTGCCAAAGACCTCCCGGGGTGGCAAAGGCCGTCTTCTCCTTTGATTCTGCAGACAAGGGAACCTGCCAATACCCTTTTGTAAGATCCAGGGTTGTTAGGAATCGTGCCTGGCCCAGGTTTTCAATCAGCTCATCGACCCGAGGCATTGGGTATGCATCAAATTCAGACACTTCATTTACTTTTCTGAAGTCATTACAAAAACGGATAGTTTTGTCCGGCTTGTCTGCCAGGACGATAGGGCTTGACCAGGCACTCTTGGACTCCTCAATCACGTTCAAGGCCAACATCTTCCTTACCTCCTCGTCAATCAGCTTCTTGCGGGCCTCCGGTACCCGATAGGGCTTTTGGTTCACCGTTTTTCCTGGCTGGGTACGTACTTCATGTTGCACCAGGTGGGTGCAGCCTGGGAGGCATGAAAAGACATCCTGATTCCCTTCCACAAGCTCCTTTGCCTGCTGCAGCTGGTGCGGGGAGAGGTCCGGGCCAAACTTTACTTCATCCCGGGCAGGATCTTTCAACTCTCTGGGGGGAAGACAAGTGAACAACGCCTCTCGATCATGCCATTTCTTTAAGAGGTTAATATGGTAGATTTGCTCACCTTTCCTCTTCCCCGGTTGCCGTACTTTATAATTGACTTCCCCAACCTTTTCAATTACTTCATATGGTCCCTGCCAAGTGGCCAAGAACTTAACACTCCACGGTGGGGACCAGGACTCGGTCTCCAGGGGTGAATTCCCGGGGTTGAGCGGCTCGGTTATAAGCTGCCCTCTGATCCCTCTGAGCCTTCTCCATGTGCTCCTTCACAATGGGAAACACCGCTGCCATCTTGTCTCGCATCTTCCCCACGTGTTCAATCATGGTACGATGGGGACAGGGCTGCTCCTCCCATGTCTCCTTGGCTATGTCTAGAAGGCCCCTGGGTTTGTGAGAATACAACAGGTCAAAGGGTGAGAAACCAGTGGAAGCCTGAGGGACTTCTCTTACCGCAAACAGCAGGTAGGGTAGCAGCTGGTCCCAGTTTCTTCCGTCTTTGTCGATGGCCTTCCTCAGCATGGCTTTCAGGGTCTTGTTAAACCTCTCCACTAACCCATCCGTCTGGGGGTGGTACACCGAGGTTCTTACCTGTTTTACGTACAAAAGCGCACACAATTCCTTGGTGACTCTGGACATAAAGGGGGTCCCTTGGTCAGTAAGAATCTCTTTTGGAATCCCTACCCGGCTGCTGAAGAGGAACAGTTCCTTTGCTATTTGTTTAGCATTTGCCTTTCTTAAGGGGACAGCTTCCGGATAACGGGTGGCGTAGTCTACTATGACCAATATGTACTGGTGTCCACGGGCACTCTTGGGCAGTGGCCCCACAATATCCAGGCCCACCCATTCAAAGGGGGTTTCTATGATGGGTAAAGGGATAAGGGGGTTCCGGTAAGTTGGTTTTGGTGCGGTTATCTGGCAATCTGGGAAACTGCGGCAGTAGTTCTCTACCTCCTTGTGTACTCCTGGCCAAAAAAACCTCTGTAACACCCTCTCTTTAGTTTTCTCTACCCCCAAGTGAGCTCCCAGCAATTGTGTGTGGGCTAACTGCAGAACCGTGGGGCGGTGAGGTCGGGGCACAAGTAGTTGCTCAACCACTAGGTCCTTACTTCTGGTTACCTGATATAAGAGGCCCTTTTTCACTGAAAAATGCGGGTAGGAAGGAGTCAACCGGGTTCCCACCAACATTCCCTCTAGGACCTGGACATTTCCCAAGGCATTTTCCAGGGTTGGGTCCTGTAACTGCACGGTTCCATACTGTCCTTTAAGGGCCGGCAGTTCCTGAGGGCCATCAGAGACCTCCTCCCTTGGCCCTGGTGGTGGCTCAGAGTCGTCCGATTCAGCTCCACTGGAGGCTTCTGCCAAAGCTTGGACTGACCCTGGGGTGATAAGGCAGGGCTTGACAACATTAACCCATGATTTATTTATTTCAGAATTGTTTGACTTACGTTTCCGTGGCTCTCGGCTGAGCTTCTTTAGTGCTTCCATCCACAGCATCTGGAAGGCCGGGCAGTCCCGCCCAATCAGGACTGGGACTGGAAGGGACCGGATTACTCCCACCTCAACATTAAACGTGCCCTTAGTTGTGGTGAGTTTCACTACGGTGGTTGGATACTCACGGGTGTCTCCGTGGACACAAACCACCGGGACGAGGTTGCCTTGAGCCGGGGAAGAGGCCTCCAAGACGGCCTCCTGGACCAGGGTCCTGGCACTTCCAGAGTTGAGCAAGGCTTCTACATCCCGCTGGTTCACTTTTACGGGGCATGTAGGTCGCCTGTCCCTACTTTCCCCCAGCAGGGCAGCAAAGTGGACATGTGGTCCACTGGCGGACTCGGCTGTGGGCATGGGCTCGTCTCGCCGTTCGCACTGCCACGAGATGTGGCCCAATTCGCCACAGCGATAGCACTGGCGGACCTCCGGGGTCTGAACCACCTCGGTGCTGCCCCGGTTGACTACTGCCTCTGAAGGGTTGGGTAGGGTGAGGGTTGGCCGGGGTAAAACCACTTTGGCGAGGCACACGTGACCGGGCAGGGAGGGAAGCCACGGGGTCTTTACGGGGTGGGCGGAGCATGTTCTCGGCCGCCTGGTACTGCTCTACCGCTTCTACCAACTCTGTGGCCGTCGTTAACTTTTGGTGGCTGATTACCCGTTTTGCCTCATAAGGCAGACCCCGTAGATACCTGTCCATAACCAGGGTCTCTATAATGTCTGCGGGGACTGTGTTTGTTCGGTTCTAGCCACCTTTTCGTCACTCTTATCAACTCATGCATTTGGGACCGGGGCGTCTCTCCACTTAGGAAAACCCAGTTATGAAACCGTTGGGCCATGCTAAATTTACTGAGCCCCTGGCGACTCAAAATCTCTCCCTTCAACTGGTCGTAGTCCTGGGCAATCTCGGCCTCTACATCTTGAAAGGCTTTAAGTGCCTCCCCGGATAGGAAAGGCGCCAGAAGCCCAACCCACTGTCTCCTCGGCCACTCTTCTCGAGCTGCAGTGGCTTCAAAGGCATGAAGGTAGGCTTCCACATCGTCGGTCATCCCTAGTTTAGGTATGAAATCCGCTGCCCTGGGTCTTGATTTTGGCACCTGCTGAAGCTCCTGCTCTTTCAGGTCATTAGCCCTTACTTGCTGTCGCAACAGGGCACCGCTGATTTCTTGCTGGGCCCTCTGGCTCTCCAACAGAATCTGCATCAGTGGCTCCATTTGGGATTGGTGGCCTGGTGTTTGAAGTCCTGAAAAAAGTTGGGTCAAGTCCTCCAAATCTTCACTCTGAATCATCAGCACTTCGGCCCCGGTGCCCACATTCTCCACCACCTGTAACGTCACGGGTTGTCCCTAGCGGGGCAGTGCAAAAGAGAGCGTAACACAGGCACCATCAGACAGCATAAACGAAAAATCAGGGTTTGTTCCTCCCACAGGCAGTCCCTTTACAATACTCCTTCAACAAAAGTCCATGAACAAACTTAAAGCGTCCCGGAGGAGAAAAGGGTTTCTTCGTCAAACCAAAGTAATCCCACCCTGCCAGGTCTCTGGTAGTTGTTTCTCCATGTCGGTGTCCTCTCTTCTCCCGCCCGGCCCAACTCCTCTGCCCTTTATTCAGTCTCCCAGCCCTGCCTCAATTAGGGGCCTTAAGCACCTACAGCTGGGTTCCCGATGAGGCAGTCTGGGAGCTGTAGTCTCTAGCCCGGCGGCCATTTTGGGTTGTAGGCACTGATCCTGGGTGAGGATGTAGCGCCCCTCCACAACCTGTCCCCTTGTGATGCCACAGTGTATAAACAAACATCTTTAATGAGTGTCAGATAAATAGAACTAGTATGAATCAAAGGTTCTTTAAACACTGACACACTACTTCCTGCACTTATATACATTTTGTATCTATCTGGATTGATCATCAGTTTCCATAATGATAGTGAAATAGATCACTTTGTAAATGCTGGACCCAGTTGTTGATCAGCTCATCTCAACTTGAGGCTCGACAGTCACAGAAAGCAAATCAAACTGTGGGTGCATGTGTAAATAACGTGTGACGAACACACTCGTGAGGTCAAGCTGTGAACTTGACTTGTGTGTAGCAATAACCAGCAGTGAAACCACAGGTTTATATGTAAAACATTTATTGTGTGTACAAAAAGTAGTTCAACAACAGTTAATCATGAACGAAAACTGACATTTAGCATGCCCCCGCCCTCCCTCCCTCCCCTACATGAACACCAGGTCTCTGCTTTACCGATTAAAACCTGATGTTTACAGTTCATGAGCTATCACAGTCACATCTACGCATAGTGGAGCAGAACTAGTCAGACAGAAGACATCACACAGTCCCTCCAGGATATGACCGGTTAAAAACTCAAACTTAAGTTTAATGTTTGCAAATCAGCTGCAGAATGTGACTGTTTAACCAACAGGTAATCCTGCACACTCATATGCAATGACAGCATACCAAAATAAAATAACTCCTCCATCTTGGTCAAGGAATTAATTGTTGTTGACATTCAAATTTAATTGTTTGGCTTTGGTTTGTGGAAAATTGTGTATATTAAATGAAATTATAAATATATATCTTAAAAAATGCAGTTATTGGTACTGCAGAGTAGCACTGGCAGTTTCACCAGTTTACATAATTAAAACAAATCTCCTGCAAATGACGCAGGCATCGGTTGAATTTACATTCATTCATGTTTTAACTGAAATACTGGATTCCTGAAGGGACTGAATTATCAGCGTATAGTAAAAACCTTTAATATACACAAAAAGTCTCCATTTTTAGAGCTATTGAAATCAGATCAGTATTATCTCCAAAGTCAGTCAGTCTTAAAATGCCAGACTTCACCTATATTGTATGCATGTTCAAAGTCGGTCACTAATCAGTTGTTAGACAGGAAGTGATTGCTTCTGCCAACATGAAATATTTTTCATATCCTTCAGTAAAATACTTTAAACTCACAAAAGAACAGTACAGAAGTAGTGTTCACTATTGTTTTTATCAAAATTCTGAAATATACCAGAGCCAAAGAGTGAGTTTAGTCATGAGCACCCGGCCTATTAATCACCCCAGAAAATCCGAAATACAAAATAAATGAAACATTTTATGTAAATAAATTGATTACATAGACAACAAAGCTATATAAAAATAACTAGCATTGTAAAGCACAGCATACAAACACACACAAAATAAAAAAAACTGAGTTTCCCAAGATGGCACACAAGGTGTGAGAGCAACACTCGTACAATGTTCTGCAATTCAATATAGCTCATGAGAACAGAGATGATATCACTGTGTCACATTGTATCATACTAGTGTTGCTTTCACTGCTCACCTCATGCATATTTAAAAAAGGAGGCAATGTTGTCAGTTTAACATTTGCGATGGACAAAGCCAGTCACACGGCTGTTATCATTTCAGCATTACGACAGGGGGTCAAACACCAAACCCACATCCACTGTAACGCCTGCCAGGAGGACCAAGTCAGCCACTCTGTCCTAACCTGGTATCAACAGAGCTGAGAAACACCTGAACATCATGAGTAAACAAATTAAATGGCCGCAAACATGCCCACTTATCATACAGTACAGGTCTCTGGTTTAACTGAGACTATGCTCTGCACTGCTAAGTTACATGTCGTGATCACCAAAGTCTGTTCAGTGTCACCTCTCTGAATTACGTTCTATGTTGCAGGTCTTTAGATTCTGCACTTTTGAGGTTTTCATCCCAAAATATTTAGATGAATTATTGGATACGCCCCTAATGTCACCAGGCAAGCAGGAGGAGAACAAAAGGACTCCCAGGTAGCACAACACATCTTCAAGCCTTCAAAAACTAGGCTCACTGGGCTGGAGTCACTGAGGTAACTGCCAGGAAACAGGCCAGGACACATACCAGACCACAAAAGGCAGCAGAGATCAGCTACAACATTTACACATTACAAAGTGTTTGCATGTTGTAGGTGATCAGTGTATTTGCACCGAATTAAATCATGCAGCCAAAGGGTAATAAATTCAACTACAAACTCAGTTTCAAATCCTGTTACTGATGATACAGAATGTCTTTCAAACAGGCCACAGATATACAGTGATTAGCCTTTTATACCAGTAAAGGGTTGTAATGGCTAATGAGTGTATAATTGCTTCAGACGTCAAAGGTTGCTAGTCAAAATAAATGTAGTGTTACTGCTTAAGAAGAATAGGCCGTGCTGTATGGAGCCCCTCCAGCTAATAGCAACAGTTTAAGTGGAAGAGATCACATGACTCCAAACCTTTCCATTAAGTTTCAAATGTTTGTCTCTAGTTTTATTCAGTTCTGCCAAGTAAGGCCGATCAGATAAAACAATCAAGTTTCACTGCTTTCTTTCCAGAGGTAAAGCAGAGTGAAGGAACAGGAGACAGAGACACATCAGAAGGATGGAGTGTGGACCTGCTTCAGGAGTGTGATCAGGATTCTGAGTGCAGGTAATGTAATAACAAAGATTTGGATTATATATTCTTAGTGGTCTTCTAGTGCAGTCAAACACACGCTAAGTTTTCTTCAGGGGAATTATGTTTTTAGCACAATCACAAAAGAAAGCTGAATTTCAAAAAGCTTTGATAAACGAATGAATAAAACCCCAATTATAACGGAATTGCTATTCATCTTCAAATGAGGATGAATGTAAATATGCAAGTAAAATGTGCGGAGAGAAGTTTATCTGGGTAACCACACATGCACATTATAGATGGGAGACAATGCAAGACCTATTGTTAAACAAAATGTTTTGATTTTTGAGGGTGAAGACATTTAATACTCAAGTTATTCATTCATTCTATCTTCATGGCTATAGATAGTAGGTCCTTATCTTAACAACAAAAAGGTATTTTTAGTTGATCATAATGCAAACTGAAATGTTTGCAATGATGAATGAAATAAATCTGAGCATGTAGAGTACTAATCGCAGGAGTGTGAATATTCAGTTTGGATCTGTCATCTTTGCTTGGCGCACACATGATGGCATCGTGAAGATACATTTAGGGAAATTATTCATATTAAAGCAGGCCCAAAATAAAGAGAGCCGTAAAAAGGGAGCCTATTTGTCCAAAAGGTTCTTACATTGTCTTGGACAATAAAAACACCAAATGATGAAGCACTAAACAGGATCATATCGGATAGAGTGGGGGAGTCAAAGCCATCAGCAGAGCAGGAAGGCTTCACATGATGGCGCACTCTCTGGATGACACCTTGCCCTGGAGGGAAAATAAAAAAGTTCAACACAAACCAAGCTTGTTAACATTCTTAAAGGGAGAAATAACTACAGGATTTTTGTTGGATTAGATTTAGCTAGGTTAGCATAATAAACCGGCAACTCAGTGTGTATAAAGAGGTAGGATGAGATAAAAGGTTAACTAACAATAAACTATATGATAAAAGTAACAAAGAGAATTAATCAAAATATAATTGATTATAGAAATATAAGACATGGTCGATATGTCGATAGAACTCATTCCATCAATATTTGACAGACAACACAAACAGTCAATAATAATGGTGCCGCTGAGAACCAATCCTGTGGCTGGAATAGAGTTACAGCCAGGTCAGGTTAGGTTTATTTCTCTATTCATATGACTGACAGGTGTGTAATAACTAAAGAAAAAGTTTAAAAGATAATGAATAATCAATTAAACTGATTAAAGTTGAATACATGTGACAAATACAGTCCTGAGCTCAGAGTATGAGCCAATATTTGAGGATTAAAAAGTGTATTGAAAAATAACAGTCAGTTAAGTTGACTAGAGGTGGTGAGAAGGATGGCAGTGTAGGCTCTCTGTGCACCAACTTCCCTTGTTACAATCAGGACAGAGGACTGTCTCAAATTAAACATGGTATTAGCTTTATATCTGTGACTTTGAACATGATCTATGCATTGTGCGTGAATAGAGAGAGATGTCAATGACCTTTTAAAAGATTTTAATAAAAAATGTTCACAAACAAGAAAAGTATACTCACTGTCTGTACTTCTTCCTCCTCTTCCTCTCCATTCTCTACATCCAACTGAGTCTTAATTACACTCCTTCTGGCCACCTCCTGCATGACAGACAGACAGACAGCCAGCCCACATCACTCATCAGCTTTATTGGCCATGTATGCGTACACATATAAGGAATTTGACTGTTTTTTCCGTTGCTCTCAACGTACATACACAGAAATAATAAAAAAATAAATACAAAAGCAAGGACAACAGAGCAGAACAGTTTAAGCTAAACATTTAACTAAGATATATACATTTAAAATCTGAATATACAAATATATATACACAAAAGTATACATATATGAACATAAAAAACACAACAACAATCATTAATATAGCAAGGTGGTCTGTGAACCAAATCAAGGACACGTGAATGTCATGCACTGATCACTTTACCTCGCCATCAGTGTTGATCAAAGAAGTCACTATGTCATCTCCTGTGCCCCAGGAAGCCTGGCTCTTCCACAGCAAGTCAGATGGTGGACTGTGGGCCACACCGGCATCAGCAGACCATACCTGCATACACAGTGCGGTTAAATACATCATGTGGTCAAGACTGCTCAGACTGAAGAACTTGCAACCTCACCCCTAAAAAGGTTTGATGTTATCTGGCGTCAAACAACTATTGCCATTTCAGTATTTATAAAAAACAAAACACAGACATATGCACACTGCTGAAGTGAGTACAAAACACCACACAAAGCAATATTGGTAAAACAAGGCTCAGTGAATAGATTTTCTCACTCTCTTTGCCAAACCAGAGTGTTTGGCTGCATAACACCAAACACTCTGGTATCTCTGGAGTCGGATCTGCTACATTTTCCTCTCAGAGACACCCGTATCGAGCTGATGATATATGAGAGAAAAAAGTCTTGGCTAAAATACTCGTATTTGCTTCTTGATGCATTTCTGCAGTAAAGACATCAGGAGAGACTTTGGACTCTTGTTTCCTATTCCCTCTGTGACAGCAGAACGTGTTACATCAGCCTTTAAACCCCTGCAGGTTAAGCTAGACTAAACCAACACTTTAAAATTTAGAAACCTTTACCATAGACAGACTTGGAAACGATCCCCAGCCTGATGCAACAGTCTATAAAAGACCATTGTTACACTTGGTAATGTCTACATTCATTGAGAATATTTAATGTAATGAACATGCAATTGTCTCATCATCAAACATAAGATGACCCCACTTTTTTAACCTAATTTCCAGAAATATTGTCTTATATTCAGGCAAATACAGTATAATTTGTCTTCAAATCAGTGGAGAGCTCTCAGCATAGTTCTCTCCGTTAATTAATTTTAGGCACTTGGTAGTAATTAGGAGATTTTGTGAAACTCATCTGATCACTGATTAAAGTGACAAGTTTCTCTTGTGTTGAACTCTGCTGAGTTTCTATTGCTGGGCCATTACCACCTGGTGCCTGATTGACTCATGAGCAGGGGGTGTGGCCAGCACAGCTTCATCCCATTCTCTTTCCTCTTTCACCTGTCCTTATCTTTCTAGACCTCTCTGCTGCATTTGACACAGTGAACCACCAGATCCTTATCTCCTCCCTTCAGGACCTGGGTTTCTCAGGCTCTGCTCTCTCCCTGCTCTCATCCTACCTCAATGGCCGCACTAATCAGGTAACTTGGAGAGGATCTGTGTCTGAACCTTGTCCTCTCACTACTGGGGTCCCTCAAGGTTCCGTCCTGGGTCCCCTCCTCTTCTCTCTGTACACCAACTCTCTCGGCTCTGTCATTCACTTACATGGCTTTTCCTACCATAGCTATGCTGATGACACCCAACTAATCCTCTCTTTTCCCCAATCTGAAACACAGGTAGCAGCACAAATCTCTGCCTGTCTGACTGACATCTCTCAGTGGATGTCTGCACACCACCTGAAAATTAACCTTGACAAGACTGAACTACTTTTCCTTCCAGAGAAAGACTCTCCCACCCACGACCTGACTATTAACTTTGACAACTCTGTCTTAACCTCCACTCAGACTGCTAGGAACCTGGGTGTGACACTTGACAGTCATCTCTCCCTTAGTGCCAACATTACTGTAACAACACGTTCCTGTAGATTCATGCTGTACAACATCAGGAGAATGCGCCACCTTCTCACTCAGAAGGCGGTGCAGGTTCTGGTCCAGGCCCTAGTCATCTCACGCCTAGACTATTGTAACTCCCTCCTGGCAGGTCTACCTGCTGGTGCCATCCGACCTCTGCAGCTCATTCAGAACGCAGCAGCTCGACTGGTTTTTAACCTACCGAAATTCACTCACACTACTCCGCTCCCTACCGTCACAGTAATGACTCGTCCTCAGAAGCACAGCTAATGGACTGCAGTTTTTAAAGTGTCTCTATGAGAAGACTGCACAGCTTCATCTGCAACACTATATTGACCACACACACACACACACACACACACACACACACACACACACACACACACACACACACACACACACACACACACACACACACACACACACTTTAGATTTCTCACCGTGACTGACTGTCCAGCCTTGAGGATAAACTTTGGGGAGAACTTGTAGACAATCTCGTCCCCATCGTCAACCTGTCTCTTCAACCTCCAGTTGCCCAAAGGCTGGTCCTATAAAACACAACCAAGTTTCACTCTTTTCACAACACAAGATCAATTGCTGTATACACTAACACACAGATCATCTGCATAGACTAGTAATCACCCAGTCTTTTATACCTGCTCAGTATCATTAGTCAGTGTGACTGCATTTCCATCCATGTCAGTGGGTGATATGGTGACTGCTCCACTAGCTGTGGCCTCCTCCGACACTAGCAGCTGCTCCTCTCCTCTTGCCACATCGGATACTTCCTTAGCATCCACTCTCTTCCTCTTGGATGAGTGCGAGGAAGAAGATCCTGTCTTCCTGGAAACAGTGACTCGAGCTGTTGGGCTGGGGGACAGCTTCAGTCTGAAAGAAGAACAGCAGTCACAGGTGAATTAATGTTAACAAATGTTAGCAGAAAGGAAAGTAACCTAGTGCCATTCAAAAGACAAATTGAGAACAGCCACCATTTAAATGACTTGTAAAAATAACTTGTCTGTTCTCCATGATTCAAATTAATAATAAAAAAATGTAAACAACAAAAATAATACAAACATCTTAGGATGAAAAATAGATAGAAGACTCGGACAAAGATTTTAACATAGAAAAACAAACATTTGAGAGCTCTGGTGATAAGAGGCGCATGCTGGTGTCAACGTGCAAAAAAACAACAACCTGGCATTATCAAAGCCTAATTAATAAACAACGTCTTGCCTCCTGCACACCCGGACCCACTCAGCAGATATGTGTTATTGTGAACACGCCTAACCTGCTCAACTCGTCATATATGAAAGGCAAACTCTGAAGAAAGGCCGGACCCAATTGTTTAGACATTCTCCAGAATTCATGTCTAAAATCTGCTTCAGTATATAGTCATATGTGTTGTACCTGTGCTCCTCTCCCTCCAGCAGTTTCCTGTATGCATTGATCTCCATATCAAGAGCAAGCTTCACATCCAGCAGCTCCTGATATTCACTGAGCTGAGTGTTCATCCTCTCTCTCAGTTCACTCATCTCCTGTTCTTTTGCTTCGATGGCATAACGGTGCTTGTCCCGCTCTGCTGACAGAATTTCTTCTAGCTCTCTGATACGATCCTCTGAGGCAGCCACCTACAAACACACACATATATCAACAACCAACATAATCACCAACTGGTGAAGCAAACTGGCAATGTAACGCTTGAAGCTAAAATCCAGTAGTGTATGTTATGTGTGTACAGTACCTGTTTCTGCAGGGCACTCAGCTGATATCCAAGGCTCTCTATTCTCATACGGGACTCCTGCACCTCCTCCCTGGCTGTGCTCACTGCCCTGTCATTCATCTCTGAGGACACTTTGGCATTATCCAACTAAAGACAGGCCAAGACAGACTATGTGTGAGAGTCAGAGCATCAAAACATAAAAGGAAAATTATATTATTATAAAATGATTACTCACCTTGGCCTGGAAGGTTTGCTCCAGTTCTTCCTTATAGAGAAAAACTTGCTCGTCATGTTGCTTCCTTAAGTCCTGGTGGGAATCAAATAAACCTGATTAATGCTAATTCTGAAATCGTGCAAAAGTTTGGACTAGGGACGCACGATATTAGGAAAACATGTGATAACCTTGCTGAATATCACGATGACGATATGACTTGCAACAAATAAATAAAAGTATACAGTGTAAAAGTCTTTCTGGTTTGGTTTCACTGTTAACATAAACCCAATACAGTAATTGGTCTATGCAGATTTTTTCAAGATTTTTTCTTTTCATGCAAGTTTTTACAGTTTTTACCGGCTCTGTCAGTAATTTATTGCTCCTCTCTATGTGTCTATCATTCGCGCGGGGCACTGCGCCAACTGCATCAAGCCAAACAGAGTGTGCCCCCCTTCTACGACTCTCCATACATTGACTAAATGTACTGATCCTGTTGTTTTTACCCAGTCTGTGTGTGTGTGTGTGTGAGTGAGTGAGTGAGTGAGTGAGTGAGTGAGTGAGTGAGTGAGTGAGTGAGTGAGTGAGTGAGTGAGTGAGTGAGTGAGTGAGTGAGTGAGAGAGAGAGAGAGAGAGAGAGAGAGAGAGAGAGAGAGAGAGAGAGAGATGGGCTGATGAATGCGCTCTCTGCTCTGAGGAAAGATTAAAATCATTAAGAAAAGAGGTGTGCATCTTCACTAGCCTCACGCTTCGTTTACAATTCAGCAGTCACCGATTCTTGATGCAACTCAATGTATCACATCCACAATTTTCTATATCCGTAAGTGCACACAAAATCTGCAACAATGAATCTGCGGGAGGAACTTCTGTCTGCAGGAGTTTTTGTGTGTGTGTTTCTGCTCGTCTCTGTCTCTCTTCACACACAAACTGATAATCACATGTATTTAGTTATTAATCGATGATGTCGTATCGTGTTGTGTAGCAGGTTTAAACATGTGTCTTATAAACTCTAGAGCGAATCAAACAAACACAAATTAAATGTCAGAACTGGTTGTTGTTTATTGCTGTCCTGGTCCTGAAGCAGCGGTGGTTATAATTATTCAGCGTTGAGAAAACGCTAAAACAATGACGGTAGCGGAAACTATGCATCTAAGAATCGAGAAAATTCCACAACTCTACATTTCAAATAAATCAACATTTAAAAACTGTACTGAGTAAGAGACGTCAGCCGGGTCTGAGAGAGAGAGATTCCTCAGATTCTGGGACTATCATAAATACGCTTCACAGTTCTTTTATATAATCAACAAACGTGACCACAGTTGAATTTACTTGGAAGGATGCGGAGCGAGATTTGAAACTGAGATTGTTTTTAACTAAAATGTATTGGTGAGGTACGCAAGTAGTTTTTAAATTTTAAAGGTCTTTCAGTGTTTCTCATGTTGCAATACTCCAAAAAGGGCCACGGGCATGGTATTACACTTTAGCTTTTACCACAAACATGACAACAGCTGCTTCTCTAAACTCACCCCCCAACATACCTGTAAAGCTTGCGCCAGTTTGAACTCATAGTCCTGTCTGACTCCAGAATCGACCTCCACGATTCTCTGCTCCTGACGACGCCGTGAGTCACGCACCTCCTGAACACAAAGACAAACAGCAGGCAATTGTTATTGTAATGGTGAACTATTCAGCATTTTTTCTTTTGAGCAGGATTTTTTCATTTCTGCATTGACTGTTATTTAAGCTTATGGGTTCATTATTAGAAAAATAAAAGTTGTGGCAGTTACAAACACTTCTTACCTCTTCAAACATGCTCTTCCTGAACTCCAGCTCCTCACTCAGTGATTGACAACGGTTCTCCGAGTCTACACGCATCAGTGTCTCTGCCTCCAGCTGGCGCTTAGCAACAGCATGGCTGTCCTCTGCCTAAATGTCACAGAATGGCATAGGAAATATTAACTCATGAACACATCAAATCAAGTTTAACTAACCGACAGATTTTGAGGAATCTGAGTCACACTCCCACACTGAAAAGTAAACGTAAACCTTATTAGGTGTGGTAACAACAATCAAGTACATTTATATTAGAGATGATACCAGAATTCTAAAAACGTCACGGTACTCCTTTAGAAAAGAGTGTGTTGAAGTAAATGGGATTTATTGTTTTGTTTAACAACATAAATATATTATATAAATATCACACTGTACAGGATGTCTCTAATGAAGATCTGGTCTCAGGTGTGTCAAACTGTATAGAAGTTTTGAGGCATGTCAGAATCATACTAATACCATGTAAACAGATGTACACAAGAGCACAGGCACATCATTAGCTTGTGTTTATCTGCAATGTTCTTGTGTTGTGAAATATAGCCTATTAAGGTTTTCTGATGGGTTTACTTCATTGACAGAAGAATAAAAAAGTATTCCTTTTACTTTCATCATTCTGGTGTGAGAGAGAGATTGATTTAATGCAGTTTCCTATTTATTTGGTTGTCTGGTTCATTTGTAGATGTGAGTTGTAGCATTAGATGCAATACAAGAGCTTTGTCCTTAAGTTCTGAAGATCCTCTGAAATGTAGGGAAGTGCTCACCACCTTCCTGTTCAAGCACTCAAGCAATGATTTCTCAGACTGTATAACTCTTTCTAGTTTTTTTCTTCCCTCACTTTTTTCCAGTACATAGTGCAGTACACACCTTAGCCAGCAGGCTCTTGACATCAGCCAGCTCAGAGGTCAGAGCAGCATTCTGGCTTACAGCTGTAGAAAGAGCTGCTTCACTCTTGTGAAGCTGGCCTTCCAAACCACTGGCCCTGGAGAGTGCTGCAGCAAGATCTCCATCCTTCTTCTTGACACTAGAACACACAGACAGAGGAAGAAGACAGTTATCACCTCCAACTGGACACTGCCCAAATAGTGACCCTGTTTCCAAATTCTGACAAGGTTGGTCCCCAGACAGATTACTAACAATGTGACCTGTGTGTACTGTATCACATTACCTGCGCGTGGCTTCTTCCAGGTCAGCCTGAGCCTTGCCCAGGTCTATCTGGAGCCTGGCTCTCTCTTTAGCAGTGTCGTCCAGAACACGTCGAGCATCAGCTAACTCTGCCTCATACAGAGATTTCAGGCCTGCCACCTACAGAGAAGGAGGACACACAAATATTATTACTTAATGGCTATTATGGGTGAAAACGTTTAGTTTGGTTGAATTTACATTTGGATGTTAAACAATAAATAAGCTATATACTAACACTCTATCAAGCCTCAAAAAGGTGTGGAGTTGGATTCGCCATAGGTCCCGATCTGTCTTTTGACCTTAAATTACAGGGAAAGGTTTCTCACACCCAAAGAAAGATCTCAGTCATAAACATGTAACTTAGGTACTCAACACTGGATAGTTATTTTCTCCAATGGCACCTATACTTGTGCACAAGAAACTTCAGGAGCAATCTGTTGCTCAGGAACATTTCCCAGTTCTCCTGCCTCAATGAACTTATATCATAACTGAAAAGGATTATCCTACAGAGAAGCTGTGCTTTTGTTTTCCTAAGGGCATCAAAACACAGCTGTTGCTCCAGCATGTCAGAGGAAATGAGAATAAAACTGACATTTATAGCTATTTGTATTGCAACACATGACAACTTTAGAATCTTAAATCACAGGGAAAGAGCCAGGGTTTTATATGAAGGGTTCAGCTTTTACTTTCTGTTGCCCTGTGAGCTTGAGGTTAGGCTTTCCTTTCACTGACTCACATCACATGTGAGCAGATAGAGGGAGTGCAAACAACAATGGCTGAAACCAGAGGACTTGTACTACGAAGCGAGTTTGTTTGTTTTTAGCCTAAATGTCCACCGATATCCTCCTCCTACTACTTACGGCTGCAGTTCTCGTGAGATGAGATCAGATGTGATACTCATGGGTACTGCGGCAATAACTAGGAGGAGGATAACATCGGACATTTAGGCTAAAAACATGGTGTAAATGGCACCATTTCTAGTCGAATTTGAATATTGGGAATAAAGACACTTGGATGACACCACAGGAGCTGTATGGAAGCATTTGATGTTTTGTTGTTGTTGTTTCTTTACGTTTGAAGAAGTGGTCACCATTTATGTCAATATTGGATTTTGCTGCAACACCATTTACCCCTGAAACTCCAAAAGCGTTTGGTGGACTCAAACACTTCACCCACCCCTCCATCGGCATAGTGATAGAGTAAATAATGAGTGAATTTTCATTTCAACTATCCCTTTAAAGGGAAGGATAAAGTATAGAACTATGTCTGGTTATCCAGATGCTAACACACCCGCTGCATTAATATCAGTAACTCCCATGAATAAAGAAATGTAGATCAATGCAGACAGTCTGTGTTACTCTGAGTATATTGCTCCTACATGTCAGGTTGGTTATGTACGGCTCCAGCAGTTGACGAAGGTTTATTATTCCCTTTGATGAGAATCTATATCTTTCATAAAGATACTCATCAAAGTATGTACAAGGATTTGTCTGATTACCCGTGTCCTCCTCAGAGACCCTCTAACAATCCACACCCAGCTCAACTGGATCTTTTTTTTTTTCCTCCAAGGAATTCTCTATAAATGGCAACGCCATGTTCCAAGGCAATTGATTGGTCAGTGGGCTGAGATTTTATAAGGGTTGATCTCTTAACTTAACCTGCTCCACAGGACAAGCAACCGCTCACCATAAATTACCATGGTGATTTTCCCCTGATAAGAAGTGAGCAAGGTTCGCAGGATTGGAAAACTGGAACTTAACCCGAAGTTACCCTGATGAGCAAATGTGGCCCAGCTAGGACCAGACTGAAAGTACTTCAGCTCCAAAACTGTTTTAAAAAATGGACATATATTGATTTTGGTCCGAGCCACACTTTCTTACGCCAAAACAGGCTGAATGACAACAAGCTGAATTGTGACCAAGATGGCTGTTGAAAAACCACTATAATTTTGTGGGTGAAATCATCAACAATTACATTTTGTAGTTTGTACTACAATAGGAAAAAATAAAACAAGACAAAATTAGCATGAGATCATGTGCAAAAACCCCATATATTATATATTCTGACGATTAAAACACTTGGGCGGGAACAGCCACTCCTACTGGCTTGGTTCAATTCATTTTTACTCACTGCGAGCGCGCGCGCGCGCGCACAAACACTCCCTAACTTTAACAACATCAAGCTCGTATTTAAAGTTACTGAAACACGATGTAAAGTAAAGTCAATGTCGCTAGCCCCCGTTGGCTGATTTCATTGTGAAGCACACTATGAAAATGATAAGTAATATTTGTTAATAGGCGTGAACCACCACGCAGTGAAAACGACTGACTGCACAGGAGCACATTGAGCACTACTATCAATGCTGTGTATCATGGCAGCTCTACTCAAACTGGAGCGTATAACTGTGAACACCGACTACTTCCAGACGAACTTGAAGTCACTTTACATGTTTTACACCCAGTTGTTACTTCTAATAAATAGTTTTTTATTATTTCGAGTCGGTAACTGAACGTGGGTGTGTTGTTCAGACAGTCACTATTAATGCTGCGCTTGGTGACCTGATCGCTGCGCGAGGACCAGGACGAACACTTTCTACTATTTTGGTTGGACTCACCTCTCTAGTAGTCACCTCCTCTTTCTCGGACACTTTGACGATCAGCCGGTCATTCTCCAGCTCCAATGACCGGACACGGTCGATGTAGACGGCGAGTCTGTCGTTCAGGTGCTGCAGGTCTTGTTTCTCCTGCAATCGAGAGATCCGGGTCGGGGAGAGAGGAGTAGAGGCCGCCGGCCGGCCAGCTTCACGACTTGGAGTTGCAGTCGCCATAATGGTTCTTTCGATAATCCCGAGTTTGCTTCACCGCTAAAAGTGCAAATAGAAAACAAGCTTATCCGCGGTTTTCGTTGAATGCGAACAAATAAGCGGCGTATCTCCTAAACTGACGGTGTCTTTCAATGAGTCGTTGGACCATGCAACGCCTCAGACAGTTGCATGAAACAAGGTTGTGATTCCAAGATGGCCGACACCGCTATCAAGACCGCGCCAAAAGCACAGAACGCTTCCTGACTCGCAATGGCTGATGGGAGAATGGTGAGCAAGGGAAACGGACCTCTTTCGAACAGCAGAGACACCGGTCCTGTGTGTTACTGGTCGATGTGATACACGAGTCACTGGAACAAAATGCTTATTAAAAACAATAGCGTTTACATGTATACAAACAGGAACAGGCCGTGTTTATTTAACACTACAGGCCACATGTCAAATGATCCATCCAGATTTAAAACTTTTATAGGGAAATGTCGATATCAAATTTTAAGTTTATCTTATTAAACAATTTATTATCAGAATTCTTGCCCATTATTTGTGACATAAACATGTAGAATGACAGAAATGGTTATTGTCAACAATAAGAATGATCCATGTAATGTCTGTACCCATAGTACTGATTATTTATTTATTATAAACTGGCAAACTCCTCTAGTATTACAACACCTGCTGACCAGAGCTCCCAAAGGTATACCAAACAACTTGCCCCCCTGACTCCTCCAGAAGGACACATACATTTCTGAAGCATGTGTTTCTTGGACAAAATCTTTTTTTTCTTTTTTATGATGATGAAATAAAAATAAAAATGTCCTTTTAACTATTACTGACATACTCTTCCATAACTGACAATGACTCATTTTTATTTGGATCTGCACTGAATTGCTTATGCTCATAAATATCCGTCCCCCAAACAGGCCTGATATTTTTCAGGTGCAAACACAAAACTTTTTTTTCTTAGGGAAATTATCATAATTATCTGAAAAGATTCGACAAATAGGTTGTTGTTTATTGCTTCGATAACTTAATGTAGGTGATGTATGATGTCATGAAAACTACCAGAGCCAACATCACTGAAATGCCTTGACCTTAATTCAAAATTCCACTTCACTCTGCTCAGTTTGCATAGTAAATTTGACTTTTCACACACACTGTCCTAAACAGATAATTTTATTAACTCATCCTAGACCATGTCAGATTATGTGTGTGTGTGTGTTTTCTGGGTATGGTTTTCAGTTTTCTTGCTTGCACCAGTTTCTCTACTCACCTGGTATATGAGTTGTTATGTATTCTTCAAATCTGTATGACGTTAAAATATATTAGGAGAGGAGAGGAGTTGGATGTCTTTTCAAAATTATCATATATACAGCCGTCCACTGTGGGTATGGATCAAAAGAGGTACAACAAACATTTGCAACTGCTCGAATATGTATACCAGTTCATTCCCTTTGTTCCCCGTCAGATGTTCTGCTTTGTACTGTGTGTTTTCTGAGTTGTCTGTTTACCTGCCTTGTATCTTGTAAATAAATAGGTGGGCTGACTGTAGGCCTGTTTATGCCTTAATAAAATATCCTCCATGAATCTGCTTGTCTTTGACGGCATATAGGTCCTTTCCCATGTGTTCATATCAGCCATGACACGTGTAACATTGCAAAAGTAACAGAGCATAAAAAAGGCACAGGTTACAGTGTGAAGATTAACTGCACCCCATGGAAGTTTCATCATAGTTCAATAAGCAAACTTTGAAACTACAATATTTTTTTCATCTGACTGTCTTGTTTGTGTGTTTCTTTTACATTTTTCTTAATACGTTTTACATTATAGGTAAAAAAGAAACAGAAATGTTTTTTACATGACAGCTCACTAATGAAGGGTGTGCTGACTTTTGTTGCAGTGGATTGTAATATGTGGAGCTTTCATTCTAGTTTAATTAGTCAAAACAAGTCTATAGACAATACAGAAAGTGGAAATAGCAGCTTTTCCTGCCCCCCTCCATTTCTTCCTTTGCTCTCTCAGCAAGGTCATGAATTCCTTTATCCTCCCCAGGTCCCTCCATCTCTCTTCCACCTCTCCTTTTTCTCTTCATTCATTGTTTGCATTCCAGCATTTCCTTTAAAGCCGTGTACTTTCTGCTGCACTATCGGACTTGTCTTGAGAAAAGCAATGATTTCATTAGAAAATATGTTTTCGTTGATGACAAAATAGATTGTAATCAGATGTCTCTATGAAGTCAAACATAATTTTTGTATTAATTGTCTAATAATGACAACTCACTTTAACTTATATATTAAAATGCTTAGACATGCATCCACAACAAGAGGCCATATTAGAATCGTTTTGTGTTGGTCAAACATTTTTAATGCTGATAGAGAGGCCTTTAACGGAGCCTGATGGTGTAGCTTCCCTGAAACACTGATTAGTTATTATAGTGATCAGTCTTCAGTTCAATGTCTTACCAGTTCAAACTGGTATGAACAGCTAAGTTGTTTCTGTGGCTTCCACTGTCCTTCAATTTAGCTGAGCTGACAACAGTGCATTACCTAAGGATGTAAAAAGCTGCTTTAGCTTCTTTTGTTGCTTTCGGTGTCATCAGTTCATCTTGAAGATTCATCTTTTAAGATTTGTTACCTGCACGATGAATTAACATTTTCACCTGAGTCTGTTTGTAGTTTCTTTGTTTATTTGACAGCAGAATTGTGCATAAGTACTGAGCCAATTCTCACCAAACCTGGTGAGTGGATGGGGTCTTATAGGTAGGGTGAGAAACTTTTGGTTGGGATCTGACAACAGGAGGGAATCTGAAAAGTTTTTACAATTCTCCTTAACATTGTGAAGAAGGGCACTTTTCGACAAAGTCCTAAATTTCAATAAATAACATTTGGACCTGGATGTAAAACTGAGACACGTTTCGAAGATTTTGGTGCAGATTGTCAGACTACTTTCTTTTACCTTTTATCGTTTTAAATAAGCTGGACATACCATTTGGACTTAAAAACAGCATTCGAGTTGGTACATTACTTTTACAAACAGAGTATAAACAACTACTGAACCAACAGTACCTCCTCCTTGCCAGCAGGAGACACTGTTGTACAGATTTGGCAGAAGTGTCTTCCGGGTCAGCGCGTGTATTACCCCGCCTCGCTTCTTCTACAGTCCTTCCGGCCTGACCGCCATCACAGACAGCAGGTAGGATTACAGTGTCGAGAATTATCTGCACAAACCCATCTTTAATCTCTGCCATCCGTTACTTTCTCCTTATTAAACTGATTGTATCGCAGCCTGTTGAGTTCGCTAAACGTATACCTCCAGTATTGTGGCACATAAGCTAACCTAATAAATGAAAACATGTAGCCGCATTGGTGGCTAACCAGTACCTGGGTCTGTTCGTGTGTAAAACACTGTTTCAGCTTATTATCAGCTGGAATTTGTTCTGGTCTTCACGTAGTCACAGACAGCAGGTTATTATGTAATGTTGAATACATGAACCAGAGCTTTAGTCTCTGTAGCATCACCGGTTTTGCATGAAGCTAAGTCAGAAGCTGGACGCTGCTGGCAGCCGATTTACGGACACACTGTACGAGACTTCGGTCTCTACGTGTCTTTTCCTGAATAATTTCCACCAACAACAACTTCGCTATCCCACGTTGTTGTTGGGACCAAAGCAGCTCAGTGTAGCATTGAAGCGGTCAGTGGTGAACATCATCACGCCTGATTGCAGTTCAGTGTAATGGGCACTGCCAACCTGGATGTCTCCTGGTTTTCTCACAAGACAAATTTACTTGTTGGAAGTAAAACGGGCTTTTTCACAGGCACGGTGCAAAGAGAACTACTTAACACTGAGCACAATGTGCCCATACATTGATTGAAATGAATTGATCAATAATAGCGACAGGTTTGTCTAAGAAGTAGAAGTCTCACAGTGGTCTTGTCAAACCTGTGCTTCCAGGGACAACTTTCCTATCAAGGGGGGCGTGTTTGTATATCAATAGTTTAAACATGTCTGATAACTAGATAGGGAGGTGGGACGTCCCCACTGCACCTGGTGGAGCTGCTAAATTAAATGATCTGTCGTTTACACTTGAACTAATTTGTGTGTGTCTGTGTGTGCTCTTTAACAGACATGGCTATTCGCTACCCTATGGCCGTTGGCCTGAACAAAGGCCATCCAGTTACCAAGAATGTAACTGCTCCCAAGCACAGCCGCCGGCGTGGGGTGAGTACCTGCTGTTGGGTGACCACAGTGACAGGAAGTGTAGCGCAACCATGGAGTATGTTTTTGAAGTAATAAGTCCGTTAGTATTGTTTGTTTACCTATAGCCTAATACCACAAACATTGTTTACATGTTTCAGTATCATCTAATTCGTCTATTAAAAAGTTGGTTGGACACACAACCAACTTGTAGTTTTTTGATGTCATGAGATTCATAATACAATGTAGACCATGGTACAAACTTTGCACAGCTACAACATAAGCCTCATTTCTTATAAGCCAGAATGATCATCATGTCAGTAAATGTGTCATGTGAGAACTTTCACATATCATAGTAGAGTTTTGTTTCAAATCTGTTGTCAGGACTGTTTTGAAGTTTGGGCAAGGTCATCACGAACGACCAGAATTTCTAATATCAAAGAATAAACTGATGAGGCGTCTCAGACACGATGACCATGTTGTAAGCTTTGTTGTAACATTTGTCTTTCCTGTGCAGCGTCTGACCAAACACAGCAAGTTTGTTCGGGATATGATCCGTGAGGTGTGTGGTTTTGCTCCCTACGAGAGGAGAGCCATGGAGCTGCTGAAGGTGTCCAAGGACAAGAGAGCTCTCAAGTTTATCAAGAAGAGGGTGAGTGTATCTCAACTGACACAGTGGCGTTCCCCTCATTTGTTAACCATGGGAGTGGAAAATAGACTTGTACATATGTACACAATTTGAGTAGTTGTGCTTTATACTGAGCTATACACTTTTTTCAAACCAAATGCAGATTGTGCATTTTTTTTTGCCTTTGTATCTACAAAGTTGTAGCTGTCTGAGCCTGGCAGGTTTTTTCAGTATCATTTTTAATGCTTTCACACCAACAACAACTGCACCGAGAGAAAGCTCAGTCTAAACAGCGCTGAAGTGAGTTGGTCTAATGCTGCTGTGTTTCCTCCTCAGATTGGCACTCACATTCGCGCCAAGAGAAAGAGAGAGGAGCTGAGCAACGTGCTGGCTGCCATGAGAAAGGCTGCTGCCAAGAAGGACTAATCTGTCACTCTAATAAACGTTTGATAAAATATAAAGTCAGACTTGTGGATTATTTGTCTTTTTTATTTATGCAAAGTTTAGGTGTGGTTATCATGGTCCATTCTCATAAGATCCAACTCTGCTCCATTTAGAGTTGATGTTGGGCTCCATTTTTGTCAAAACTGTAAACATACTTCAGAACATAAGCATGATGCATGGCAATCTGAGTGGGACGCTGAGATGCAATAGAAGTTGTAATATGTTTCATTACAGAATTGCATTACATAGTATGTGCAAGTAAGGGATATGTAGCCTGCTGTTGATCTTTTGATGTATGCAAACTTTTGCATCTATCACCCCCACCTAAGAAGTATCACCCGCCTGGCCAACAGGGAGGCAAAGGACCATGTGCGAGCCTTGGTTGGGCTCAGACATGTCAACCTCTCCAGTAGGGATGGAAAGTGCGACCAGATGTCCCTCCAATATTTTCCTTGACTAGGACAAGTCCAAAATGTGTATATGGGAGGCCTTGCTTGTTTTGCATTTTTCACAGTAGGGGTTCACATCTGGGTAGAAATGACCATTTGGCTTCGGACATGTGGGCTAGTGACAGGCACAAGGGATTTTGAATTAACCAGTTTGAGGATTGTGTCCTATACATCTTCTGATATTGAAGAATTAAGATCCTGCTCCCAAGCGGTTTTAATTTTGTTAAGAGGAGCACTTCTTACATTTGTCTGCGTGTCATAAATAACAGAAATAAGACCTTTTCTGCAGTGGGTGTAATCTAAGCAACTCCTCAGCGGCGTTTGATTCAGGTGCCTCGGGAAAACTGGGCATCCTAGAGTCACCTATACCCAGGTCCTGTCAACCATCAAATCATTATTGTGGAACAGAACAAGAGTGAAGTTTTAAAGGACCTTTGACAGTTTCTAAGTTTGGGTCCAGTGAGCTCACTCACATCAAGTCTGCTCCATAACAATGGATGAGCTGGCATGACTCCAATACACACACTGAAAGGATGTAGTTTGATGAACTTAAAATTTCAACTGTCTCTCACTATTATTAATCAGACCTAAAACAGGATGTACAGAGCAAATTCTTTACATCATGAATAACACTAACTGAATTAGCTGTGATTTGCTTTGATTTCCTTTCCACTGATGAATTGCTAGACCACATAGTAAATTGTTTGCTCGAAAGAAGTCTTCAGGTTGTTTCATATGAAATGTATGATGTTGCTTAATTATAAGTTAATTTCACATCCACTAACCTAAAAATCAACTTGTGTGGAGGACAGTCTATTCTGAGACCCACCTACAGCATCAGGGAGGAGTCGACTGCTTGTGTGATGTATTTGTGTGGACATTTATTAGACCTGAGCATGGACACACATGGTATTCACTCAAGTACAGATTACGTTTGTGGTATATGACACAATCCTGCTCAGATATTTTGTTGAAACAAATCAATGGATTTACACTTACAGTCAAGTGACTATAAAAACCTTTAGGAGCTAAGATAATAAATGAATAAAGATCTTAGATCAGGTTACAATGCATTCACTAAGCCCTTTACTTCTCACAGTTTGTTACAGTCTTATGCAAAATTAACAATCATATTCCCTCATCAATCTATTCTCAATGAACCCACTATGACAAGAATTTGTTTGTCAGTGGCACAAATTATTTTTTACCTGACTGCTCTCTTGTCTACTCACAACAACTTTGAAACTTTGAATTTTGAAAAGTGTAAAATCTGTTGAGATCATGATTCAATGTCATCTGCCTCCACACATAAAAACAAAGACTGGTATTAATTCTCATCCATGGCCACAGCTTTTAGTCCGTTTTTCTCCTGTGCTCTTTTATTCAATGATGTGCTGGGAGAAGTTTGCCTAAGGCCTTACTGACTTCTTTTCAGTCTTAGTTCAGTAATGTTTCAGCAACAAAATTACTTGGTTATAGCATCATTGTAATATTGTGCTTTGGTTGAAAATGGACTCTTTCTCAATGTTAACCACATTCAAATTCTCTGACAGAAACCTTTGAGGGCAAACTCGCGTGTGCGCCACCTGTCTGCAGTCAATTGTAGACAGTTTGGTTTTCTGTCCAGCAGAGGGAGTCCCAGTTGCCTCCTCTACTTCCTCTGACAACACGTTTTCTGTCACTGTGGTAACCACTGCAGATCATCACTGAGCTCTGATGAGGTTGCTGCAATGTCAAACTACAGTTGAAGATACTTGACTCGCTTTGTGTCTGTCTGTCTACACAGGAATAATTCCAGATTCATGTGAGTCCTACAGTAGTAACCCTGCACAAAAGTGGAGATCAACAGCTACCATATGTAAATCTGCTTTTTTAGCAGAGTTCCTTCCTAGAGTCCTCGGTTAATATGACAATTACTATCAATAACATTGGATAAAACAATGGATAAAAAACAGTCTGTGCTGCTCTTTTCATTGACATCTGAAAAGCATTTCTAACATCCATCCATCCATTATCTATACTGCTTATCCTTCTGAAGGTCGCAAAGGGGGGCTGGAGCCAATCCCAGTAAGATTAGGCGAGAGGCAGAGTTCAGCCTGTACGCCAGTCCATCACAGGGCCAACAGGAAGAGGCAAACAACCATTCACCTTCACATTAACACCTACAGTCAATTTAGAGTCTCTGCATGTACCTGGAGAAAACCCACCCAGACACAGGATTCAGACCTGCAACCTTCATGCTGTGGGTCCAGTGCTAACCTTCGTCCCATTGTGTATTTCTTACAGTTGATTGTATGACTACTCAAGTCCAGCCTGTATCTCCAAATAATATGCCACTCATTTGTTACCATTGTTTTCCATTTGATTCCAGGGAGAACTCGGTCTGCTGTTGCTGACAGTGCCCAGTCAAGTGCTCTCACTATCAGTAAAAAAACTCAGATAGAGTCACAAAGAATATTTTCAGAGAGAAGTAGAACAAGGAGTCCTGCACAGAGACCTGGTCTCAGCACCATGGAGTCAGTCTGGGCTCAAAAGAAGAGACAGACCTTAATAAAGAATTAAAAGATCTTGAGACACAGCATAAAAGAGAACAAAAAACTAATGTGCTGATAAAAATAAAGAAGGTAAGAAACGAAATAAATATATTACACTCACAGGAAATTGAAAAAAAAGGATATTTACAAAACAGAAATATTATGAGTCAGGCCCAAAATCAGCAAAACCTTTGGCGAGAAAACTGCAAAAACAACAAGCGGACAGAATTATATACAAAATAAGGGACCCGGTTTCTAAATCTATACACTGTAAACAAGATGAAATACAAAGAGCGTTTAAAAAGTACTATAAATCTCTGTATACGCAACCACATCTAGAGAGCGAGCAACAAATTGGCAAATTCCTCAATTCACTCAATCTGCCTGTTCTATCAGAAGAACAAAATCAGATATTGACAGTAGCAGTAACTGAGAAAGAATTGAACAACGCTATCTCTAAGCTTAAAGCTAATAAATCACCCGGTCCGGATGGCCTTCCTTCAGAGTGGTATAAAACATTTCGATTTGAGTTAGTGCCAAGCCTTCTTAGGGCCTGCAACACAACCTTAACAGATGCCAAAATGCCTCTATCTTGGAGCGAGGCAGTGATCTCTGTTATCCACAAAGAAGGAAAGGACAAACTGGAATGTGGATCTTATAGACCAATCTCAGTGTTGAACGTTGACTACAAATTATACACAACCATACTTGCTAAAAGACTGGAAAACATCCTTCCTCAACTTGTACATAATGACCAAACTGGATTTATCTCACAAAGACAAACCCACGATAACATCAGGCGATCGTTGCACATATTAAACCATATCCAACAGAACAATCTTTAAGCCTACCTAATCGGTTTGGATGCTGAGAAAGCCTTTGACTCAGTTAGCTGGCCTTTCTTATATAAAGTCCTTGAAAAATGTGGCATGCTAAAATAGTTTTATCAAGGGCATTCAAAAATTTGGGAAAACTTATAGACAATGTGCAAAATCCATGGATCAAATTCCAATTAAAAATCTGGAATACAATTAAAAGAGAATATAAGCTAGATCATAAACTATAAATACTTCAGTGGTGTGCTTATGATCCTGGGTTCAAGCCAAATGAAATTGACTATAGATTTAAATTTTGGATTCGAAAAGATATAACGACATTCTATTCCCTTACAGAAAAGGGGCAATTAAAGGACTTTGAAAACCTGAGGAAAAAATATTGTCTTGAAAAATCTGATTTTTATAGGTACCTCCAGATATGCAGTTATTTTGAGCATAACATTAGAAACAGAACAGACCTTGCTGACCCAATATTGAGAATATTTCTTAGTGCCCACCAAAATGATTCAAATAAAGGAGTTATCTCTAGATTCTACAAAGGCCTCATGACCAAAAAATCCCACACTGCTGAATATGTTAGAGAAAAATGGGAAAGAGAAGGTGGCCTCTCAATATCAAATGAGGAATGGTTGGGTGTATGTAAATTCCAGTGGGAATGCACCAACTCCAACGTGTGGCGGGAATTTGGGTGGAAGTGTGTTGTTCGTTTCTTTATTACACCGAAGCAGAAAGCACGTTTTGCTGGAGGGGAGCCCACATGTTGGAGACAATGTGGGTCTCGGGAAGCAAATCACTGGCATATATTCTGGGAGTGTCCAGTGATAAAACCTTTTTGGGCAGAGTTTCATAAAGCATTAAAAAGCATTCTTAATACTGACCTGCCCCCGCAATTTCATATTTCAACATTATTTTTAGGAAATGTTGATTTCCAAACAAGGCGCCCAGATAAATATATGATTGGCATACTAATAACCGCTTGTAAAAAAGCCCTCACAAGGCGCTGGCTGCTTCCTGAGCCCCCCACGATACAGGAGTGGATAGATATAGTAAATGACATTTATGTTATGGAAAGGATTACTTTTTCCCTTCGTCTTCAAAAAAAGTGTTCATTCAATTATGGAACAAATGGGTGAGATATGTAAAACCCTTTAGGCCAGATTTTGTGGAGGTATTGAATGAATGATCCTGTAATGTTGCCTTAAATTAGCAAGCCTCATTGACCTCTATCCCATTCTCTCTCAAGTCACCCCCTAACATGTTGTTGTTGTTTTGTTTTGTTTTTTTGTTATTTTTTTCTGGGTTGTTTTTATTCACTTATTTGTTTCTTCTCTTTTGATCTGTGTTTATTGTCTACATGTACACACTATACCTCTCCCAAAATGTACAAAGTTACCTATTTTTGAAAAAGGTTGATAACAGAAGAAGGAAAATCCAAGTGGGTTTACATATACAAGGAAGTTTCTGTGGTGTGTTTGTGCATAAGCAGGAATATAAAAATATAAAAATAGGGAACAGTATATAAAGTATTATAAACACTAGAGTGTGCAATATGAGCATTAGATAGTCACAATATACAAATAATTTCTGATCAATCAGTTGCCACAGGTCCAATAATTAAAAGAAATTGTGAACTAGAAATCCTTCATAAAACTTAACAATAAAATATAAAACCATGTGGATGTAGTATCAGAACAGTCAGACCCCCTGCAGGGTCCAGTCACTAACAGGAGTGGACCTCCAGTCTGGACCAGACGGACCCAGAACACCTACATGTCAAAGATGAGATCTGCATGGATCATCCCTATTTTCACAATGTTCCATTGATGATGGATGGAAGGAGATAAAAAAACAAACTGATTTAGGTTAAGACGTAATAAAAAAAAAATGTAAACATGAGAAAAAAATGGAGCTGCTCAGATGCTTTAGCTGCATAATGACTTGAGGAAACACATTAGAGGCCCCACACACAGGGAAGAAAGATATTTATTAACAGAGGTACACTTGCTTTACACAAACAAATCTATGCTGATAATGCACAAACACATAAACATGTGAAACCTGAGGAGACGTTATAGGACATTGAACTGTTTGTGAGTGAGTTTGTGGTTTGCTCAAAGTAAGGGAGGAATGGCTCCAGATCTATAAGGACTTTCGTACTGAGCCTTCCCTGGAGAATCTAAAATGTTCAAGCCTGAGATGTGCCATAATTCTTTTCACCCATTTTCCATCAACACTAACAACCGTGCGAATAGTGACAGAAAGGCTAACACTCCAGAAGCTATTCCAAATAATGCAATTCCTGGGTCTGGTCATATTTTCTTTCCACAGCTATTTGAGAATTTCTCAAAGACTTTGGCAGCTCGAAAACAAATGGTACTGTGTGGCTTCATTCTGCTTCTGCTGAAATGTAGTTTATTTATTACCTTAAATTGCAACAAACCATGTCTAATGCATAATGATGTAGTAACAATTCTCGAAACTGCAAAATGCCATAATTCATCAGAAAAAGTGTTTAGCCCACTGCATCCTTTCCTCCGATGAAAACAAATCCACTTATGAGTGTGAGATGAACTGTCCTATATACCTCAGCTGTACAGTATGGTTGTAGATTTGGCAACAGTATGGCAGCCATAAACATCAGTCCAACACAAAGCACGAAACAGAAATTCATAATTGGGCTACATGGCTAACATGCTGACTGTGTATTATTTGATAGTACCCTGAGCACTGCTAACACAAACAAATGCCACTGCTGTGGAACCAAACACAATTTAAATGGTTCTGTTTGCAGGAGCAGCATATTATACAGACGTATGGGATATTTCTTATTCATTTATGAAAATTGTGTTTTTACGTTAGTATTAATTTGGTGATTTTGTGTGTGTGTATAGTGTGACCACTCAAAGTGCTTTACAGTACAGTTTATGCCACATAAACATATCACACAAACATTCAATCAGGGCATCTATGTGCAACACTTGTGCAAAACGGAATGGGGAAGACTGTAATGGAACCGTTAACCTTCTGGTCAGAGGATGACCCCTGATCTAATACTAAATAAGATTAAAAATGTATGTAAATTAAAATGCACAGAAAATGTACATAGTACCGATCTTCCCTACTGACAGAAATATTATTTGTAGAGAGATGTACTTGAGTAAAGTGCAGTGGCACAGGATAATTGCAATAGGATGTGTTCTGTATTTGTACACTGGTAAAGGAGATATAAAAAGGGACGTACACATATTTATGCATATCTAGATTGTTAGTTAGTAAGTATATAGGCAGTTATGGTATAAGAAATGAATATGAGTATAAAACAATAGTTACAATATGATATGAATATAAAAATAAGAGGAATACCTATGGAATAATATAAATGGTATATGTTATACAAATAGAAATTCAACTAATTTGACAACAATAGTTTGCAAAAGTAGTAATTGTTGTAGCAAACAGGCCATGAACATAAAATCACCCAGGCAGGATTAGCCTTAACTTTGACAATCGACAAACCGTCAGTCACATTTGACCGGTTGATAAAGTTGAGAAGTCCTGGAGTTAGAAGAGTGCTGTCTTAGTCTAAATGAGAGACTGCTAAAGACCAGTGCTTTTAAGGATGAGAAATGATGAGAATTTGCTTCAGATGAATCCACTTATCTGTATCCAAAATCGAGAGCACAATTTAAAGTAGGTTTGCTGCCCAGTATAACTTGAAAGTCAATAGAAATCCTGTGACATACCATTCTGGTGCAGAGATGATTAGGTTTTTACATCCCAATAGAAAATGAGACATTATTGAATCTGATGGGCAAAAGAAGATGAAAAAAAAAATTTGAATAAAACACTGAAATAGATATCTATAGGGAACACATTCATTTTGACGGAAGGTACCCAACTTGCTGGAGAGAGTCAGCCGTCATTTAATCAACTGTGTAAAAATGTTCTTTGTGAAGGGAGCAGCTGGAAATAAGTATATTCTGTTTTTTTTATCTAATATTACATAATTTGAAGGTAACTCTAAATTGAAGTGATCTCTGGGCCATGAGATAAACAGAAGAGCGGGAGAGTATTTTAAGTGTGGTTTGGCTAAAAATAATAATAATAAAAATTGTATTTATACAGCATACATTTCATACATAAAATGCAGCTCAACGTGCTTTACAATGAAATCAAAGACATGAATTATCAAAATCAAATCAAATTTTATTTGTATAGCCCATATTCACAAATCCCAATTTGTCTCATAGGGCTTTATAAGAGATCAATAACAACACGTTAGCAATAAAACAAAGTCTTAGGGGGGGAAAAAAGAAAGATAAAATTAATTAAAAGAAATAGTACTAAATAATACTTAAAACTATCAACAGAAGAAGCTTGTAGTGGGAGTTTGTTTCAAACCTTTGGTGCATAGCAACAGAAAGCAGCTTCCCCAAACATTTCATTGTTCATTTTTGGGATATTGAGCCAGCCCATGGTAGATGACCTGAGGGAAACGGTTTGGAACATATTCCGATAAACAATCAGAGATGTATGATGGTGCAGTACCTTTAAGAGACTTAAAAACAAGTAAAATAATTTTAAATGAACCCGCAGTGATACTGGAAGCCAGTGTAAAGACAATAAAACCAGAAAAATGTGATCTCTTTTCCTATTTCTCATTAGAACCCTGGCTGCTGAATTTTGCACAAGCTGTAGTCGATAAATAGATTTTTTGGGTAATCCTAAATATAGTGCATTACATCCAGGCGAGAAAGTATAAAAGCATGAGTCAACTTTTTGGCATCTTCAGAGTGAGGTATGGTCTTACTCTGAAATGATAAAAGGTGACATTGTTTATGTGTGAATTAAAATCAAGTTCTGAGTCAAGTGTAACACCCAGGTTCTTTACTTTTGATTTGTTGTGATGCGCCGGACTTCCAAGTTTGCTAATAATGTTTTGTTTCTGATCATCAGTACCAATTACAAGAATTTCTTTTTTATCTAATTTGAGAAAATTGTTGCTCATCCATTGTTCCACGCTGGAGAGGCAGTTTATAACTTGGTTTGGAGCATCACAGTCATCTGGCGCTACGGACAGATATAATTGAGTTTCATTAGCATAACAATGATAGTTCACACCATGGTCACTAATAATTCTTCCCAGTGGTATCATATATAAGCAAAATAGTAATGGACCAAGAATGGAACCCTGTGGAATGCCGAAAAGGTTATCATGCTTTTGTGAAACATGGTCACCAAGGCTAGCGAAATATGTCCTGCCAGTAAGGTATGTTTTGACCAGTTTAGAGCTGTGCCTGTGATACCAATCCAACTTTCAAGTCTGTGTAAAAGGATCTTGTGATCTACTGTGTCAAATGCAGCAGATAAGTGGAGGAGCATCAGGACAGATGCATTATGTGTGTAAGTGAGGCACGCACGTTAGTGTGAGTCACACAGATTGGTGTCAGGAACCAGTACACGAGTTGGATATTTGGCTCGGTCGGGATAGCTAATCAATCATCAATCAATCAAATTTTATTTGTATAGCCCATATTCACAAATCACAATTTGTCTCATAGGGCTTAGCAAGGTCCTCTGCCTTTAACCATCAACAAGAGTAAGGAAAAACTAATAAAAAAAACTTTTAACAGGGTAAAAAGAACGTAGAAACCTCAGAGAGAGCCACATGTGAGGGATCCCTCTCCCAGGACGGACAGAAGTGCAATAGATGTCACATGTAATGGAGAACATCAGCAAGATAAGGGTATTTGCAGTATTGATTACAATAAACATTTTGAAGCATAACTGAAGGTCAATGAATTGATGGATTATTGTCAGTAATGGTCGAGCAGTCCTGCTACAATCATAGTCCATGGTCAGCAGCCACCACGATCATGATCCACCATGAAGATCGGATGCCACTATAGTCCACAGTCATTGTCCACTGCTGCTAATCTTAACATGACAGCGTCAGAGTGAAAAACAAATCTGATTAGGCAAGACATACGACTGTCCTCAGAGTAGGTATTAACTGATGAACAGCCTAACAATCTCATGTTTTTGGATTGGGCCAGAAGACTAAGAAGCTGGAGGACTGAGGCCTCTGTGCCAAAGTTAGGGTAATAAAAATGCACGTTACAAAAAGAAAAGAAAGAAGTACATTCTGCAAACACAGAATGAAAAAAGAAAACTTTGGATGGAAGAACAAAGATCAAAGGCAAAAAAGAAAAAAAGAGGACACATGAGAGAAAATACACAAAGACAACTGAAACACGGCTGAAGGATTTCAGAAAGGATGGTGGTATTACATCTTTTCCTCCATTTTTTTCTGTTCTGTTTTGAGTACTGCCTGATGGTAAGGATAAACTATGTAAATGTAACCACCCATAACAGCTGAGAAGGTACAGGAATGAATGCACAGCCTCTGCTCTTCTGCCAATTTTTAACTGTTTAATAAAGTGAGGATAAAGTAAAGGCCAAGTAGGGTGTTTGGAAATATCATACCATCAAATATTTAAACGAAAACTATGTAGTGTGTTTTAGTTTCAGACTGGGGATAAAGTGTAATGATGTATACATTAGGAACAAGAATTAATGCCTCCTGGTTAACTGGTCAGCAAATCATGATGAAATAAATATTTGATCACAATTTCCCCATTCTCTTCCTGTGTTGTGTTGTGTTGAATAATGGCTAAGAAAGTGATTTATCAAACACTTTGTTAAGTTAACCTTTGACCTTCGGAATATAAAATGTCACTGTCATATAATCCCATTAGAAATTTCTCAGAAATGTTGTCATGATCATCAGAGTGACCAGGACCGCTATCAACCAACAACTAATAATTTCATCTTAGGGTCCAAGTGAATATGAAAAAAAGCCCTTACAACATTGCAGAGGTATCACATTCATGACATTATGCCTTCATCTACAGCTGCCCCCAGGGTGGACGCATAACGCAAGTGTTCTTGTGCTGTAGACACTCATTCTCCTTGTATTGGAACTAGAACGTGGTTTTGTTCGTATACCACCACAGGTATAATGATAGGTTGAGGATAAGTTATGGTTTAAGATGAACATCTGACATAACATTTGTGCATATATAGACAAGGACTGTTTTAATCACAAAAAGTCCCCTGTATATTCTACTGAGCTTTTTAAATATTTTCTTGAACCACCACAAATTAAATGATAGTGTGATAAAGTAATAAAGTAGGGATGCAGTCCTGTATTGAAACAAATATACAAGTTACTTCATCTAGTCATGATGCAATTTGATATTGTATCAGAAGTTGTCAGATGTCTTTTACTGTTGTAGAACCATCTACCACAAGGTTGGACATGTTGTTCACTCCAAGATGCTTATCCAGCCAGTCTGGCCATTCTCCTCTGACCACTTTCATTAGATTATTTTGTTTTTTGCTCCATTTTGAGCCGCAGCAGTAGCAGCCATATCAGTGGTCTGTCTGTCCTGTCCACTGACCATGGTTCTGTCAATTATCCTTATGATTTACTGCCATTTGCAGACCACAGAGAGACCATGAGGCCCAATTGGCAGAAGAACCATGGTCAGTGGAGAGACTGAACGGACCACGGAAATGGTTACAACCCACTTTGACTCATTCTGAGTAAAAACTCTGGAGGCTCTTGTGTGTGGAAATTCAGGAAATCAGCAGTTTCCGAAACACTCAAACCAACAATCATGTCAGTCATAGTCATAATGTTTTATATAAATAATATAAATTGAGCTCATCTTCTGTATCTACAAGACTAGAAAATTGCTATATAAATGCAAACCATTTACCATTTAAAGTAGATGTCCAGGTGTTCCTGATAATAATAATAATATCAACAACAACAACAACAACAACAACAACAATAAGAATATCTGATAAGTGATGTTGGGTGAAGAGAACTAATTCGTGCATTGGAATATAAATGTGTACTTTTTAAATAAGAAGAGGGGGTACTCGCACGGACCGCGCCGCCGTGGCCCCGAACACCCTTCACAGTAGTGTGGCGTTGCCCCTGGTGACGCGTCTCTATCTATTTTAGACCCACCCAGGCCTCCCGTTCTCAACCTGTGATTGGCTGTTGGGAGGAACGCCTTGCCTCTGACTGGCCAAGCCGGCTGTCAGCTAGTTAGCTTGGTATATTTAGCTGATTGCATTATCGGATCAGATTGAACCTGTAGTCCAACGTTATAGAGTTAAGTATAGATAGTTTACGCTGTTTTCAGGCAACAGTTGCAGCGTAGTTAGCTAACTGGTGAAGCTAACACCAGCAGCAGCTCTGTTGTTCTAGCACATCCTGGGTTTTCTGAAAGGAGCAATCACAGACGATTTCCGAAATGTCTTCAGACGAAGACAGGGCCAAGGAAATTTTGAAGGGCTTCAAACTGTATCCTTTCTGCTGTTTGCTTGGTGATATCCTGCGAAGGTCAGACTCACCGCTTAATGTGCGTCCGGTTTAATGCTAGACAACGTCATCTAACATTAGAACGCTTGTTGTGCAGGGACGCTAGCTGCTGCTTTGGCTAACTTGCTTGTCTCCCCGCGTATTTGATAACGTCGGCTACATGGCTCATATTGGTTCTTATGCGATGTGGCTAAATGATAACGTCCCTGTATTGACAGAGCTAGCTAGCTGACATGAGAGGGGCGGCCTGGTAGCTGGAATAAGTGGCATCTGTCTGTGGCTAACTTGCTGGGTAACTGCTCCGTGCGAAAGGTAGCTAAATATCCAATGAAGTGAAGTGAAGGGGGCACGGGACTGTGGTGGTTGTTAGATAGTTGTTCTTCGTTAGCTTAATGTTACCTGAGTTCAATGGAGTTTATGTTGGAAGTTGTCAAACCCAGCTGCCTCCTCCTTTCGTGTGGAAATGATGCCAGACAAATATGCGACTGTCAGTGGTGCGCTGCTCAAGGCGCAAGTTTTCGAAGTTTTCGACACCTTTACCTGTATTAGTTTGATACTAACAGTGCGTGAGGTGACACCGAGTGTTGCTGCTTATATAACAAAGGTCCCAGGCTGGAATGAACGCTGTGATGTTGTGAACATCCCAGAGCACTAGGTAACCAGAACACCCTGGCCCTTGTGTTTACAGTGATCTGATCCTCGCTTCTTGTACTGCTCTTTATTCAGGTTGTAGCACGTATTTGTTCTCAAAACATTCAAGGTTAAGTCATGTTTCTCTGTTTCAAAAGGAAGCACAGAGAGAAGTGATGTTATTTTGTGATACAGTGTATGTTGCCAAATACCTAAATTTACTTGATCCAGGAACATTCACCTTTTCAGTGTTTGATCTGGGTTAGAGAGTTATCATTGTCCCATTATCAGTTACCGGTCTGAGATCAACTTAGCCTTAAGATGCTTTTTGGTGTACAGGGCCCTCGTGGGAACTGACATCAAGGGTTAAGTGTATCCACTTAACCCTTGATGTCAGTATAGTGCTGTCTAATGGTGCCAGTGTGACGTGATGTGGGTTGTGGTGGAGTCAGGCAAATTCAATTGAGCAAAGTACCACAACTGTGCTGCCACCTCCAGTACATTCTGATAGGTGTGTCGTTATTGGAGTGGGATGTATGTTTATTATTGTGTAATATTTTGAAGAACAGTGATGGAGCTACCTATAGAATAATAGTATTTAGTAAATCAATAAAATCTAAACCACAATAGAATAGAGGCTTAAGACACTTTCATTCTTTAGGGTCAGCCCTTCTTACTTCAGCATCAGCAACCTCTTTGTAAACTCACAGAAATAGGTGAAATTCAAAGCTAAACTGCTAAATTGACTGGTAAGCTTCCTAAAAGGACAACCAATTTCTTAACAACAACACCTGGAGAGCAGTTGTGACACACATTTGCCCAGATTATACTTTCTGTGCGGTTGCATGTGTCCATCTGTGCATGTTCGAAATTTATGAACATGCAGACCACATGTGGCAACAAACACGTGTGAACACATCTGTTCATTGATACAGCTAAATGTAGTCAGTGCCTGTGTCCACTTTGGATTGTATCAGGCCCTTAAAGCTGATTCACCTAATCTGAACATTTAAGCAGGAGGATACAGACGTGATCTATTGATAGTTTGAAACACTAATCACACCTAAAAATATAGTTTTATACCAGTTAAATTCTGAGTCCACCTCAACCTCATTGTAATTCAGAAGTCCTCAGACCGATACTCGCATGTAAAATATAACCTGAGGCAAGTGGTTCTAAGATTCGAGTTGGCGCCTCAAAAATGTTTTTTGTCATAGTTTTTTCTTGTTGTTCATTAGAAGTTTACATCAAACATGTGTGACAGTTTCATTTCTTTACTTTAAATTCCACATTATTCATTTGCCATTAATCTGTAAACCATGTATAAAAGCAAACTGGAGCTTTATATCTAGAATGAGATGGTCTTGGTGGAGCCAACATGGCAAGTCGATGCTTACCATATTACTGCCTGAACTTTACTTGACCACATAGGACTGAATTATCTCCAGTAATACCTTCTAGAACAAGCAGTAGAGCGCTGCAGCTTGGTAGTCGCACCACACCAGGAAAACATGAGTGTACAACTTGTGTAGGTGAAACAAAAACTTTTAATTTGATTTATTGGTGTGAAATTTGGCCCCCTTACTTATCCCAATCAATACAAAAGATGAAGGTATGAGTGTTTGTGTGTGTTTCCTGCTAAGGACAATCCTCTGGCTGTAGTGTGGTAATGCCTAAATCCATGATCTAGTGGGGCAGGGATTTACTGCCTTCTGTCCATAGAGCCTTATGTTAAGGTAACAACATTAACCTCTGAAATACTTGTAAAGAACATAAACATAAAACAGACAATTTTAAAAGTGTGAATCTGGACATTTATACAACCTAAAGCAAAGGTAACAGATCATGAAGTGTGCGCTCTGTGAAGTTGTCTCACTTTGTTGGTGAGTGTGTTTCAAGATTAGCACATGGAGAGCATCTCAAACAAAAGCCCTAGCTACTAGGCTACTGACATATTCGCTGTAGCTACTAGGCTACTGACATATTCGCTGTAGCTACTAGGCTACTGACATATTCGCAGTCAAAGTTTGGCTGAATTTATCATCATTCTGAGATAGTTGAAGAAAAAAGTACTTCAGCTTTTTGACTTTATTTTAAAGTTTAGAGGTATACACACCCCTCCCAAAAAACATTCCAAATGAAAAATACCATTGTTTCAAGTAACTGAACCCATCCAGGGTTCCTTTGCTACCACAAATTCAATGCAACTGTGAAAAAGATAGTTGACCAGTATCTTTTGCCTTGAATTTCTACAATGTTTTCTATTCAATATCATGCTTAGTCTTCTTAAGTATGACCATTAGTCTTTTTTTAAAAAAAACAAAATGACAATGGAAATAAAAATGCTATAATCAAGCTATAGAGTATGAACGTGTGCCTTCCCAGTTGCTTGCTCCAAGAAGCAGGTTCACTAGGGACCTGTATAACTTATCTGTGTAAAACATTAATCCTCTCAAACCTGCAGAGTGGACTGCTCAGTTTTAAGTTCTGCAGATAATACTGTAAAAACTCCTGTTGAATCAGGGCTCTGAGCTTCACTGGGTCCTCTGGTTTTTCATATGTATAATAATTAATTTAATTATACATTTGCCCAAAACATTTACCACTCTGGATTGTTTTCCTCATTTATTAGCTTTAAATTAAATACATAACATAATTTACTAAACGTAATTGTGTTGTCTTAAAATAATGTGTCTAATGTAAAAGGACAGTCGACTTCTTTCTAGTCTTTTTGAGGATAACTAATGTTACTGGACGACTGGTCAGCTAACTGAGTAATGAACAAACTGGAAAGTAATGAATCACAGTTATTTCTGAATCATTTATCAAGTGAAAACACCAAACATTTCACATCACTTCTGGAACAGTGGGGTAATTTGCATTTATATAATTTTTCCAATAGATAGTTTGATTACTTAAAAAAAGTGTTTTTGTTAGGACATTGTCATTGTAGTTCAACATGAGCTGCAGTTTAGTAATACTAAAAAGGTATGTAGTGAATCTTAAAGCAAGACTGAAACCGTAAATACAAACAATCTGTATCATGATACAGCACAAGTGAACCAAGACACCTACATCTGTTGCCACTGCAGGTACAGCCTGTTGAACACTTTACTGATGTAACAACAATTGTTTTTCATTTCACAATTAAAATGAAAACACAAGTAAATCACAAAATTCTCCTTATTTTCTTTTAACTCATAGCAAGTTGTAAATATGACACATTACACCTATTTTATTCACCAGTCATGACCAAGTGATCATGCCTACAATAACAGCTTTGATTGGCAAATGATGGATAATAACACTGCCATAGCAATAAAATAACCCAGAGGATTTGAGAATGGTCACTCTTCTAAATTGAAAGATTCTAAGTATATCACACACACTGACCAAGCCCTGCAGTCCATTAATATTCGATCAAGCTTCCCCCAATTTTACACTCTCATAGAGATCATTCCCCTTAATGTGTATGATTCTCTTCCCAAATCAAGATATCTGCATTATTCTCTGTGAAAAATGTTTTTAAAAGTTCTTGGATCTGGATCCATTTTCATGTGAATCTGTTCTGTTGTTTTTCGTGGAAACACACAAGCAAATGAACAGTGGTGAAAATATAACTTTCATGGCAAAGGAAATGGTGAAGACCTGTAAAAGTGGAAATATGGAAACAATGTTTTTTTTACTCTGCCAAGAAGGTTATGTCTTCACCTGTGTTTCTTGGTTTGTTTTTTGTTCAAGGGATTATACAAAAACTACTAAACTCATTTTCCACCAAACTTGATTGGGCATCTGACTAAGCTTTTTCACTTTCTTTTCACTAAAATAAATAATTTAGGTTATCAAACTGCTTCCTTTTTTCTTGTATATTTCTATCATAAGAACAAAAAAATCATGTGTTGGATTGTTGGGCCTGGGTAGAGGTATGATTCTACTGAGTGCCATTGTAGTCTCTAATGCAAAAGGGAAAATTTATCACTTCATGAATTCATCATAGTGAAGGTTGGGAAACCATAGGCACTGCCTATGAATAATGGATGAGTGTATGGATGCTCACTGTGTTTATGGACCAAGTCTTGCTTGTATGAATAGACTGAATTGAGATGTTGTGTAGATGTGTCGTGTCTGCTGTTGGGTTGTGTGAAGGTCGGGGCGAGGAACAGTTTGAGCTATTAAAGCATCTTTAAAATTAGATGCAGACTAAACACTGACAGCAGCTTTTCACTGGGGGCTCATTAACGTGTGTGTGTGTGTGTGTGTGTGTGTGTGTGTGTGTGTGTGTGTGTGTGTGTGTGTGTGTGTGTGTGTGTGTGTGTGTGTGTGTGTGTGTGTGTGTGTGTGTGTGTGTGTGTGTGTGTGTGTGTGTGTGTGTGTGCGTGCGCGTGCGTGTGTGTGTTCTGACAGATTTGTGCACCCTGGTGGTTTACACACACACTTGCCAAGACCTACATGTGGCCCTGGGGAAACAATAGTACAATCTTGTATGATGTTTTTGGAGCTTAAATACACAGCTGAAATTATATTCCTTTTGTTTGTGAGTGTGTGATCTGGGAGTTTACACCATCAGTGTGGGTGTTTTCTTGCTAAATCTGAACAGCGTGCTTTATGTTTAGAAACTACATTGAAACCTGGTAAAAGAGCATCAACGAGAACGACTTTGCAGCCAGGCCTGGATTATTGTGGAAGATGTGGAGGATGATGAGTTTGATGTGGGAGATTGGATTTACTTATACTTGAGAGGATTAGAGAAACCATTGAACTTAGCACACTTTACTGAAAAGCAAGTGGAAGAGGTAGGGGTTGGTGGAAATGGTGGAGGTCTGTGACCTTTACAGGTCTCTGAAGGCCAATACAACACCAAGAAACATGGACTGAAGCTTCTAGTAGGTAATATCAGATGAGTAGTATACAATATGATCATTTTCATATTGGCCATTGAATTATGATTCCATAAATCTTTGCTATAAGTTGAAATTTACATTAATGTGGAGATAATAGAACAAAGATTTGAAATAATAAAAAAATCAACTGATTAATGGAACTGAAAGAAATCCGTGAGAAGTTTGAGTATTTTGAGGCTTTGTTGACTGAGATTCGGTTTCACAAATCAGATTCATTTAGAAAACAAACAACACAAAGACAAATGCAGGAAAATGAAAAACTCATCTTTACGCACTGAATAACCTGAAGAACATGTTTAGGTCATGATACTGGTCGTCCTTACATTGGCACTAATGCTCCTTCTCAGTAATATGTGCAGAAGAAAGGGTGTAGTTATCTGTGTCAGTAATCTGAATGCAGCTCACTTGTGAAACAGTATGTTTGCTGACATGGACGGTGAGAGATGTGGTGCTGTAGAAGCTGTGTGAGACGGCTGAGGTGGAATGAAGGGTTTCACAGATGGTACGGAGTTGACTGTGTGTGTGTGACACTAAGTAGTGTCTGAGTGTGACAGGGGGTTGAGTGGAGAATCTTCTAAAATAGAAGGACAATGATGGCACGCTTCAATGGATTATTGTGATTGCTGGGCTGTTGAGCCTGCACACAGTTCCTCCTCAGGTATTGTTCTTTATTTAAAATAAACAAACCAGCAACATACTGTCCGATTTAGTATCCCACCCAGACTGAAGTGAAGTGAGGTGGTGTATCATGGTGGCGGCTGATCATGGACTGTGATTACAAAAAGACTGCTTGATGTACTATATGCCTACTCACATATTCTACCATTACTGGCAATAACTCCTCCATTTCAATCATTGCTGCTCCCTTTACTTATGTATTCTGTCAGGACAGAGGATCTCACAGTTTGTTAAGCCCTATGTGACCAATTGTGATTCGTGAATATGGGCTATACAAATACAATTTGAAATGTTGAAAGGCCCATTCCGATCGTCGGAGCGGTATCACCCACCCTGACATTTTAACTCTCCAGTGGCTCCAAAAGTCAAAACAGCATATAAATAGATCACTTTATATGACTTTAGCTCACTCTTGAGCGAATGTGAGTTGGCCACTCCTTACGCTAAAGTGTGTGTGTGTGTGTGTGTGTGTGTGTGTGTGTGTGTGTGTGTGTGTGTGTGTGTGTGTGTGTGTGTGTGTGTGTGTGTGTGTGTGTGTGTGTGTTAGTTGGTAAATAATGCATGAGCTGTAATGCACAGTGGAGCCACTGACTGGGTGCTCACAGGCTGTGATTGATGGTTGTATTGTGTTGGTAGCATTAGTGGAGGTCAAGAACAGCTGACCAGCTGACAGCCTGATGGGACAGCTAACAGCCAGCTACACAAAGCCTTCTTCAGCTTCCTCATTTTCACACTGTTAGCTTTGGGATACATACAGTGCTGTGAAAAAGTATTTGCCCCCTTCCTGGTTTCTTATTTTTTTGCATATTTGTCACACTTAAATGTTTCAGATCATCAAACAAATTTTAATATTAGACAAAGATGACCCGAGTAAATACAAAATGCAGTTTTTAAATGATGATTTCATTTATTAAGGGAAAAAAGCTATCCAAACCTACTTGGCCCTATGTGAAAAAGTAATTGCCCCTCCTTGATAAATCATGAATGAACTGTGATTAACCACATTTTTTGGAAAGCTGAGTTCAATTTCACTAGCCACACCCAGGCCTGATTACTGCCAGACCTGTTGAATCAAGAAATCACTTACTCCAAGAGCGCATTTATGACTCATCCAGGAGGTCATAAAAGACCCCAGAACAACATCTAAAGAACTGCAGGCCTCACTTGCCTCAGTTAAGGTCAGTGTTCATGATTCAACAATAACAAAGAGACTGGGCAAAAATGGCATCCATTGGAGAGTTCCAAGGCAAAAGCCACTGCTGACCAAAAAGAACACAAAGGCTCGTCTCACATTTGCCAAAAAACTTCTTGATGATCCCCAAGACTTTTGGGCAAATATTCTGTGGACTGACAAAACAATAGTTGAACTTTTTGGAAGGTGTGCGTCCCGTTACATCTGGGGTAAAACAAAGCATTTCATAAAAACAACATCATACCAACAGTCAAACATGGTGGTGGTAGTGTGATGGTCTGGGGCTGCTTTGCAGCTTCAGGACCTGGACGACTTGCCATAATTGATGGAACCATGAATTCTGCTCTTTACCAGAAAATCCTGAAGGAGAATGTCCGGTCATCAGTTTGTGACCTCAAGCTCAAGCGCACTTGGGTTATGCAGCAGGACAATGATCCGAAACACACCAGCAAGTCCGCCTCTGAATGGCTCAAAGAAAACAAAATGAAGGTTTTGGAGTGGCCTAGTCAAAGTCTGGACTTAAATCCGATTGAGATGCTGTGGCATGACCTTAAACAAGCCGTTTATGCTCGAAAACAATCCAATGTGGCTGAATTAAAACATTTCTGCAAAGATGAGTGGGCCAAAATTCCTTCACAGCGATGTGAAAGACTCATTGCCAGTTATTGCAAACGCTTGATGGCAGTTGTTGCCGCCAAGGGTGGCACAACCAGTTATGGGGCAATTACTTTTTCACATAGGGCCAAGTAGGTTTGGATAAGTTTTTTCCCTTAATAAATGAAATCATCATTTAAAAACTGCATTTTGTATTTACTCGGGTTATCTTTGTCTAATATTTAAATTAGTTTGATGATCTGAATCATTTAGGTGTGACAAATATGCAAAAAAATAAAAAATCAGGAAGGGGGCAAATACTTTTTCACAGCACTGTATATAAGCTCACAGTATTTTTTGGGACCAATATGTTTCTAAAGCATAATATTATTTAACTTTGAAGTTGGGCTTCAAGAAATTCAAGTCAAATACTAGTGGTTGATAATCCGTATTTTTTTCTTTTAATCTTACAAAATTTTCAAAACATGTTTTCACTTTGTCACTATCTTTTTGAGTCTAGACCGATGATAATTGTATCCTTTTAAAATTAAATCTACAACTCTCTAAAGTGCAAAAAATGTTCTTTGTTAAACCTCTGGAAGTACTGATAAAGGAAATTTGCCTCCTACTGCACATTAGCCTCCATGGTGGGCTTAAGATCATATAGCATATCAAGAGTAAGTGACCTTCCCACTCTAACAGAAGCTTACACTTTGGTTTAGAATAAACATCTTCAAGGTAAATCCATTAAAGTGCTCCATTAGAGTTTTCACCTTCTCTCTGCCAGATGCGCTTCAACAAAGTATATTAATGTTCTGAATCTGATTTTTTTTTTCTGCATTTATATAAATATTTGTTTTTAATTTTCACAATTAAATGTACAACACAATAAGGACAAGTGGAGAATTAAAATAATAAAGCAGCAAAATCAGTTTCCCAGGTTTTTTAAAACACAGGGTCCATTTTTCAGAAGCAGTTCATGGGACTTGAACTCTTTGTTGGTGATGTTGTTTGCAGTTGTTGTGTTTTCAGAGGTGTTCCTCTCTCTCTTCTAGTATTCATCAGCAGCACAGGGAAGTTGTGAATTATTTTGATAAATAATGCCAGACTCAGTTTGGCAGGAAAACAACAGGGACAGAAAACCAGACACTAAAGCTGAGGGACACTAGCGAACATAACCAGGTAGAATAACAGATGGTCTGATAAAGAATAAAAATGGGGACGAACTGGGAGCTGATGAGGGAAATGGGAACGTGTGTGCAGGCAGGAATGGTGGACAGGTGGTTGTAGGGAGTCAGGAGACTGGGACAGGAGGGACAGTTTGGGGACATCTGGTGGTTGCATGTAAAAATGGAAGGAGATGGGACCAAAATGGCCAAAGTTAACAGAACTTGGGCTTGAATAATGACAATATCATTATACAGTATATTAAAATATACCCTTTTCCCTTATTTGAACAGCAGAATCCATACACCAAATCCTATTTGATATGAAGAAACTGTAGCCACTCAAATGCATGTAAAATTCAGGCCCACTGAGATACGGATGTGGGATTGGGGATATGATCGCTGTGAATATGATATGAATGCCGGGATATAAATGCTAGTCTGTAAAATGTTTTATTGTTATTTAAAACATGAGGTTAGTCATTAAAGTTGTTATAGTCATCAGACTGTGTAGTGTGTTAAGCTCCATACAAGCTCCATGTATCCTATGTTACCCTGGGCTGGTATGTCAGGATTGCGGAACTGGTGAAGGTGAAGGTGGTGTAGAGGCTGACCTCTGGGGAAAGAACTTAATGTGCGATTGTCGTTTTAGATTTATTCATCTGTTTATAAACTAACTAACCACATTTGCTAAAATTGGCCAGTAAATATCAGCTGATAAGTGATCAGCCTCCTACTTATCGCTTGGCAACATGGTATTATCTCAGTTTATGGTAATGCAATACTTCTCTTATGGTAAATGCTCTGTATTTATATAGTGCTTTTCTAGTCTTGATGACCACGAAAGTGCTTTACAGTAGAGGTTTTTTTTGCCTTTCACCCATTCACACACACATTCTACAGTTCATCTATGGGCAGCCTTTTTTCCCTATGCTTTATAATGCGGAAAAGACGATTGACTCCTGCTTTGGAAATTGTAGATGACAAAATGCAATATGTCAAATGTTACAGAATCACTTGTATAGTGATTAGTGATGCAGTTTCTATAAATGGGGGGGGGGGGGGGTTGGTATGTTATTGCTTAGTGAGTACTAGACTCAATCTCCATCCTCTTCCTGTTAACCTGAACAAAGGTTCTATCAACTCTGAGCTGATCCATATTCCACCACAGCCTGGTTGTCTTAGTGTAAAAGGTGTTAAAGATTGTTCAGACTGTGTTAAAGTTAGATCAGCCTGCCATTCCCTCTGGTGTTTATGGATATTTCAGTTCACTTTGTACATTCTTTTGTTGTTGTCACTTAACCTTTTCCTGACAGGAACTGGATGAATCTCCGAGATGCAGAAACTGGAAAAGTGCTGTGGCAGGGAACTGAAGACCTCTCTGTACCAGGAGTAGAACATGAAGGTACATTCACAGACTTGGCATAACAATGCACTGCATGCATGATCGCAGATCAGGTTAAAGGATTTTTTTACTTTTATTTTCACTATTCTAGCCATTTTTAACTCCACCAAGGAGTTTATGTTTTCAACCATGACTTGTGCCCTATCCCTTCCTGTGTGGAGGGATCTGGCATGGATCAGGGAAGAACCCATAAAATGTTTGGTGCAGATTTGGTGAATGAGATTGATCCAAAAAATGTTTTGGTTAATTTCCGTCACATTGCGAGATGGGGTATTTTCTGATATTTTCATTAGTTTCTCAGCAAATAAAGTTTTAATCTTGATGGTATAAAAAACTACCTCCTTCTACCCTTTATTTTTCTATTGTAAGAGCTTGAAAGACGTGTAGGATTGTTTGACCTTGGCACAGGTATGAGCTTTACTGAGTGCCATTTTAATTTGACAATTTCTTTCATCTTTTTTCACAGTGATAGCATTCATTCCTGAGGTTTGCTTATCAGTTACATTAGAGAGAGCTGTGGTTGTGACAGAAAGCTTTACACTGAAGTGCAGGGGGCAGCCATATGAGCCACATTGGTTTTACCTGAATCCAGTGTACTGCAGTTAGTTAGAAATGAAAACAAACCTGAATGTTATCACCCAGTCACCTTTAATCCACCATTGTAAATGTCACGCACAAGGATTCAAAAGTTTATTTGTCACATACAAAAACAATGTGTCTTAAAATGAAAATGATGTTAAAATGTCATAATCAAATGTGCAGTGTAATAAGAAGGATTCAAAGGATGATATACTTGAAAAATATCTAAAATAATATATATATATAATTTCAGATATGATGACGGTGCAGACATTGCTGTGTGTCAGCATTTTTATTTCATGATTGTCAATTAACATGAATCCAGTGGTATGTCATTCAGGTTAATTAACTGGCTCTCTGTAAAAAAGCTGATAGATTCTATGAGTTTGTAGGACGTGACGCTGAACATATGGAAGTTTAGTATTTGGTTAGAAAGTAAAAAACGTGTCAGTGTTAAAGTAGGGCTAGCATTGATGGTGTTGAGACTATACACTCTCAGTTTAATGGAAGCCTCCAGGCTACTTAAAAACAAAACTATGGTTACTATTGGTGACATTTTACAACCAAACAAGTTGAAAGCCTTGAATCCATGGCTCTGCCAGTGAATCTCTGTTGTACGCTTTTGCTGCCCTGTTGTCAGCACAGTTAATTAAAATTTCCCATTGTCTCTCTAGCTCGTGTCCCAAAGAAGATCCTGAAGTGTAAAGCAGTGTCCAGAGAACTGAACTTTTCCTCCTCTGAGAAATTGGAGAAGTTCAGGCTGGAGCAGAAAGTCTTCTTCAAAGGGCAGTGTCTAGAAGGTAATTTTCAAAAAGCTGGACTGCAGGGACAAGAACCTGGAGGAATCTAAACACATCATTAAAAGCAGACAAAGCAAGCATTTATTTTGTCCAAATCCAAACTATCTTCTGGCAGTGTTAATGGTGGAGAAAATGTCACAATGATTCTCTGCAGAGGAAATTGATCTGTTTAAACATCCCTGAGTCATATAATTAGCCATGTTCATTCATCAATACTGCTGCGTGTGTGTAGCACATGTTGTGCACCTACCTATGTTGTCACAAATTACTGTCTTGATTAGTGTCCATATAAACGCCACCCCCCCTTGGGTGGTAATTGCAACTTTGTACCTCAACATTTACTTAAAGTTCACAAGCTGTGGTAAGTTAAATGATGGAGGCCATGGAAGCGATGTTGTGATGTTATAAGTTATGTAATTTTAACTGTACAGAGTTGTTCTTTGTAACCAGCGACTTGATCCTCGCCCTCTGTCATTTTGCATTTCCAGCATTATTAGTGCTAGCTTGCTATATTGTGAGCCTCTGTGGCCTCTAGACCACAAGTAGTTAATATAAGTGCCCATGTTGGTGTTGCCTAGCAGTGTTGTCCTCACAACTTGAGCACTTGATCACCACGCATACCATGTACACGACTTCCCATGTTGTAACCACAAGCTCATTTATTTCATTTAAGGCAGCAATATTGTACCACCGACCAGGTTTCTGTTGGTCAGTAATCACACATTCATTTTGCACTGTCAAGATAACAATGCTCCAACATTGTGTCTGCTCAGCAGACCCATGGATGCTAGGTTGGGCATATTCTGGACAAGGAAATAACTACTGCACTGCACTGAAACTCAAAGGACGCTTGCCTTGTGCTTGGCACAGGGTGTAAGTTAGGGCCTGTAGTGTCAGCTCAGCTGCAGGGCTGCCACCCCCACACCATTTTCCTGTATATAGGACAATATGGTTCGCATAAATACTCTTTGTTTTAGTCTTTGTTCATCATCTGGGATGTACAAACATCAGACAGTTTGAGTCTTGGTCAGAGATCAGATAAGGCAGCACAGAGCATCTCTCCTGTCACACAGAGCTGTCACTTGGCCACCAGAGCAGGGAGGATCAGAGCAGACAACAAAAATGAGTCTTACTGTCTGGTGTTCTGCTGTCCTGCATTTCCATCACCTGTCTCTTCTTCAGTCACTGCTAGTGACATTTACACTGTGAGGCAGCTAAAAACTAGTACAAATACAGGGAGTTAACTATGGCTTATCTTATATAACATATCCACTCATCTACTTTAAAGGGACAGTTGTCTGTTCATCTGAAATAATGTTAAGAAAACCTGGTTAGAGTTGAATGGCTATTGAGTTGGTCAATACTGTTAAATTAACATTAAGCTGGTAGTGATTAAGAGCTGTGTTTCTATGGAGCAATTTTGGCTGAAACATGGCTTGTTGTGTTTTTAAGATACTTTGTGTTTGGTTCCCTAAAATGTCACAAGATACATCCCTCAGTTATTTTCTAAATCCCTCAGATCTTCAGCCCTCTGCTCCACCTTACTGGTAATATTTCAGAGCTGCCCTGTGCAGAGCGGAGCATCAACTATAGTCACCTCAGCAGGCAGCTCAGTTAGCTGTGTATCTTATGTTGTCAGTGTTGTCACTCCTGTGTTGTGTGTGTTTGAAGTGCTGTCCCGGGGGCCCTGCAGTACAGAGGTGAGGCTACAGAGAGTCCCAGGGGACAAAACACAATCCTCACCTACACAACATGTTTATGTCACTGGTTTCTACAAGAGGAAACGTATTTGCTCCATTGCGGTCCACTAACCCGCGTGGGTCATGACAAATCAGACAAAACTAAATCATTTGGAATATGAGGTGTGTTGGGCTGAGTAATATGACAAAACTGGCTAACAGGTTGATGAGTGAACAAACAGGAAAATACACACTGGTAGCAGGACCACAAGGAAAACACAAGCAGGAATATGAGCAGATGATCTGACAAAGGTGTGGGCCAAACTGGCAGGTTTATCTGGTGGCTGAGATGCTGGTGGAACTGGGTTCAGAAAAGTAAAGGAAGGAAGTTTTCCGTTCACACAGAGGGAACAATACACAGACAATTAAATATAGTAATGAAACGCAAAAAACAACAAAACTAAGATGTTTAAATGATAAAACAACATGAGAGAAATATCCATTCTTAGAAATAAGCCAAATAAATAATGATTAACTGAAAATAAAGAATTCAATTGAGTAAACTTATAGTTTCCTTGCATGGGCACTTAAACCTCTTTTATACATTTAAATAAAAGTTTGGGTGCATTTCGCAATGGAGGGGATATATAGGGAAACAACAATTATATACAGTATATATATATATATGTATTTTGTTATAATAGTTATATTGTGAACTTTAAGTTGAATATGCTTGTAAACTATCATGAGGATTTACATCAGTTTTGGATTGTGTCAGAAGAGTAAAAAGGCTGCTCTGTTATTTCTATATGTATGTGGGTCTGCACTACTGCAATTTAAAAGTGCAATAGTTTAAATGTTGCTGCTGCAAGGAATTGTGGGAAGGGATTATCTTTCCTTATTTAAAAGATTGGTCCAGTCTATCCTATGCTATAGGAGAGAGAGGAAAGGAAGCGCTGAAGCTTGTTTCCTCAGCATTTAGAGAATTGGATCAGTGCTTATCATGGCTGACACTTAGATTCTTCTAGGTCATTTCACTTATTTAGGAACCTGCAGTCGTGGAGACAGGCCAAGGAGAGCTGAGGAAGTGGATGGTGACAGATGGGTCCATGTTGTGGTTGTGGATGTGTGAACAATATAGTGGGCGCTGTTGTAAAAAAAAAAAAGGCCAAACTTATTTCCAGTAACACCAGATCTAACTGGGCCTCATTCATCTCCCAGAAGCACAACAGCACCTGCACCTTCCTGGCTGTACCTGTACCTCTATTCTACCTGGAGCATCAACCCCTTATTGAACAATAGAGAAGAGCACAACAAAGTCAGGAATCCTAATGATAATAACAATGATGATGTTGTATGTTGTGAAGACAGCACTGAAATCTGTGCTCTGCTTTTGTCTTTGTCCAGAATGGTTCTTTGAGTTTGGCTTTGTTATCCCCAACTCCACCAACACATGGCAGTCTCTGATAGAAGCAGCTCCAGAGTCCCAGATGATGCCGGCCAATGTTTTAACGTGAGTCTCCTCTCAGATGTGTTAATGTTTTCTCCGTTTTATGTTTCCATACTGCTGACACATGCAGTATATGGGTTAGGGGTTGGGGTCAGACTGACAGATATTTATCTCCTTCATAGCAGCAACATTCATAGAATCACTTCCTCCTCAGCAAATTGTCTTCAAAGTAAAAGCACAAAGTTCATTTTAATGCTGCAATGCTTTTTATCAAGCTGAACAGTGCAGCTTTTATTATGAAATGTTGTGAACTGAAGATTGTGTTGGCTGCTTAACAGACCTCTGAAATAGCTGACATGCAATGCCAGGTTTGACCCAGAAATGATCTGAGAGGTTGGTTTGTTTCGAGTATGTCTGGTCATATGACTTCTCTTTCTCTAGTAATGTCATCATGTTATCAGATCTCTTCAGCAATTTACTGTTTACAGAGCGTATATACTGTTATAGCTGAAGAACTGAAGTTGATGTGTCTCTGTGTTCCAGTGGTAATGTGATCATCGAGACTAAGTTCTATGATGACGACCTCCATGTCAGCACCTCCAGGGTACGACTTTTCTACGTCTGACCACTGACCCACCTACTTTCCAAAATGCTGACGTCCTGCCAAGGTCTATACATTTCCAAGGTTACCCACCATTTGCACCAGTAAACCGATCCTTGCTGAATTTGGATCAGCACATTTGGGTGAAACCCAGCTGTGGTCCCACGGTCAGTGCAGTGAGCTTTGTGTTTGGTTATTTTCATGTTTTGCGTTTACCTGAAAACTTCTTTTAGACCTTGGGCGGAGAGGGAAGAGGAGGAGAGAGGACTCAGTTGTTCCCCTTGCTCCAAGATCATCTCTCTCTTCACCCCCCTCCTCAGACTGTTCCATTGTAAATACATCACCACTGATTTCAAATCAGCCAGGAAGCTACTCTGAAATGACACAGTTGTGTGTGTGCGTGTGTTTTTTTTTTTTTCTATTCTACCCTCCCTCTCCAAGGTTGCATTTACTCAGGAACAGAACATTAGACTTGTAACCTTCTGTGATCTGATCTTCTTTCTGTCTGAACATGGAAACACTGCTCGCCATTGTGTCATCCATTTAAACAGGAGCTGCACACTCGAGGGACGATGAAGCTCAGTGTCTCACCTGAGCCCAACAAGTCTTCATCATAGAACCCCAGACATAATTTCCTCTAGCTGTGTCCCAGTCCAGAGGCCTCCTCCTGTGACACTTTCATTTCCTGACAGAGAATATAATCATGGGTAAATAAGGCTGTCCCGTGGAGGCCCAGTGGAATGAGATTTCATTTGTTAACATTTATAGGAGAAAAAAAGAGATATTGCGATATAAAACAGATATATCTTAAAATCCTTCGCACTGGTCAGTTTTTGTCAACTTGTCAAGTCAGAAAATTATTCTGTTACCAGAGAAAAGGAAGTTATGTGGATGTATTTGGCCATATTTGCTTCATCACCTCAACTTGATAAGCACTGTTTGAATGCACTGTTAAGGGTGGTCTCTGTGAGGCCAAGTACCGAAACTGCTAATGTAGCTTTATTCTGAAGGGCACAAATTTGAGGCAGCCTCTGAAGTCGGACACAGCTTCTACAACCAAACCTGTCCATTGTTCTGTCCACACCAAACAGTGCAGAACAGTGGTTTTCAGTGTAGAGTAATGGAGGCCCAAGCGCCTGTTCTTATTCCTGTCCACCACAAGGAGCCACTGGCTTAACTGGACTGCTTCTAGTCTGTACTGTACCATTGTTTGAACTGAGAACCTGCACATTGTCATAATGACACAAAGCATTCATCAACACAAGGGGGTTTTACTGAGAACATCTATGTGCTGGTCGTTTACTTTCAGAGGTACACTTCCTTAAATTGTTCAACTTTCCACTAAAATCATCATCAGGTGTTGACAAAGTCGCAATGAGTTGCATCCTTTATTCTCAGTAGTTCACCTGTTTTATAGTTTAATCTGAACTTGACCCTGAGGTTAACAGCTGCTTATGGTGTTTAACACAGCTCTGCTCCGTACATCATGGTAAGGTTTGAACTTCGAGTTTCTGTCCACTTCACTGCATTCATGTCATTGTTTGTTTTTACTTTAGCTGCTAACTGAGATTTGTAAAATAGATTTGTTTTAATATGACAGGGGTAGTGAATTAAAGTCATCCAATGTTGTAATAACGTGTGTGGTCTTTATTGCATTGCTTTCAAATAAGGTTACATGCTCCTCATTTGAAAGCATGTGTTGCCGCCTTCGTAACACTTAAACATTGTAATATAATTAGTGAAGCAGCTAGTATGACTATGACAATACTAATGCGAAACTGCCACCTTCAGGAACTGAAATGCAGTTGCAGTGTTTGTAAACATTTAATTCTCTTTAGGTTCAGCTGAATTTTGAAGGCTTATCTGTACAGATGATGACTGACAACTGTTGACATGTATCATGGTTACATTGTGTAAAAAAAAAATCACTAACCCTTTTTTGTCATGCCTTTGACAACAGCTCAAGTCTGCATCCCATATTCACTCTGCTCCAGCTTCCCCATATATGTTTAACCATTTACTTTATAAGATAGCATTACTTTTCTGTCCATTATTAGCAGCCTTTACTTTTTATCCATGATGGTGGGAATGGTGATGGGAATAATTAACCACTGCATATACAGTATGTGACCGCTGTAGTTACTGATTTTCTTAAGATTTGAATTAGTTTCAACTCAGCCAGCCCCTAAAACCTACACATGTTAATGTATTAGTAATAATATGATGCAATGATGAATAAAAATGTATGCAAAGTATAATTTTCCAAATTAACATAATTATAGAAATTATGTTTTTTCTTAGCTCATTAATTTATACCAAATATTTCTAATACATAATTTATGCTGATCACCTACTGTAGAAAGAAGTGAAAAATATATATGAAATGTGTAGAACTGGACGTCATTACAGTCTTTGTCCTTGTGTTGGACTTAAGCCATGTTGTTAAAAGTAAAGATAAATCAGCCTAAATTAAAGCAACAGTATCTGCAACTGTGTTGTGTCTCCCACTGTTGCTCTTAATGCTATACAATATAAAGTAAATATTAGAATAATTTGTCCCTACATCATCAATTTCTCGCAAGAAAACAATGTGAGGCCTGTTCAAGTGATGGAGGAGGAACACATGGTGTTTGATCTATTTGCTAATTTCACCAGACAAAAAAACAGTTCTTAAAATAATATAATGGACATTCAGAAATTAACAGAAGAAAAAGACCTGGACTGAGTCTGTGCATCCGCCGCTCTGCTGGTGCTCTGGCGTGAGACCTAAGACTGCAGCTGAACTGATCTGCACTCTCAGCCATCAACACCACTGGTGAGCTTCTGTTCCTGCCTTTTGGACAGGAGGTACCATCTGCAAGAGTGCAAGATAAGCAGAAGTTGACATATTGATCAATAAATCAACACACTGAAGATTTTCATTTAGAAACAAATACAATGTATGATTCGGAAGCATTCTTCTAGTTCTACTTAGATAGAAATATATGAATATGTAAGTGGTTCATTAGAGATTATTACCCAGACAATGACCAATGACCCTTAATGTTCTCTGTACACAAAATGCTTATAACAGACCTTTTTTGTGTATTTGGTGTGTGGAGTTATGTCAAACGGAGCATTTGGCAACCTTGGGTCAATTGTCTGAGTTTCTATAGTAACCAACAACATAATCATGATTGCATAGGTCTCCAGACACTGATCAAAACCCAATAAGTTAAGGGGTGTCTTTTACCAAGCTATGTCGGAAGGCAAACCCTGGACCTGACCTTTAACCTGCAGGTAACATATACTGTAGCTCATGCAAGCATTTGGAACACTGACATACAATCAATAGAAGAACTTGACCAGAGTATACTAATAAATGTATTTAGCATGTATTGAACAGTGTGTAAATGAGGACAGTATGCATATTGAAATTACACACAATGGTGTTTACTATATTAAGATGGAAAAACAGCCACACTTTCTCTTAAGTTTAAAAAACAAACATAGGCTTGTTTCAGACATTTACACACAGTGTGTGAGTAATATATGAGAGAATTGATGCACATAGATGCACTGTAAGAATATGTGTGTGAATGGTTGAACAGCAAAAACTGCACTGCTTTGAAAAGCGCTACAGACCATTTACCAGTTCCTTTGAGTTTAAATTGTGATATTAAAGCTTAAGGAGCATTTTATTTCCTTTTTTATTTTTTTTATGAAAATATCCAAATAGAAAGTGAATTTTTCACTGGATCATTGTAAGTAGCAAATCCATAACATACCTTGATAGCCATGATGTGACAGTTCATAATGTTTAAATACAAACCTGATGCCCTTATTGGAATATTTTGTGACTGCTTTGGGTTTTCTGATCTTTAAATCTGAGAGATTTATTATCTCCATGCTGATTTATTCAATTACAGAGGTACCTTTGTTATCAGCTGAACTTTTACAGTCAGTTATTTATTTACGATTACTGTCCCCTGCTCTAGAGTCAAGCCAGCTACTCCTGCACGCTGCCGGTGCTCTACAACTTGGGTTGTAGTGATGTTCTCAGTGCTGATGAGCTTATCTGTCTTTTTAATTCAACCTGCACAAGCACTCTGGACTCTGTTGCTCCTTTGAGGACGAAACGCACTAAAACACTTTCAGAGCCATGGCTAAACGACTCTACCCGCGGTCTCAGACGAGCATGTCGGCAAGCAGAGAGAAGGTGGAAAAGGGACAAACTTATAGTATCATATCTATCTGATTACCAGAAAGCGGTAAAATCAGCAAAAACTAAGTTTATATCTAACCTGGTCTCCAATAACTATCACAGGCCTCAGGTTCTTTTTAATATTTTTAATAATATCATAAACCCCGGGTAATCATACTCCTATTCTGCCTACACCTGTCCTCTGTGATTCCTTTCTAAAAAGAAAAATTTCACTTCTTAGATCATCCTCAACTATGTCCACTGACCATCAACCCCCTACCCCTTCCATGCTCCCAGCAGTCTTTGGTCAATTCAAGCCCATATCAATACCCCTCCTATCCAAGGTGGTTCACCATCTGCGACCCACAAATTGCCCCTCCGACAGCATACCCGCCAGTCTTCTTAAAGAAGTCTTTGACACTGTTGGCCCATGTATTATGTCATTGATTAACACCTGTCTTCTCTCTGGTAGTGTCCCAGCTGCCTTTAAACATGCTGTTGTACAGCCCCTGTTAAAGAAAGACAACCTTGATCCCTCTGTTCTCTCTAATTTCAGGCCCATTTCTAAGCTGCCCTTCCTGTCCAAAATCCTAGAGAAGGTAGTTCTCACCCAGTTGCAGGCATTTATTATCAACAATAATGTATATGAAAAATTCCAGTCAGGTTTTAAACCGCTTCACAGTACCGAAACAGCTCTTTTAAGAGTTTTTAACGATTTGATTTTAAGAGATTCTGCTGTCCTGGTGCTCCTAGACCTGACGGCCGCTTTTGACACGGTCGATCACACAATCCTATTGTCACACCTGGAAAACTTTGTAGGGATTAAAGGTACAGCACTCAGGTGGTTTGAGTCTTACCTAACAGTTAGGAGTTTCTCTGTCCACCTGGGTGAATGCTCCTCTGGGAAGGCCCCACTTACATGTGGGGTACCTCAAGGATCCGTTCTAGGCCCTGTTCTTTTCTCTCTATATATGCTGCCCCTAGCATCAATCTTTGAAAAACATAATGTCTCCTTTCACTGCTTTGCTGACGACATTTAAATATACTTGCCCCTGAACCACAAAACTAAGACATCACTGCAACCACTCCTTGAGTGCTTAAATGACGTAAAATCATGGATGGATTCAAACTTCCTCATATTAAACAACAATAAGACTGAGGTTATCGTTTTTGGACAATCAGAACTTCTTACACTCGCTCAACTGTAAAGAGTCTTTGTGTTCTTTTTGACAGGGCTTTTAGTTTTGAGAAACAAATCTCCTCAGTAGTCAGAGGTAACTTTTTTCAACTGCGACAAATAGCAAAGGTAAAGGCCTACCTACCACAAAAAGACCTAGAGAGAATTATACATGCGTTCATCACCTCCCGTCTGGATTATTGTAATTCCCTGTATGTAGGCTTAGACAAATCATCCATTAAACGCCTGCAGCTAGTCCAAAATGCTGCTGCTCACCTGCTGACCAGGACAAAAAAGAGAGACCATATTACACCCATGTTGCGCCTCCTACACTGGCTTCCTGTTTGTCACAGGATCGTTTTTAAAATCTTACTTTTAACTTTTAAATCTCTTATCAGACTGGCACCGTCTTATTTATCCGACCTTCTCATTATGCACACTCCAGTTACTAAACTGAGATCAGCCACTCAACTGCTCCTTGTCAAACCTCAGACAAGAGGTGGTCGCGCCTTCGCAGTAGCCGCCCCAAACCTGTGGAACAACCTACCACAGTCACATTAGATCTGCCCTGTCTTTAACACAATTTAAATCACTATTAAAAACACACCTGTTCTCCCAGGCTTTCTGCTCAAGTTGAGTGCAGTTCATTGCAGCTGATTTTATTTTTCTTATCGTATTTCTTATATTTATTTTATTTTATTATTTTTATTTTACATTAATAATTGTATTTTATTTGTATTACTTGAACTTTAATGTATTACGTTTTTACTGGTCGTACCAATCCACCTGTAAAGCACTTTGGTCAACCAAGTTGTTTTTAAATGTGCTATATAAATAAAATTGACATTGACATTGACAGTAGATTCTAAGAGAAGTTAGCAGATGTCTGGTAAAGTTATATCATCAGTTACAACATAAAAAACACTAACTGGTTTGAAACCACTGAAATTGACATCTTGAGAGAATTTTCTCTAATATGGCTCATCCGTTCACTTGGACTCAACAGAGAACTAAACTAGATTTTGGTGCTCATACATGTCAATATGATAAATTCCATTTTACCAAAAGCCTAATTATTTTAAAGTCAAACATCATAACATCACATGAATGTAAACTGCATCGAGACTGGTGGACGGAGACATACAATTGGGCGTCATTCGACCTTTGTGTTTGTCAGTGGTGACTTTGTAAAAATTTGATAACATGGCAACACAGAGGAAGGAAGGTGCCATATCTTCTTTATTTTCTTCTGTTCATTACCGAACCTGATACATCACATGTTACAGTAAAACATTAAAATACAAAACCTTTGAAAAGTTCATCCCTTTTGCTTGGATTCTGAATTGATCTCGCACCAACATTGATATGCTGCACGGAGACATTTCCTCTGGCTGTGGGCCAAATAAGGACTACATATCCCACGGTGCATTGCGCTCGATGAGTCTTATGGGGGCGGAGTATAGTGTCGACCTTGTAGTTTGACGTACGGCAGCATGGCGAGCAAGGAGCCCAATGTAAGTGTTTTAAAAGCTGAATTACCTTTATTCACCAGTTTGTTCGTCCGACTGAGTAGCACGTGTATCTGTAAGTTCTCGTTAACACTGTCAACCAGCTAGCTGTTAACAGAGGAGGCGTCTGGAACTCACGTTAGGTCCAGTTAGCATGGCGCAGTAGTTAGCTGCTCGTGCACGGTGCTCGTTAGGAAGGTCGTGTGTGCTGAGCTGTGACTGTAGATGGGTAATGAGCTGATATACAGTCGCTGGTGATAACACACCACGAGCTAGGAGCTGCTCTGTTGGCCTTTTCTTCTTCATTCACTTCGCTTCATCGGAGTTAATGTGGAGTTCGCCTTGAGTCCATGTATCTGAAATGTCGTGTCCCTCTCTGTGCGTGTTGTAAGTAACTGATTCAGAGAGCAGCTGATGGTGTGATCTGTGGTGGTGGCTGAGCATTGTGCTGCTTCGCTTTGTTACACCGGTACATAAGGTTTACTCCGCACAGGTGCTGCTCCACTGTGGTCTACAGGCCACGGGCTCCCTGTCACCGCCTCCTGACGGATGGCACAATGAGCAAGTTTTCTAACAGCTGCCACCGACAAGGTCTTTGTTAGGACATTATACTTCTTTAAATATTCAAAGTAAATATAAATGTAGCGACGATGAACCAGAATTGTTTCCAACCTCAGGGAGGCAGGTCTTATTATTTACCTAAGTAGGAGCTGGTGTTAGGGCAGAGTACCGAAATAAAGCCGCCTAGTTCAACCACACAGTTGGGTGTGTGACATTTTCCTGTAGCTGGCACTAAGGTATTCAGGTTATGTTGGTAGATGATCCAACCATGAGGTACTAAGTTAAGGGAGTGTGTGTCTTGCGTGCATTTCAGCGCTTATTCCAGCAGCTGAGGGATCTGGCAGGTCGGATGTCTTCAACTGGTGGACGAGGAGCAGGATTAGGACTGAAGCTGCTGATTGGAGCTGGTGCTTTGGCATATGGCGTCAAAGAAGCCACCTACACAGGTAAGCACAACTCTACAGGACTTTCACATCAAGCTCTCCCCATGTGGCAGGTCTTGTCCCCAGATGGCACCAAGAGATGCGGATGACTATAAAGCATCACATACAACTGGCTGTTGTTTGTGCTTCCTCGTGCAGAGTCAGATTTCCAGCCTGCAGTATTTCAGCTACTAGAGAGGACATGGTGCTGAAATCCCCTTCTTCATTTACCTAAATCCTTGAGATAACAGCAGAGACAAATTTGTAGCTTTATAAACCTGCAAACTAAGACACAAGTTAGCCAGTTTGACAATGCCGACACAAAATAAAGAACTGCACTGCCAACAGAGAAACACAAGCAAATGAAGACACATTCCAAGACATTTTTTCCTCAGAATGTTGAACATTGTCCATTTTCCAACAGAGATCTGAGTATTTCTTTCTCACTGGCATGGATGTCACTCTCGAGAGACATGAAAAAGGCTTCATAAAGATTTTTGTTTTTTAGATTCTCTTTTTAATCGGAGGTAGTATCTTTTCGGTCATGAGGCAGACACTTAAAAATATAATTTTTACACCAGTTGACATTCTCAGCAAAATGTCAAAACTTTTCCACTTCGTGTGTGTGTGTGTGTGTGTGTGTGTGTGTGTGTGTGTGTGTGTGTGTGTGTGTGTGTGTGTGTGTGTGTGTGTGTGTGTGTGTGTGTGTGTGTGTGTGTGTGTGTGTGTGTGTGTGTGTGTGTGTGTGTGTGTGGACACAGTGGAAGGTGGTCACAGAGCCATCGTCTTCAACAGGGTTGGAGGCATGCAGATGGACACTGTTCTGGCTGAGGGGCTGCACTTCAGGTAGGATCTGTTGATCAACTCACTCACTTGATACTAGGGCTGGGCGATATGACTTCAAATCAATATCAATAACTTTTTACCTTTACTCAAATGATCTAGTAACGCGTGTTTACACATCTGTTTTATAGTTGCAAATGCGGGTATAGTGGTCGCACTGTTAAATCTTCACTGGTGGAACAGATCACTCAAATGAAACTCATCAATCATCACAAACAATCTTTTACTACAGAACACACACAGAGAATGGCTGAACAGAAGACAGATCATCCTGACAAAGACTGTTGCATCTAGATCTGCTGCTAGAGCACAAAAAATCTATGTGAATTAAATAGGCACCTTTGGTAAAGTTAGTGTTGTATAAATTAAACAGTTGCCTGTTTCCCGTGTGTACATGCATGCGTGCCTGCCCGTGAGAGAGAGGAAAAATAGTTTAGGAATAAAAAGTCTCAAACATGTTTGGAAAATGTGTGTATGAACAAAAAACAATTCCAACTAATGTAAGATATTTATGTCCAGGCCCAACGTCAACCAGTGGCTGGAGCCACTATGTTTTCAGTTGTCCATTCGTCCCATTGTTGTGAACGTGATATCTCTTAACGCCTCGAGAGAATGTCTTCAAATTTGGTGCAAACATTCACTTGGACTCAAAGATGAACTGATAAGATTTTAATGCCCGGAGTTCCAAGGTCAAGGTCACAGTGACCTCATGTTCCTGTGATATTTTAAGACTTCCAGTTGGGAAAATCTTTACATCTGGCACAATGCACTTGGAGTCATGGATGACCTGACTAGAATTTGGTGTTCAAAGGTCAAGGTCACTGTGAAACACATTTGCCTTGTGAATGTTATATCTCAGGAACACCTCAAGGGAATTCTTTCAAATTTGGCACACGTGTTCACTTGGACTATTTATTGAGTATTTCTGTTCAGTTTCTGACAGCATCTTTTTGTTCAACTAAATCTGGCCAGGGCATTGTCCTGCTCAATGGCCGTTTCTGACCTGCATGATGGTTCTGTCTGGCCCCTGAGGTCAAAGACAAACCACACCATTTTTATCATTATCAAAAAACAACCCAATGCCCTCATTTGAAAAAAATGTGTATCGGTCAGGAGATGTACTGATTTGGATTATTTTTAGGTTTGTGTGGCTATTAAGCATTTCTTGCAACAGTTCTTGTCAAAGATAAAACAGTAATACAGGATGGGTTCAATCCTTGAAAGCATTCAAAATCTGTATTGAATTACCTGTATTTTCAAAGACTCTTCCATAATTTAACGTTCTAAATAAGGTTTGGATGGATTTTTAATATACATTTAATGATATGTAACCTCTTGGAAAAAAATGTTTTTTGGGTCCACGGCAACCATCTGGGTTTCTCATGTGGCACCCCAGTAAACATAATCAGCCACTCCTGAACCCTGAATGACAAATGATGTCCCTGTGGACAGGGGTCTGAGCTAACCATGTTCAAATGGGCCTTCAATGGGCCTAACCCTAACCTTTTTTTCATTGGCAGTCATGGCATTCAGTTTATATTGTATCCAGTCAGTAACTGGAACAGCCAGAAGTTTCTGTGATTTGATTCTCTAAACCTGAAACGGATCATTTTACTGTAACTACCAGTAACATGACATCAATGTCTGTGTTGCAGGATCCCCTGGTTCCAGTACCCTATCATCTATGATATCAGAGCCAAACCCAGGAAGATCTCCTCTTTGACTGGCAGCAAAGGTATCACACACACACACACACACACACACACACACACACACACACTACCTGCTGTTAGAGAAATACCTTTCCTCTTTCACAAAGGTTTTAGGTAGTAACAGGTGAAATGAAAAACTTGGCATTGGAGGTCTTGCAGAATTCCCAGTCATCTCAAGAAATAATTTTCCAAGACTTTGTCAAAGATAAGAGTATTGATTTGATATAGTTCAATGGACCCTTTCCCAATGACATAGCTAAGATATTGAAGTCCACTTGGACTCAAGGATAAACTTAATTCATACATCAACATACAATAATCCTGTTTATTAAATCCCTTCAATGTAATATACACACCACAAGGTGGTAAAGGTTCAAGACCTTTACCACCTTGTGGTGTGTATGTGGTATGCTCTAAAAATCATGTAATATAGTGAGTGCCATTAAAGTTTTAAACTCTCCTATAAAAAGAGCATTTTAAATTAACCCCAATATATCTGCAGCATCACTTATTATGGCACAGAGGAAGGGAATATGAATCACATTAAATAGAAATAATAAAGAGATCATATTGATCTTAAAGATGATGAGGATATAAGCATTGTTTTCACCAGAAGAGGGCACTAATATGTAAAGAAACAGCTAATGGAGTAGTGCAACTTAACAAACACACAACACACATTAATGAACAATAACAAACATTGGATGTCTTGCACATTCTTTATAAACTGCTTCTCAGCTTTCATGTTTTAGTCAGCGTATTATATTAAATATATAAAAATAATATAAAAGATATTTACAGACTTTCTGTATAATATATTATTCTCAGTTTTCTAATATCTGTGCATGTCTCTGTGTAGATCTGCAGATGGTGAGCATAGCAGTGCGTGTGTTGTCCAGGCCCATGGCGTCCAACCTGCCGATCATGTACCAGCAGCTGGGGAAGGACTACGACGAGCGAGTCCTGCCCTCCATTGTCAACGAGGTCCTGAAGTCTGTGGTGGCAAAGTTTAATGCTTCACAGCTCATCACTCAGAGAGCACAGGTACTGTTGTTACCACAGCCTTACATCTCTTTAAGCTGCTGCAATGATGCTGGCCTGTAACATTTTTTTCATCCTATTATAGTCAACTTTTCCCTTGATGATGTGTTGTCCAGGTGTCCCTGCTGGTGCGCAGGGAGCTGTATGACAGAGCCAAAGACTTCAACATCATTCTTGACGATGTATCCATCACTGAGCTGAGCTTCAGCAGCCAGTACACTGCTGCTGTGGAGGCCAAGCAAGTTGGTAAGGCTCAGCATACCACACTCGTCATGTTGTAATGTTGCTCACCTGCCTCATTAGTCTTGAGCTGCTTTCAGACATGCACTGAGATTTCTGGACTTTTTCCAGAGGGGTACAGCCCCTGTGTGAACGCAAATGTCCGACTGAGAACCTCTGGAGTTTCTGTGGACTTTCTCTATCTGGCCCCCTTGTATAAAGTCTGCAGAAAGTTTGGAGGATCGATGTGAGAAAACATCAAGGAAAATATCAAGGAAAGCTGCTGATCATCACAGCATACTTCATTTAGAAAAGGTTCCGTTTTAATGTGCAGATGAGTTTTAACTGCTGCTTTGCTCTCTAAATGAGCTTGTTTAAAAAGATTTAACACTTAACAAATACAAAGCAAGGAAACTGAAGTCAGCTCTGTTTACATCTGGTATTAATGTAATAGAGGTGATTTGATCAAAAGTAGAAAGCTCTAAGTTCATTAGGGAAAACCACCCAAGTCACATTGAGGACACGCGAGATCTGATTACTCAGACCACATTGGGAGGTATTTACGTCCGAGTGATCCGATGACAAGTGGTCAGAGCAGGTCTGAAGGAAGTCAAACCTGTGATCAGTGCTTCCTGAGATTCTGACTCTGTGTGAACACAAATGCATCCTGGGCCACATATGAAGCACCACCTACTCATCTGACTACCTCTGACCTGCTGCAGTTTCATAATGACCCTAAAATATTTACTATTTCGAATGAAATGGAGCTCCTTGCCTCTCTCTTTCTCACACACATACACCAACAACTCACAAACACATTGACAATGGGCTTGCCTGGTTCTTCTCACCACAGCTGTTACACTGGCTGTAACCTGTAGTCCATCTTTGCAGGAATGAGAGTATTTTTAATAACGTTTAAATATTTGTTTATAAAAATGTTTCTTGCCTCTGAAATGATTTTCTTTTTGCTTTGAACATTATTGAATAATCAGTTTGTACATATAATTGTATCAGTAATTCTGTTCTTGTGTGTTTAGCCCAGCAAGAGGCCCAGAGAGCTCAGTTCTATGTGGAGAAAGCCAAACAGGATCAGAGACAGAAGATCATCCAGGCTGAGGGAGAGGCTGAAGCTGCCAAAATGGTAACTGACAGATCACATGACTAACCTGCTTCTCCTAGTTACAGTGACAGCAGCAGTGCTCCACCTCGAACATTGTATTCTGCTGGGATGTTCACTGATGTGACTTAACCAGTGCTCACATTCTGTTTTTACCTAAACTTGAGTTAGGCTGTCAATTGTTGACTGTGAGGACTTGATATATACTAAGAAGACTGAATAGTCTAGATCAATGCCATTGCTGACTTTGCATTTCATTTTTCCTGTGTCTATTTGTGTGTGTCAGTTGGGACAAGCAGTGACTAAGAACCCCGGTTACCTGAAGCTGAGGAGAATTAGAGCAGCACAGAACATCGCTAAGTCGGTCAGTATTACTATTTATCTCCAGCAACATCATTTCTGTCTGATCCCCATGATACTGCATGAAACGTGCTAGATTTAAATTGTGTAAATATTACAGGATCCTAGAATGAGCAGCTACATAGAAAAATAATCCATGGTGATGATGAGGTAAATGGCTGTTGTGTGTTTGCAGGTGGCAACATCTCAGAACAAGGTGTACCTTAATGCTGACAGTTTGATCCTGAACCTACAAGACAAGACATCTTTTAACAAGTAGGTTTTCACAGACTTGCTCCAAAATCATTGCATAAAATGTGACGTCAGGGCAGCTGCTCTTAAGTCATTAATCTCTGGGACAGTTTTTTTTCTTGGTGATGGGGATAATCCATGATGTTTTAGACGTCACTGGTAATTTGATTATTTGTATTTCACGGTATTGGACTGACACAGACAGGACACAGGGATTTCAATCACTTCCCAGTAATTTGTCTTCAAAGTATAAGCACAATGTTTGCGGTTACTGTAATGCTTTATATTGAGCTGAATTACAGAGCTTTCATTTTGAAAAGTTGTGATTTTGGGTCACAACAGCAGTTGAGTCAGTCTTTCAAACCTATATTCAAGCAACACATGTGAACAGTAATAAATTAAGTAATAAAGCAAATTCTGTTTCACTTAATGAAAAACATTGACTATACAATCGTCATTGCAGATAAACCAGGTAGGATCAACACAATGTTTTCTAATTTCACTCTGCACTGTACACTGTTTATAAAAAACTCTGCACATAATGTTCAGCACACAAACAATAAAAAGTATATTGCAGAAGTGTTTGAGGAGGACTCACTAATGACAAGAAATTATTCTGAAGTAGCTCCGGAGCAAGTGTTTAGATGAGGCACTGCACTAGTTCTGTTAAATCCAGTGTCCCTGTCACCTTGTGAGAGTTATTCTTGCATGAGGCCCAGTGTTTTAAAGTCTCTGGCAATTACGTAAGTTGGTGGCTCAGAGTAAACTGTCATTCCTGCAAGGGAAAAGATTTTAAAAAGTCATTACACTCTGAGCTATCAAAGTAATATTGTTGACTTTAGAGTGTACATAAACACAAAAGCCTGGAAGTTGCAGTTGCCATTTCTGTTGGTTTGACGTTGCTGAGTAATAAATGACTGTTTTTCAGCTTGTCACTGGACTAAAGGATGTGGTGAAGACGACGTGCAGAGAGGAAGCAGAACTTTCTCCGTGGTCAGCTTCATCCAAACAGTCTCGCTTTTGCTTTGTGGCACAGAGAATCAACACAAGACTGGACAAGTCTGAAAGTGGACAAGAATAAAGCTATTTTGTTTTGTTAAGGTTATTTTTTTTATTTTTTTTTTTACCTCCCTCAGACTTTTGGGAGCACCCTGCATTATAGTTCAAGTTTTGTCCATTAATTGTTGAAGTGAAATTACACCATGATCTCATTTTAACTTCAAAGTGATCAATTCAGACATTTGTTTGGCAAAAACAGGATGTCCTTCTCATCGGCTGAAAACCACAAGGTGATTAAGTGATTTTCAGTAGAAGTGCAACACTTATTAAAAATAATAAAGGCGATCAGTGTCTTCTATCAGGAAGATCTTATGTCTAAAATGACAAAGGGTCCGATGAGTTTCTTCACTCCTGTATTCATCTGCCACAGCTAGTCCTGATCTGGCTGTCAGTCTTTCTCTGCTCTACACACATCTCCTCGGAAATGTTCCAGTCTTCCTCCTGAAAGTCCTTACAGCTCTGACACTGTTAGTCAGGGCTCCTCATCCCCACATTGGTGGAGCAGGTGTTCCAGATGTTGAAGTAAACCTGATCATATACAGCCACCAGTGTTGGCAGACAAGTCAATGCTAATTTATCTGTTAATAAACCTTTGTTTTAGGTACACTGTCTCATATCTTGTCAATTTGATGTGATTGACTTTTACTTAAAACATCAGGTTAAATATGTTTTTGCATTTGAAAAATCTCACCTTCAGCTGGTTTTCTTGGAGTTCCATATAAGGTGCTCTCAACATAAAGTGTTATCAGTCACTCTGTTAACACTCACTGTCACATCTTTTATGTGTTTATAGAAATCACGACCATGTGATTATTCTTCTAAACTTCAAATGTTAGTTGGCACAATTGACTTAAGACTTTGAGTCTCTGTCAGGCACATTGAGCTCACACACACACACACACACACTAGGAAATACTTGAATATATAAGCAGCCTAATAAAATAATAGCAAAAGTTTATTTATACAGCACTTTGTAAACAAGTTTACAAACAAGTTTACAAAGTGCTTTACAAACAGAAAAATTACATGCAGAGACAAATCTAGTTAAAAGCCATTTTTCAAAAATGAGCCTAAACGAGATTTAGAAGAGGGCAACAAGGTAGCTTGTCTGATTCCCAGTGGAAGGTTATTCTCTAGTTGTGGAGCCCTTACTGAGAACACTCTACCGCACCCAATTTCACGCCTTTACCCTGAGAACCAAAAGCAACAGTTGATCTGCAGATCTGAGCTCACAAGCTGGTATATACTGGTATGTTAAAGAAAGTGAAAAAGAATTGCTGGATCCACCCCGTCAATCTGGATCAGCATCAAATTGAATGGGTTCTTCCCTTGCCCATGCCACATCCTCCCACCACGTTTCATGGTCATTTGTCCTGTAGTTTTCAGGTGATGCTGCCCACTAACAGACAAACACAGATGAAGGGCCTCTTCGTACAGACGGAGTCTAAACACGAACACCATGAGAAAACTTTGAGAAGTTTGAAATGAGTCAGGTTTGAACTACTCTGCTCCCAGACCATGTATCGGCCTTTGTTTCAAGTGCGTAAATGGACGGCAAAAGACAAGGTCAGCTTTCTTGTGTGGGGACCAGGAAGATGTCTGCAAAACCTTTGGAGTCCTCAATACTGGCATGTCTTAAACGGTCTGCTTTAGAATGAGATCATTTTTTTTCTACTCACTGAAGTATTTTCGAAGTATAGTCTTGACGACCACGCAGAGTGCTTGACAGTACTGATTTTCCATTTACCCATTCACACACACATTCATACAGGTCATCTATATGCAGCACTTTCTCTATCCTACATCCCTCACACACTGCCGCCAGGGACAATTAGGTTCAGTATCTTGCCCAAGGATACTCTGGCAGGCAGGAAGGGGGAGACAGGGATCAAACTGCCACCCTTCAGTTTAGTGGATGACCTGCTCCACCTCCTGAGCCACAGCCACCTCTCGGGTATCTCCAAGTCATCCTCATGGACCTACTGGGAGTCTGCATGGGTGGTTGATAGAAGAGATAAAACTGTCTCGGTTGTAGATGGTTTTGAGTCGTTAGCTGCTGTCAACCATGTGGAAGCTGGGTATCACTGATTTTCATATACAGCTTTAACACTGACACAGTTGTACTGGTTGTGTGCTCAGGTCTCCACGGTGTTGTCAGTGTTCATGTCTATGACTGATGAATTTCACATTGTCCAGCTCCTGGTTAAATATGTGATGACATATGGCCTCAGCACAAACTAGTGCAGATTTCACTGCATGCTCACAGCCGGTGGATTTGGTGCTGTTGGCCAATGTATGGAAGCATCAATAGCAAGAATATTAGCTGGTGAAAACAGATACTAATGACACATCCTAGTTCTACCAACACAGATAAGTGAATAAATTAAGTAATTAAAACTATTCAAAATGTTCACTGGTAGAGCACAGTGTTTGTCTAGTTTAGCATTACTGAGCTGAGTCAGTACAGCAGGCAGACCAGGCCTTACATCCCAGTAATTTAGATGGTCTTATTCTATTCAATCTATCAATCATATTTTATTTGTGTAGCCCATATTCACAAATCACAATTTGCCTCATTTGCAATGAGCGACATCCTGTGTCCTTAACCCTCAACAAGAGTAAGGAAAAAACAACCAAAAAAACTATTTTATTAGGGAAAACCCCCAGAACCCTGAGAGAGCTGCTAGTGAGGGATCCCTCTTCCAGCTCAGACAGATGTAATATGTAACAGAACACATTGACAAAATACATGGGCTAAGACAGTGTCTAACATAACTGGAGGGGTGTATCAATGTTTAGAGTATTTATGCAAAAGAAAATAAATGGATTACATAAAATAGAAAATCATACCTGTTTCACGTCCTGCTGTAAGTGGAATCTGCCTCTGTCTTGTTTCCATGGTAACAGTGACATCAGAGCAGGTGGTTGGCTTGCTTCTGTAAATGAGCCAGCAGCTGATGGAGCACCAGTTATGATAACTTGACAACTTCATGTCTGACGTGTTAATACCCCAACAAGTTGCTTTGTTCTCATTAGACAGTGACACAGAGAACATGCACTGAACAAACTGAAGGTGGTGCTGACGGCCTGATAATGTCAACTGCTGAACTCTGGGTCACTGACCGTAAAGGACTTTTCACACCAGCTGTCCCCGCTGACCAGGCTGCATCTCTCCTGGGAGCACTTTTTACTTCAGAAAAGTGGGGTTATTCCTAATCTAAAGATTAATATGATAGCTTCCTTTGTTTTGGAATAAGATTCCTTTATTGTCCCGCAATCATGCACACACAAGCACTACACATGCAATGGGGAAATTGACCCTCTGTATTTAACCCATCCATGTGAACACAGCACACGGTTGTGTGTGTGTGAGGGATCACACGGAGCAGTGGGCAGCTATGAAAAGCACCCGGGGAGCAGATGTTAGGGGAGTAAGGTGCCTTGCTCAGGGGCACTTAGACAGTGAAATCTGTCCTCTTGAACTCAAACAGATACAGGTCTGGTCAAACCTCCGGTCCAGGTATGTTTGCCAGTCCGATGTCCCTTTTCTAACCACTAGTCCAACACTGCTCCATCCTTCCATAGATTAGCAATGTCAAGACTCAAGCTGTATTTTACACAATGTTCACTTCAGATAAATCACTTTGCCTCTGCAGGTGAGTCCACTGATGTCAGATATTTCAAATTGTTAAAAAAGCCCCACATTCACAAATCACTATTAATAACCCATGTTTCTGTTGTACTTACTTTAGGAACTCATATATGACTAGAATGGTACCCAGCAGAGCACATATGTCTTTCCCCTACATATGCCACATTTTGTTTCTTCAACATTCAGGCTTTACAAGCTGGGAATTTTAAAATGTAAAAACGTTAAAGTAAGTGATAAAAACATTCAGGGATCCGCTCCTTTGTCTGGATCTGCACAAGATTAAATTAAATAAATTGAAAGGTAGGTGCGTCCTCCAACCGAGGTCGGCAGTTCGATCCCGGCCTTCCCCATCTGCAGGCCAATGTGTCCTTGGGCAAGATGCTGAACGAATTGCCCCTCATAGAAAAAGTGCTGCCCATAGATGCACTGTATGAATGTGTGTGTGAATGGGTGAATGGCAAACTGTACTGTAAAGCACTTTGGTCATCAAGACTAGAAAATGGCTTTATAAATACAAACCATTTACCATTCTCTCTTGGCTAATATCCCATCAAGAATCATGGGAATTATTTTAGTAATTTTTACATAATCTTTTTACATAATCTTGCTGACAAACAGATATATAACCCCTCGGTGGAGGTAAGAACAGAATTTACAAAAAAATGGGTATGCCAGGGATATATATATATACAATCATATAAGAGAGAAAATAAATGGTATCAAAAAAGAGTTAAATTATCCTAATACAAATTCAAACTTAAAAAATTATATTTCATCTGTCTATGAAGGTTTTTTGTCAAACATAGAATTAGTTCTTGTTGTTGTTATTAACATGTTGCCAGATGTTGTGAATGTGACACACATGGGACGTACAATTAGTTGAATCCATCTAGTCATGTTCTTTGTTTACCTGATGGTATATAAAGTGACACATTATCAAATACAATGGTCAGATTTTCTCTCCATGCAGCAGATCCGATTCTTCAGCGAATCAACAACTCTCTGTATGTATTAAGAGGGGTTTCTTGTACAGTGGTCAGGTGCTGCTGTTGTAGAGTTGCACTATTATAGAAGCTCTGATCACTCCTGAATCACCAACCTTGTTAACACTAGGCTGGTAAATCCAGGGGTGAGGAACCTCAAGTGCCGTTCGAGGGTCACTCTAAATTACTGAACACATACTGTAATTCACACTAACCTATTCTGTGTATTCTGGTACATTATTGTGCATCATTTACTTGGGGTATGTACAGTTTTTTGTACATTTTATGTTTATTACATTCTGTTTCGTAATCTGTTTTATTGCTACTTTGCTCTATGTGCACTACCCTTGACACGCTGCTGTAACAATAATTTACCAATTTGGGATCAATAAAGTATCTATCTATCTATCTATCTATCTAATGTAGTGACTGGAGAATTGGACCAGAGGCAGGGTGTTGTACCTGCAGCTTTCAACTCCTTGTTGCTTTGCAGCTCAATGTTTTCATGTTGTAGGTTGATCGGGGTAAACCAGCTGGTTCATATTAGACAGCGAAACAAATGAATTAATTTCCTTTTGTTTACTTTTCATGTCCTGAAACCTCTCGCCAAATGGCCGGAGGAGTGTTACAAGCTCATCAGCGAATTCAGATGTCATAACAGGCTTCTGTTCTTACAGAGTAGGAACAAGCCCAGTGTTTCCCCTTTCCAGTTGCACTTGCCACAGCATGCAGTCAGCCCATGTTTACATGTCTGTTGTTTCACCAGGTTCAAAAACCATCATTTTGTGGACATGTTGACCAATCCTTCAAACTTTAAAAACCTTGTTTAATGGTTAAGCACGGAAATCAGGTTTAGGTTACGATAAAGGTTATGATGGTTATGGAGTGTCCTCATAACTAGAAAAATGTGTGTGTGTGTGTGTGTGTGTGTGTGTGTGTGTGTGTGTGTGTGCGTGCATGTGTGAGAGGGCAGTACCCACAAAGTCCTCAAAATCCACAAAATCCACAGTTTATTTAAATGTTCTCCATCAGCAGTTCCTCTTGCTACCTTTGCATTTCTATCCATTGCTATGGGAGAACAATTTTCACCAACAGCAGTTTTTAGTTTGCATGCTTTGAAGTCTATGTTCTTTATTTTGTCAAAAACTCAGAATATAGCACACGCCCAACATGGGGTGGATGGTTCTACAGAGACCACATCAGGTTTTTCTTCTGTCCACCAATTACAGAAAACAATTTGAGGCTGCAGTGACACAGACTCACTGACACTGAACAGTGGAAGACTAATAAACGTAGCCTGTTCCAATAAGTCTGAACCCAACCGGCCTTATGTCAACAGTCCAGCCTGCTGCTGCTGATGGTGTGATGATGTGGGGAATGTTTTCCTGTCACACTTCTAAAGGTTCCTTTCAGCAGGATCATGCTCCAAAGCAAAGCATGTAGCTACTTATTAGTAACCTGGAGAAAACCGAAATGAGCGAGGACAATTCTGTTGTTGTAAAACTGATGAAACTCCAAATCTTGCTTTTTCTAGTCGGGCTGCATCAGGAACACTTCATCTCACTTGTGAGTACAGTGAAGGCAGTGCAAGAACACCACTGCCAGGGAGAATACCAAAAACAAAAAGATCAGAATCTGAAGCATTACCAGTTTCATGAAATACGATGCAAGACTTTAAGTGATTTCAATTTCAGACATGCACTTCACTGCTGTGAGCTATGTTGATCAACGAAACCAGTTTCCCTAAATGCTCAGTTTCTGTTCATGCCAACTGCTTACAGTATATACAGCTTCATCTAGGAATCCAGGAAGTATATGTGAGCAAATACATGCATTTATTGTTATTTTTCTAATTCTGTACAACGATGTTGATAGTAAAGTTTTATAAATAAAATAACAAAAGTCATGTCAATATATCTGATCTTGATCTTTTAATTATACACACATACATATCCACAAGGACACAAGGACAGCAGCTAAATTCAGCAAGAGGTTCACAGAACTGTGCATTGGGAAACGAAACAACTGCTTCACAAGCACATGGCAACACAGGAGAGCCAGTTCCTCGGGTCAACAAGTGTGTTCCTCTGTCCACCTGCAGAAATGCACATGTTCTGAACAGAGACGATGGATTGTAAAGTAAAAGAAAATCATTCATATTTACCTGTAAATATTTTTTATATAGAGCTTTTCTAGTCTTGATTACTCAAATCTCTATACAGTACAGTTTTGCCATTCACCCATTCAAACACATATTCATACAGGGCTTCTATGTGCAGCACTTTATCTATCATACATCACTCACACTCTGCTGGCACATGGACAACCTGGGTTCAGTATTTATCACGAGGACACCTAGGCATGTGGAATGGGACAGACTGGGATCGAACTGATCGACTGTCTACTCTCCACCTGGAGTTGGTCTGAGGCTACTTTCAAACTAATAACACTTATTACACACTAATTTTGGGTTCTATTCTGCATCTCTGTTGCTATGTTTACATCCACACACACACAAACTCTGGAGTTTCTGAGCCTCTAAAACTGAGCTTTTCTGGGAAAAAATGTCTTAGCTTGACTTTGGGGCTGTGGCCGGAATGTTTTTGAAAAAATTACACAGTCACCCGCGTTTGCTTGCTGATTAGTTCTTATCAGTCAAGACTGTATTCTCCACTAGTGAATGTAAAAATGTCAAAAATACCAGCTTAACCAAGATTAGCCAAAGAAATGTGTCGCCTGGTGGTGTGTGTGAAGAGAGGGGTTGGGATGGAGTCAAAGTCACAGCCTGTGTTATCATTTCAGCCACCTGCTTCCACACATGCTGAAGAGAAGCAGGGACACCTCATTCTTACACACACAGCCAACTGACAGTATCCCTGAGCAAGCCACAAATAGTTATGTTAATTGTTACCAGAAAGTATTCAGTATCTATATAATACTACATGAAGTGGAAAACATCATTTCAGAAATGTTTTCAAATGGATTAAAAGCAAATAGTGAAATATCACATTGACATAAGTATTCAGACACTTTGCTATAAGACTTGAACTTCAACTCAGGTGCCTCACATTTTTTTTATTGGAGTGTGCTGAAATCAACTGATTGGACATGATTTGGAAAGACACACAGCTAAGGCAGGCCCCTAGATGTCCCAGCTGGCAGTGTACATCAGAGCAAACAGCAAAGGAGCTGCCTGCAGAGCTCAGACAGGACGCTATCGAAGCACAGATCTGGGGAAGGCCGCAAAAAAGGTTTCTGCTACATTGAAGTTTCCCAAGAGAACAGTGGCCTCAATGATTCTTAAATGGAAGAAGGTTAAAATAAAAAAAGATTCTTCATAGAACTGGCTGCTAAACCAAACTGATGAATAAGGGAGAAGGACCTTGGTAAGACAGGTCACTTTGTAAGTGATTTGGACATGAGAGAAACGTCTTTGTTTGACACTGTCATCACAAATGCTGACACTAGTTCTCTCCATATCATCATCAGCTACCACACTGCTCTTACCTTTTCTGTTTCTGATTGTGTGAGGTGGGAAAAATTAACCAAGTGACTCCAGCATCTTCCCTGATCACAACACTGTGTGCTGCCAGCTGTCACTGATCAGGCCCAACAAATCTTGTGTGGGCTTGAGCTTGTGTTCTGTAGTTATTGGCCATGTGAATGTTAATGTTAATACTCAATGCTCTCATATCCTCACGCCTTGATTACGGCAATTCGTTATATTTTTTTATAGTCTTTTTAATCCTGTCTCCAACTGTTACAAGGTGCAGCAGAAAGAGTTATAACTAGGTCAAAAAACAGGGAACACATTACACCCATTCTCGCCTCGCTACACCAGTTGCCTGTCAGCGGCAGGGTTAATTTTTTAATTCTTATGTTTGTGTACAAGGCACTAAATGATCTCGCCCCATCCATTATCTCAGAGCTGCTGTCCTGTCCTGTTTTGGGGACAGGGCCTTCCTTCTCCATCGCTGCCCCGGAACTCTGGAACTATCTCCCTCTCATTATCTGATTCTCTCCCTCAATAGAAGTCATACAAAAACATGATTGTTGTTATTGTTATTCCTGTTATTGATCATAGTAGTGATAATAGTAATAATGACAATACTTGTTTTTTACCTTCACTGTAATTTTGTGTAATAAAGCTGTTTAAAGTGTTATACAAATAAAGTTGAGGTTGAAAGCAAAATCGCACCATTGGAGAAATGATCAGGCTGTGATATTTCATGTCATGTCATTCCAATAAAAACGTACCATATAAACCTTAAATACTGTCTGTTGGAGTAGACTTCATCCATCTGAAAGACATGACAGTAATAATGGCCTGTGGATGCTGATTGACAATAAGAGAAGCTGCCATTCACTTCTGGTGAAACATCTCCAGTCAGTCCACTTCCACTCAGCTCTGCAGCTCCACTCTGGGTTTTGTCTGCAGCCTCTCTGCAGCGCCTCTTCTCTCCTCCTCTCTCCGCCATTTCAAACTGCTGCCTGTGGTTTGCTCTGTGATGGAGGAAGAGGGAGAAGGTCTGCTGAGAGGGAGGGAGAGAGAGGGGAGACAGAATCACAGCTGCAAACAAGAGGCAGCACACTCTCCAAGGAAAACCGAGGGAAATCAAATAATCTGTTGTTTTTCATCTGCAAGTCCTATTAATGGGAGATAAATTATTAGGAAAATGTTCAAGTATTACTAATCTGTATCTCATTAAATGACAATGATGTGAAAAAGTGAATGATGAGTCCATCTGGCTCAGGTGTTAATACACTGATTCTTATCTGCAAAGTATCTGGTTTAAATCGGGGTCCCCTCACCACCTGTCTGTCTCTCTCTCATTTGTTGTCTCTAAAAGCATAAAATATCAAATCAATACTACATGAAGGCGGCCATCAGTCAAGACACACAAAACACTTTGTAAATGTTTGAATCAATCGACTCATAAGGACTAAAGATCAGGAACAGTGCAGAGCTGCACACATTCAACAAGACAAGGTTAAAATGTTGACCTCAGACTCGTGAGGTGTAACTGCTGACCTCTGAAGAAAGTAGCTACGGTTTGTCCTGAAACTTGCCAGGTTCGTTGCTTGGTGCTTTTAAAAGAAAGTGAAAAGTCTCTTAATCCATCAACAAGTTTGCTACGTTGGCGACTCCACCTGCAAACACCGCCCTGATGATGTAATAGAAAATAGTTTGTGCCAATTATTTTTATAAAGAGCAATGGCCAATGGGGAAAATCCAGTACGGCTTGTTCAGTCATACATTTGAATTTGGGGCTGGCTTTGCTGTGGTTCAGCCAAAATGCGGACCACGGAGAATTATTTCATAAAAGCTGTCATTCAGTGGAGCATTAGATATGCAGCAAGATCATAGCTAATAATCATGTTCTGTGGTTTTCAAAGGAGCATTTTAGGTGATCTAAACCCATAATTTGAATGCTGGTGGACTGGAGACAAAAAAAGCTAAAAGGAGATGAACCTGGCCCTTTACTGTGTTGAGTGAACACAAACATGACAAGTGGATGATACTGCCACCCTGTGTCTGCTGCATCAGTTATTGTTTGGTGTGGCCCAAGTGCTACACCAACTTATAGTCCATTTGTAGCCAAGTAGAGCGTAAAAGTAAACAATTATGCCCTGCTCATGTTATTAGCATAGTGCTGTTCATGTGCTTGAGCTGTCTCACTGGTGGATTATCTAACAGGTCTCGGGACCTAAGGAAAAGTCACTTTTTATTATGCAAGAAAAAAGACAAAAGAGAGGATTTCGTGATCACAGTTATTGCTACTGATCCAAGAGGATTTAATTTCTGAACGCATTCATGTTTTACATGTGTCTGATGTTTCCACTGATGGTTTCCTGTAGTACTTTGCATTGTACCGTATCATAGTGTCAACGTGGAACCTGGTTAGCACAGTGTTTTGGTAAAGATTTGTCCAACCCCTTCTCTTTTCCATATCTGCATCTGCAGCATAACGCTCAGCTGCAGTTTTACCTAACAGCAGAAGTTTAGATTGATGACTTCCCACCTAAACTGCACTAAGCATCAACATGTAGATATTTGCCACAAGATTTGTTCTATCATTAGCATGTAGCGTGTAGGCTACGTGAGTTCTTGTCTGTACTTTACCGAGGAACAGCAGTTTGTGATGAGGATGCCTGTTACACCAAGCACTGACTGACTTTAATGAGTTCACACTCCTCTCTGCCTGTGTCTGTGTAGTGTTGACAATTGTGTGGTTTGCATTGCTGAACATGAACCAAACTGCAGCAGTTATGACTTGTAATCAAGAAAGATGTGCTTACATGTGATCTATGTTCTCTGTGAGACTAAAAGACAGAGAGAGAAATGAAAAGAACAAAAGAAGCAAAAGAATAACAAAAGCAACATTTGAGAGTGAGAGTTTGAAAAGTGCAGGATAAGTAAGCAGAAGTTGAAACAGTAATAAATTCAGCACATGTCCCTGCAGTCTACGCACAGACTCCCCTCAGGCAAGCTGATATGACAGTAACTGACCCATCCCATGTTCTACATGCTGCGTACCCGCCCTCTGGTAGGAGGCTCAGAATCCCTCATTGCAGATTCAATGGCTTTAAAGAAATTGCTCATCAATAAAAGTCAATAAAACTATTAGATACAGTCAGGATGGGCACTGGATGGTCTTTTATGCAAGGGATTTTTTTTCATGGGACTTTTTTCTTTTAAAATGTTTTGCATATGCAATCTGGTTAAATGCATCATTCATTGTTTATTTATTAATGCATTTATATATTCTATGTTTGAATTGCTGTTGTTTTGTGGCTGCAGTATGGGTGAAGAGACCAAGACAAATGTACAACTCTGTGGGACAGTAAAATTAATACTGATTCTTGAATTGATGTTGTTTTAGCACCCCTTCAAATAGTTCTATTATTGATTGATTATGTAAAGGAGTATGCTCCCCATCTGCAGAAATGAAGCAATGATTACTTTTTCACAATAGAACAGAGCAGTGTGCTCTGGGGTGAGTCTGTCCACTGCAAGTCCACTACTGCCCCCTGCTGTCAAGCTGTCAGGGTAACACGTAATGCAGTTAAAACGACCCTATCATTTGCACTGAAGTTGAGTTCTTTCTGTGAGTATATCCACAGTTGTACTTATAACAGTTCACTTAAATGCATCATATGAACATGTGTTTATGCCATAATATAACCATTATACAGAGTTTCATTTACCTGCTCCTCAACCAACACCACTAGAAGAAGATCAGTGAGGTTCTAATGGAAAGAGATCAGTCTTATCAATGCTCTCTGCTCCTTTTGCATCAGCTAAATTGATTGTATTCATGTTGATTCGAGAATATAAAGTAATGTGTGTAACTGCCAGCAGCAGTGCAATTGCAGCCATCCTGTTGACAGCTGGTTGACCCCTCTGTAGTTGTTTTCACCAAAAGAGAGACATGTCAGTGTATGAAATTCCTGAGTTGTCCTACACAGAATAACAAATCAGAAGCTATTGTGTCAATTCTTCCACTCTGCTGTTTGTTATTATGGTTTAAAATATATGACGTGAATGTGTGTGTGAGAAATATCTAACCAGCACCACCACAACATTAGCGGTGCAGACTACATAAAGCACACCATTTAGTCAGTTAGGGGGAGGTTAGTGTGATGGGGGTGCAGTGGTTCAGATCAGGGTGGACACTGTTAAATCAACAGAAATGATCAGAATCATCCAAGTGGGACACTGTTATGTTAGATCTCTACAAAATCTTAACAAGAGACACCAAAGTATGGTTTGTGATACTCAAAAACAGAATTTCATAGACCTGGAACGTTTTTTAATGTGGATCTGACAAGTTATAATGAAAACAATAAGAGTGTAAAGATGTTATTAATGATAGCAGCAACAATTCATATAATAGTAATTATAATAATAATTGTTGTTATCTGGATCCTGCAACTCTCGAGAGAAAGAGAGAGAGACTATAGTAGCATAACAAAGGGATGGTTCAGGACTCACCTGATCCAGAACTAAGTGGTAAATGCTCTGTATTTATATAGTCCTTTTCTAGTCTTGATGACCACTCAATGCGCTTCAGTACAGTTTTACAGCCACACACACATTCATACAGTGCATCTATGTGCAGCATTTTTCTCTATGAAAAGGGTCAATTTTGGGGTTCAGTATCTTGCACAAGGACGCTTCGGCATTCGGAATGGGGAAGACTGGGATTGAACTACCATCCTTCTGGTTAGAGGAGAGAGCTTTAACCCCTGAGCCACAGCCACCCAATAACTAACTATATGCTTCAAAAAGGAACATTTTAAGTTTAACCTTACATGTAGAGATGGTGTCTGCCTCCCGAACCCAGAGTGGGAGCTGGTTCCACAAGAGAGGAGCCTGGTAGCTGAAGGCTCTGCCTCCCAATCGACTCTTACAGATTCTAGAACCCAGAGTGAGCCTGTGTTTTGGGAGCAAAGTGATCTATTGAGACAATACGGTGTTATGAGCTCTTTGATATATGAAGGGGCTTGATTGTTAAGGGGGGGGGGGGGGGGGGGGGGGGGGGGGGACATAGAAACCTCAGAGAGGGATCCCTCTCCCAGGACGGACAGAAGTGCAACAGTAGTAACTGAACGCATCAACAAAATAACAGTATTTACAACATTCGTTAGCAGAAACATAATGGAGAAATGTGTCATTGAGATTGAGTGGACACCAGACAACAAGACAACCAAATCCAATCACAGCATCAACTGCAAAAAGGTAAAATGTCACCAAACAGAAGTAAGCGACAACATGGGGAACAATCAAAGAGACACTGACATCTGACACCAAAGACCATCAAAATATATTTTTTTTATAGGTAAGTTGATTTTATATCTTGATTTAATTAGATTTTATCAGGTTATTATTTGTATTTATTTTAATTAATTTCATTGGGTTATTATATTTTCATCTATTTTATTTTATTTGGTTACTTGATTTTCTAAATTAATCAAATTTTATCTCATCGGGTTATTTTAATTTATTTTATTTTAGTTAGTTAGTTTAGTTTAGTTTAGTTTAGTTTAGTTTAGTTTAGTTTAGTTTAGTTTAGTTTAGCAGCCAGCAGTGAGACGTCCAGTCCGCTCCGCTCCTACTTCGCTTCTGCTGTTACCTTCAGCTGAATACCCCACCCACTTTGCCCTAGCTGATTGACAGCTATATCAGCCACTCATCGGGCGCAAAGCGTCAGTTTTATGTTCGCTCCAGTTCACCAGCCAATCAGAGGAAATATTCAACAATCGCGACGCCACACGGACTCTAAAGTCCGCCATGTTGGTGAGGGAATAAACCGCACTGTCCTTTATACTTATGGAGGAAGTCTCGATGTTAAACATATATTTTCCTTCTTTTTCTGTCCACCAGTGTTTCCTGTTTTAAAATGGAGCTCGATTCCATTATTAGTTTGACAATGAAACTGTCAATAATAAACCGTTTAAACACAGCTGTGAAATCACCATGGCGGCTACGCACAACAGCTCCACATTAACAGGATAAGATATCCGTCCACACGCGCACGCGCGCACAGACACACGACTCTCCTCATTTCGTTCTCTACTCCCCCCTCCCATCGCTCTTGTTATTTCTTTGCCTCTCTGCCCCCTCCTTCCTCTCTCACCCATCACTCCCAGTCTCTATCCCTGCATCCCTCTCCCTCCCTTTCTCTCTCATCCATCTTTTTCCTCTGCTCCCTCTCTCTGTCCCTCTCTGTTTCTATGTTACTCTGTCTCCTTATGTATCTATAACTATAGATGTAAATGCTTTGATTAAAACTCAAAATATATTGTTAACTACATGTTCCTTCGTCTTGTTGTTACAGATATATATAATATACCTAGGCCTACAAGCAGAAAGAAAGTAGTTAACTATATATTTTGAGTACTTGTACCTACACCACCTTGAGTAACCATTGATAAGTTGTGGTACCAATGGTAGTTTGTGAAAGTATTGTTGTATTAGCGGCCACAGTTACAATAGAGAGACCAACAGTAAAGTTGTGATAAAAATAACAGCAGCAGTAACAGAAGTAGTGAGCAGCTGTAATATATTGCCAGCAGCAGTGTAGTGCAGTATAGAAGCAGTAGTTATTGCAGTCGCAGTATATTTGTAGTTTCCATTGTATCTACAAAGGTACCAGCAACAGGCAAGTTGGAATAATTACAAAAAATGGTCTGACTTAATGGTTTTGTAAAACATAGTTACAAAGTGCCTCACAACAAGTAGGACAACAAATCAATAAATAGAAATAAACTAAATGCACAGCCTAAATAGATTCAAGACAGGGTTTCTGGTAGTAGTAGGTTTTGAGGTTCTTCTATCAGTATAAATAAAATAATAAAAAATCAACAGAAAACTGATAAAATTAAGAAAGGCTTTCTGGTGGAAGTACACATAATCCGAATTTCAGAGAGACATTTATTGGCTTCATATTAACAGACCATAAAGATTTGAATATGGATTTAACGTGCATTTATTAAGTTTATACATTTTCGACTGATTGAATGTGATAATTGGTAGATCTACCTGACATTATTCAAAGTAGTCAGGCTACAACTGAACCAGTTACAACATCCAAAATTCAGCCTGTAGCTAATGCTTTGGTATGTCCAAAATGAGTCATTTTGAATGACTGATTAGCCAATAGTAAACAGAGAACATGAGAGTAGAGTGGGCTGTTCAGTTTATTATGGGATTAAAGCTACAAAGCATTTGGACTTGTTTATTAGCAATCCAGGTTGTTTGTGTGATATTTATGTCTGTCTGCGTTTAGGATGCACATGGGTACTTATAATAATTTTTGTGAAGACCATTTTGAGCATATAACTTTAGAGTGAGGACCCTACTATCTCTACCTAATGTTACCCTAACCTAGGTTTAATCTAATTTTACCCTAACCTAAACATACCCTAAACTTAATCTAATCTTAACCTTACCCTAACCTTACCCTGACAGTTACCTAATTTTACTCTAACCTTAAACTTAATCTAACCTTAACCTAAACTTAACCTAATTTTACCTTAAACTTTCAGCTATTTAACTTAAAACCTTAACATAATCTTACCCTCCTCTGAACTAACTTACCTAAGCCTATAACCATAAAGATTTAAAATGTGATGTGTGCTTTGTCCCCACAATACCCTGAATGTGGCTGTGAAATCAGATTTAGGTCCTCACTGCATTGGTAATACCTAGACCAGACACACACGTACAGAGGGGCGGGGGAGAGAGAGAAGGGGGGAGAGAGAGAGAAGGGGGGAGAGCGAGAGAGAGAGAGAGAGAGAGAGAGAGAGAGAGGGGGGGGGAGAAGGGGGGAGAGAGAGAGAGAGAGAGAGAGAGAGAGAGAGAGAGAGAGAGAGAGAGGGGAGAGAGAGAGAGAGAGGAGAGAGAGAGAGAGAGAGAGAGAGAGAGAGAGAGAGAGAGAGTCTATTGTTTCCTTCTGGCCAATTGCAGGCTGAATATTTTCAAAGCTAATGGTCCAATCAGCGTGTAGGTCTAGACACCTATCGCCTCCCACTTGTCTATAAAGGCAGCAGCTCTGACTGGTGGACCCGCCGCTGGCAGAACGACGTCTTTTATTTTCCACCCTTACAGGTTTAAGGACTCTACGTCTGTTCTTTTTTTAAATTTGATTTTTACATTTTGCAATATTTTGACTGGATATCCAGCTCTTCGCACACCAGTAACATGGCGGACAGTAAAGTAGAAACCAGCGTGGAAGTGAGCGTCAAGGTAAGGACAAGAGATGAAGATAAGGACACAATGCTTTTTTTCTGCCAACTCTGCATCCATTAATAACTGTGCTGGTAATTGATCTATTTCAAGCAGCGCCGTGTCGAGCTAACGGAAGAGTCGCGGTTGATTTCGCAGCATGTGAAAAGCGGACAAACGGTGTGAACTGGACATGAAAGTGTGTTTGCGGGGAGACGTGTGTAGGTGAAGCAGCTGTGAGAGTGGATGAGGAGCAGTGAGGCTGCAGCCGAAGCCTCCCGACACATTTCAGCATCTGTCATTTCACTAACTACACCGAGCACACTCCGCGGAAGGTCTTACAATGAATGAACGAAGTCAAATCTCACCAAGTGTTACCTCCAAGCCCCGAGAAGCGTTCTGAATGAATGCAGCCATTTAATGGACTTTGATTATTTAACTCCGCTCCCGCCCACTCGGTGTTTGGATGCAAACTGTCGGCTCATTAAAAGAAGACCGAAAAAGCGACGGTCCCGTTCGAAGCGCCGCTGTCCCCCTGTTTACACATCGTCTCCATACAGAGGGGGAGCACGGATTTTTCAGAATGGCTTTTGTGTCCCACGAATTCGTGCAGACAACAAATGGATTCACATTGTACGGAGTTATTTTGTTCGCGCAGAGCCGTATAGTGAGACGACGCAGGTTCTGACTCACACCTACTTAATAAGTACAGTATCCAGATTAGTCCGCCAGGTTGTAACTAATCGGTGACGTGACTGAACAATAATCTGAGTTTATTCATCTCGAGCTCCTCCCGATTGAGCCCAGGTTCTCCGCCGTGAGCGCGCACGCCAATACGTGTGTGTGTGTGTGTGTGTGTTTAGTTGTCATTGCGGAGGCATCGTGTGTATCAACAGAGCCCAGGGTCGCTCATCTTCACCACGGAGCTGTCTTCTTCATCGCGGAGCTCTCTGTAAGATTTCCTCAACTCTACCTGTCGGTCACGATGAGCGAGGTTCCTGTTGCTTCACGCAGCTCCGTGTCCTTTACAGACAGTCCGTGATTCAAACCGGAGCAGCGGGTCCGCAACAAAGTGACGAAGTTACTGTTTCATGTGTGTGTGCGCGGCACACAGCGCGCGCTCCGCTCCCAATACTTCAAGCAGCTGGTGCGCGAGGAGGGGCAGGGTCGTGCGCGTCTCACTGAACTGCGCGCGTAGCCGCAGGGGGGCGCGACGGAAACGGACTGATCTGCAAGAAGAGCGGAGGGATGGAAACAGACAGACATGCAGACAGACAGGCAGGCAGAGAGACAGACAGGCAGAGAGACAGAGAGACAGGCAGACAGGCAGAGAGACAGGCAGAGAGACAGGCAGACAGGCAGAGAGACAGGCAGGCAGACAGGCAGAGAGACAGGCAGACAGTCAGGCAGAAAGACTTATAGACAGGCAGGCAGACAGACATGCAGGCAGACAGATCGACAGATAGACAGATAGACAGAAAGAGAAAGCAACACCAGTGTTCAGTAATGGGTTTGTCCACCACTTGCCCTCTGAACAGCTTCATTTCTGTTCACTCTACAAGTCAGTGGAAGTGCACTGGACAGATTCTTCTTACTTTTGACAGTGGTGGTGGTGCAGAGAGTCCAGCATCCATCCAAAGTCTCCCAGGTGTACAGTGACTGTGAAGGCCACATCACTCATCTAGGCACTGAGTAACTCCTCTTGCCCGACTGCCACACTGTCTGTCTCTCCACTACAGACAGACAGACAGACCGATGCTAAGCATTGTGATAGCCACACAGGCACAGTTAAATAAAGTTAGAGTGACTGAGGCCTGTTGTTGGTCTAACAAGTGGAGGCAGGCATGTGTGGACAGGTCTGATGATGCTGTGTGGATTCCTCAGCATGAAGAGGGAGGAGGAAGTTATGCTGCTCTACATTATTCAGTCAGAAGACACCAGAGAGAGTAGTAAGCATGCTTTGGGTGCATATGTACTATACTACTATATGAATATAGTAGTATACTGGTATAATACTAATGTGTAGCACAGTGTTTGCTAAGTAAAGTGTTTTGCAGGTGACTGATCTACTGCAGTTGTTTAAGGAAGCTCTCCAGAAGAAAAACATGTATTTGCTTTGGCAGCTGATCTGATTAACAGACAAGAGAATAATCAGCCTCGGTGCTGCTGGGAGTTGTAGTCCTTGCACTGGTGAGCCTGTGGTTTCTCTGCCAGGCTCCGCTCTGACTACATGGCAGCAGTGACAGACAGTGTCGGGTTTCAGGGAGCCAGTAAGAGGTGGGAGGGACTTGGGAAGAATTCACCAATAGGAGGGCTGAGCTTCACACTACCACCTGACCGCCAAAGGCAACTGGCAGCCTATCCTGGCAGCCCAGCTCCATGATGGTGAGGAGGGTTGAGGCTGTAAAACACTTCTGAGAGTTTCCCTCCTTTTCTGCAGGACGCAGGCTTGTCTGGTACCAATCAGAGAGCCTGGAGTATCTAAACAAACCAACTCTTTCTTTGGTGGATATTGAGGGTTATCAATTATTGTCTTTTTGATATGTCTTTCATTCGGGTTTATTTGGTGTTTTACAGCACACTTTTTCAAATGGTGTACATACATGACACTGTTTAATTATTAACTGATTAATCATCCACATTAAACAGCCATTTAAAAAAGCCATCAAAATAATATATTTGCCATATACTGTATGGGTTTTAGGGTTGAGTACTTTATAAAGTGTTTCCTGTTCTACACAGAAGACGAAACAAGTGCAGTCATAGTTTTACCACAGAGACAGAGTATGAGACAGAAATAGATGCACTACTACAATGCAACGTTAGAAAAAAATCACAGACACATGTTGACATAGAATTTGATGCCAGAAGCTGAATGTCGACCCAACACTCAGTCAAGTTGATCTGAAAACATTAAGAATGTCACACATTGTCAGATTTGGTCACCAGGTCATTTCATGTTGTCCTTTTATTTGTATCAACTCAATACCCCATTCATAAAAGTGTGTGACATGTGTGTGTCTAAGAATACGTTTGCTCTCAGGAGCTGAAGGAGAAGAAGAAGACCGAAGAGGCAGAGAACGGAGAGGATGCTGCTGCCAATGGCAAAGCTGTAAGACAGCGCTTCTCTGCTTGCAGAACACGAATGATCCATGTCTCTGTGCTGGTGACAAATATAACTCTGTCTCCCCCTGTCAGGACGAGGAGAACGGCGAGCAGGAGAATGAGGTGGAGGACGATGTAGGAGAAGAGGAGGACGACGAGGATGGTGAGGGTGGGTGTCTTCATACCATGTTGGACAAAGACAAAAAGGATGGTGTTACCTGCCAGTGAACCACCAACACTATTGTTGGCATTCTTTATTATAGGATGTTTTCTCCAGAGCAAAATCATTTACTAATCACTTAAATATATATTTGTATGAAGTTTTAGAATCTTATTCACTGTGATGATTATTTGTACCTTGTGACAAATTCACCATCACTTTCCCGTTCTGTGAAACAGTTTGGTTGGTATTGGCCGTAGCTTCAGTACTGAAGGCTTGTCCAGCCCGGGCCAATGGCCATGTCTTCCAATTAATGCAACTGTTGTTGTTAATTATTAAAACAATTCAGAGTCAAACGTCCTCTGTGTTCCAGGGGAATGTTTCTCAGGACCCTTCAAACAACCAAACTGGACTCAGGATAAGAACTAAAAACAATAAAGCCCCAGTGTACACCTCAGACTGTGTGTTGGGTAACATGAACATGTAAAAACTGTTATGTTACTGCTGCCGAAATAGAACTGCACATTCAATGGAGCAGGATCAGCGATGGACGTGTACTCATTTCAGTGAAGTCCTTATCGAGTCAATAGAAGGGTTAGTGTGCCACCTGGTGGCCAGACTGTACAACTGCACAATGTCCTTGAGACCATACTGGTATCAACATTGTTACTGTAACGGGGAGTTAAACCCATATTCGCTCACTGGTGAATAGGAGATACATTTTCTGAAAGTTTAACTGAGACATGCAATGCGTTAGTCAACACAAACATGTATGATAAATTCAGACTGTGAGGACATTGTAGTAAACTGAAGACTGTGTTTATCCAAAATCACTGTGATGATCTGTGTGTTCAGGTGATGAGGAGGACGATGAAGATGACGACCTTGATGGACCAACGGGGAAGAGAGCGGCTGAGGATGATGATGATGATGATGAAGAGGTGAGGAAGAGTTTCCATACATGAAGAAGAATAAGTGCCCATATTGTTGCCACTGTGACAGTACAGGGGAGGTGAAGGGAGTATAATGTGCAGACTGAGGTACTCACAACTTTGCATCATTGGACCTAAATAACAAATTGTTATTTTGGATCATCTACAGAACACAAGGTCAAAATATTTCACAAGCATTTTTGTTAGATATAAAGTAGTTCCTCTGAAAAGGGTTAGGGCTAGTGTGAGTGCTGTGCATTATTTATGTGTAACCAGTTTATGAAAGGTTAAAACATAAGTTCCAACAGTGGAACAAAAAATAATTGCAGGGTTGTCCAAGGCACACACACTGTTTTCTGCTACCATGCTTAACCACTCAGTGTCTGCAAGATACACATGGTGTATAAACAGTGAGGTATGGGAACACACCTTTTAGTCTGATAGCACAGAAGAGAGGATCAAATGCACTGCTCATGGATATTGGAGCTTTCACTGAAAGACTTGATATCAAAATCAATATGTGTCCACCAGAGCAGGAGAGCACAGAGCAGACATGGTTCAGTCAGATAACCGTGCATCTGCAACAGTAGGTTAAAATAAATAGGTATATTATATAAGTAACAGGTATTGTTTTGATTTGTACTATTCAGAATTAAAATAATGATATTAAAATATAGAGAAACATTTTCTGAATTATTGACGCAGTCACTGGTGTTCAGTTTGGCAGCTTATGCTGTTTTTGTCACAGTAGAAGAGAATGATTTTAATCTTAATCAGTTAATTTATCATAAATAAATGCAACTGACAGGCTTAATGCAAACATGCTTTACTGTACAAGCTCAGTGTAATACATCAATGTTTATCCATCTTCATTGTTGATGCACAATACAGTGAATGGCACACAAAGACAGTGACTGATGACCTTCTAGCCCCATTATGAAGACATACATCATCTATAGTATTGTTTTCTTAAATGTTCCTGTGTCATTTGCAAATACATGTAAAAGAAAAAACTGTCAAAACTATATTTAACCTTTGTAAGGATGGAATTCCAAGCTCCACTGCAAAACAGCACAGCCCACATTACAGAGTCAGTTGTCCAGCTCTGAAGAGGGAGAGGAAGCTGTGTTCTCTTTACCTGAGATGACACGTCTCACCTTGTTTGTCTTTGTTTCCAGGACGAAGTTGAAACCAAGAAGCAGAAGACAGATAAGTAGAGTTTGGCCAAGGCCGCGCTGTCTGGACGACGACGCCACCGAGAGGACAGACAGCCAGTTTTCCAGCAAACCTTCAACACCTCAGTCCTCCCTTCTTAACAAGAATACTTTTACAAACAGAATTAGTTTGTATTTTTATTTACATTTTATATTTTTGTAAATACTGTAAGGAGGTTGGCCATTTTGCAACAATGATCTTTCTTGGTATCAAGTGGTGCTTTGAGGACTTTTAGATTAAAACTTATCATCAGCCGTCCACATTCTGCATCAGCCAATCAGAGGCACCCCCCCCCCCCCCAGCTTACTTTTATTACATTAGGGTTCTGCTTAGGGTTCCTTCAGGGTGTGTGTTGATTTTTAGTGGCATGGGAAAAATAACTGATTCTGCACTTCTCAAGAGTGCTGATAGTGTATTACTGGTAGTTTCAGCTGTCCGTCTGTCACCGTCTGTCTGTTATGGCCAGATGTTAATGTTGTTATGTCTGTGCTGTTTTGTTGAACAATAAACAGTCATTTGATTTTGTTGGATTGTACCTGTGTTAGTTTATACCTGCAGTAAAAAGAATGAGGAGAATCAGTCTTCAGTGACTGGAGTGTCAAAATCTAAATCTGTTTCAACAGCCAGGAACTCATCTAATCTCCTCAATGTCACAGTAATGGATTAAAGCTGGTATCCAGATTTGTTTTTATTATTTTTTTTAGATAACTGGTTAATATTTTGTGGTTGAGGATTGTATAACAAGAACTGGCATATTATCTGTTGGAGACTCTCTTCATACTTTTGAAAAAAATATTCAGCTTGTCAGGTTGCACCTGTCCTGGTTGACAGTTTCAATAAAGTTTGTTCCAAACAGTCAGTGCACTGAAGGTCCTGTATTTCACACACAGACTGTATGTAATCAGATTTCACAGCATTTCCACTTCCTCCCACCCAGCACTCTCCAACACAAGTGTAGGAGTGAGTGATCAGCAGACTGCAGAGAACTGATCCTGCCTTCACATGGAGAGAAGCTGGTTACTGAGCTGCACGGTCGATCAATCTGACAGAACTGTCCTCTTCACCACATAATCATAATACAATGAAAGTATTACGGTCCTGATATATCACATTCACATGAAGGTGAAGTCACTGTGATGTTGGTCTTTGAATGCCATGCACCAAAATCTAATCAGTTCATCTTTGAGTCCAATTAAATATTTTTACCAAATCTGAAGACTTTCCCTCAAGCTGATATTAAGATATCAGGTTCAAGCTAAACAAACATACTCTATGAAGCCATCATGACCTTGAACTTTGGCTACCAAAATCGAATCAGTTAATCCTTGAGTCCAAGTGAGCGTTTGTACCATATTTGAATAAATTCCCTCAAGGCATTCTTGAAATATTGCGTTTATGGGAAAGGGAAAGACAGACGGACACCATGAAAACATAGTAACTCTGGCCACAGGCTGTCACCTGCACGGAGGCATAAAAACACACAATTCATAAATTGTGACATTACAATATTAACAATGGAAGTGGCCACAGTTATGTCTGATGTGAACAGGCTGTTGGGAAATCAGGTGTCAGGTTTCATTCGCTGCTGTGAGTCCTTTGTGTTCTAACACCACAGGTAAGGTCTGTTTATTTTTGTCAACTCAGGCTGGAAGAAAAGCTGAATCAAAATTCTTGTTTACACCAAACTTTTTTATTGCTGACAGCTCTGTAAGTGCTGTCACCATTGCTCGTTTGCCTATTTTCCCTATATTGTCAACTACACCCGCTTATCCTGTGCTGACACTATTTCAGAAACAGAATCAGGGTTTATTGCCAAGTAGTCTTATACATAAAAGGAATTGGATGTGGCATGTTTGTGTACAAGCATAAATATAAAACGGAAAAGTATAACAACATTGTTTCTTAACTGACCTCATCTTCTGGGTGGTAATTGTCAGAGTTATAATAGCTTTAGATATGAAGGGACATATTTACTGACAAAGAGAGCATGTAATACATCTTGGTCCAGGTCAAGTGATGGAAAGATGGAAGACAAACTATAGAAGAGGTGAAAGTGGAATTTGTCTTGTGATTGTGATGGATGAGATAATTTTCTATTGGAGTCTCCTCAGCTCACATAGTGATTGGCATTAAAACAATGGAACAAAGAATGGCAGGTTTGGCTGTGAGCTCTTAGAAAGTTGACAGTTACTGTCTACAGATGGGGATAAATCAAAGATAAAGACAGTATCGCTTGTCAGTAAAGATGTGATGTCTCACCACTAAAGGATATGATCCACAGCTCCTCCTGAAGCAACCTGGCAACAGTTAGCTGACTGTTAATTAGTTAAGTAAAACATTATTGAAGCTTACAGCTGCTGTTTTATTTGAATGGCCCTGTGCCTCTTAAAGAGCTGCCACTGGCCCATCAACTGTTGCTACAACACTGTTATAAAATTCACACCACTCATAATTCTTAGCAACGATTTTATTAAAGAAGTGCCTTTGATCATGTTTACTTTTTTGGACTGAATTACATAAAGAGCATTCAGATTGTTGGTTGAAACAATTAAAAATCAAAACTGATTGAAACTGATTCACAAAGGAGAGAATTTTCAAGTCCAATACAGGTCTGTGTTGATGTCGGTGGTGGAGCGGTCTGAGCTCAGGGCTCACGTAGGTATGCGGCTGCGGAGATACTCCAACACCGCGTCTGTGCCTTTGGCCATGATGGCTGCTCTGGGTGTGCGGAAAGGATTCCCATCCAGACTGAGACACCTGAGGAACAACACAAACTTCAACTCATCATCCATGTGACATTTGTGACGCAGTTAAATTCACAAATTTTTGAGCAAGGTCTCACTTCATTTAGACTTAATTCTAACTTTTTGTGGTTTTCTGAGAGGAAATTTAAGAAAATATACAAGATGCAGTTTGAGAAACAAAGAGAAATGAACACTAGGGTCAGTTACACCTCATTATTGTTAATTGATTCCCGGTGGACAACACACAGGAAAAATACTGAGCAGCACCAGTGTCATTTTCCTCTTTCTGAAAATCAGAGGATAGCAGCTGGTGGTGCCGACAGTGTGACCAGCTGTGCTTCCTACCTGAGGCTGGAGCAGAGGCCCAGTTCAGGGGGGATGTTAAGCAGATCATTGTTTGACAGATCCAGTGTTGACAGATTAACCAACTTCATCAGGCGACTAGGGTCCACCCCACCCACCTGGTTGTTACCAAGCAACACTGTCTCCAAGGATGTAATCTGATAGAGGACTTCAGGGAAGGACTTGAACCTGTGATCAGTACAAAGACTATGACTATCAAACTGGATGATACCATACGATGGCTGCTGTGGAAACAGCATTATTCTACTGTAAATATTACTACAAAGTACTACACAGAAACACGTATAACAGAACATACTACTGCTTTACAGTTATTATGCATGATTAATAAGAAACATTAATTTCTCTTTTCCTTTTTGTTCCATTCCAAATCACCATTGGCTCATACAGGGAATTTAAGGTACCCCCTCCAATTCTAAGCAGAGCATATGTTTATATGACCCTCTCATGTTTTGTTTTTCTTTTCATTTGAAGAATATTATTTATCATAAGCAAGGATGTTTCATTTAGGGAATATAACTTCCTCCATCAGCGTCTCTTCCACATCCCTTCAAATCTATTCATACAGCAGCATTATCTCAAGGCACTTTACAGACGTGGTCAAGACCATAGAATATTATCATCATTCCCTCAATAAGCAAACACTTTGGCTGACAGTGGAGTTGTTGAGAAGTTTGAAACATTCTGAGCAGTGTGAATTATTCTGTGTCTCTTAATCATCCTTCAGTATTTTATCAAAGAGAAACTACATAAATACAGATGCAAATCAGCCATGGGCCTGATGAAACAGCATGACAGATATAACAAATACAAATGTTTAATTAAAGAAAGGTAACTAACTCTCAGAGATGATGCTTTTTACTTCTTCAAACACTTCAGACAAAAGAACCTGAAGGGGCTGACATGTATGTGTGTTGTTACATGAACTTCAGTTGAACTGGTCCTGAAACAGTGAGTTACCTGTTGTAATTGAGGATAATGGAGCGTAGTTTAGTTAAGTTCTTCATATCAGGTGCTAAATCACTGAGCTGATTGTTCCTGAAAGCAAAAAGACAGGTGATAAATGGAGTGTGCAGCATTTAACTGGTGATTCTATACAAGTCCTATTCTGTCTATAAGTACCTTCAGCAATGCTATCTGAAATCGTTGGCTTCCTCTATCTGTTTAAGTCATCACTTGTAGACATTTAATCACACACACTTAGTACTTTAATAGGAACACCACACTAAAACTGAGCTGTTCCTCCCTTGCTGTGAAGCAGCCTCAGTTCTTTGTGGCATCACGTCATCTCTGGAGATTTGTCAGCTGTATATTCAAGCTGCCAATCTCCTGTGTGACCACATCACAAAGCTGTTTATCTGGTGACTGAGAAGTTAGCTGAAGTCACTGTCATGTTCAAGAAGCTAATTTGAGACCTTTGATTTGTGACAGGGATGGTGATTTTGATGGTGTGGCAGAAAAGTAATGATACCAACTGATAGAATTTACAACTTATTTTGCAGCCAAATGTTTTATCTCTGCAGATTAATTAATGACCATCATGTCACTTCCACTTCTCATATTATATAACATATTCAGTTATTTATAATAATGTTGATGGCTAAACTATAATATATCAAGTCTCAATTCAATTTCTTAGTCATTAGGGTTTGACAACAGCTTAGGAAACATTGCAAATTATTTATATCTATACATCTATATATATATATATATATATATATATGTACCTGAGGTCAATGTGTGTCAGCTGCAGTAACTTGCAGATGTCAGGAGGACAGCAGGTCAGTCTGTTGAAACCCAGATTGATATCTAAGAGTGAGGAGTGGAACTCCACCAGTCTGCACACGCACACGCACACACACACACACACACACACACACACAGTCATTAGTACATGATTTTACAGCAAACCTGAGATGAACTCCAGTTCTCATGTAAGGCTGCCATTGTATCAGTTTTCAACTCTCTAAGAAATGGCTGCTGAGAACTTGGTTGCTGGACCTGTCCCTCTCAAACTAAAGAAATTAAAAACATGAATCAATAGTCTACCGATTGTATTAGATACTGTGAGTGATACTCATAGACTGCATATGAAGATGGATGACGTGTCTCCACTTCCACTCACTATCCCAAAATTAAGCCAAAATATCCTCAATACAAACAGTTATATTGCGTGCATGATCAAGATGCTTTGGCCTTACCTTTGGGCGCTGTCATGTGGTCCATCTTTAGATTTAGTCGATGGTCATACTCATATAGAAGACTACAACTATCATAGATTATTATGAGAACTATCAATCAATCAACTATCTGTATTTGTTTCAGCAACAAGAAAAAAATAAACCTTCATAGTACAAAATATGAATAGAAATGAAAATTAAACATGTCAGGTTTGTCTGAAATGTCATGTAAACCTGTAGATCTGTCTGCAGCCGTCAAGTCAGTCAGAATTCTAAACCGTTGTGCAGCGATTGTTGGTGGAGGCCTGGCTCAACTCAAGCCAGCTCTGTGATCTTCATCATATGTCAGGGATGATGTCGCCATGTGCAATTACGTGTGTGGTTGTATATTTTGTGTACGTACCTGGGAGGTATGGAGGTCAGCTGGTTCTTGCTGAAGTTAACAGTGGAAACACCTTGTTCTGCTGCAGTATCAAACAGCTCATCTGGGATAACAGCTGCCTGCTTCTCACTGAACACACACACACACAAACCGTTACACTCCACTCCCTCTGACCTGCACAGTAACTAAAGAGTAACTAACAACAGTTAGTCTCTTAAACCAGCAAAATCTTGATATAAATACTGAATCAAATATGAAAATCAAATATGAAAGCTACAATCAATATGTCTTACTATGACTATGAATATCCAATAAAACGATAGGAAAAATAAAACAATGTGTGTTGATGTCTATCACTTACCTGTATGCCAATACCTTGAGAGTTTTGATGTTATGTACATTGACGGTAGCCTGGCTGGGTAACGTCATAGCAGTTTGTCCGTCATCTGGTTTCTCGGGCTCATCTGCAAACACGCACACACACACACCTGATTGAGAAATGTTATAATATTATTGAAATGTACTTGTAGTCTTTTAGAAATGTGTAATAGCAGGTCAGCTGATGGAGTCCTGAAGTTTTAACGCTGAATTTCCACAGTGAACTGAGTGAAACCTAAATCTCTGACACACAGTAAGATGCAGTTAGAGAATGACCTTTTTAGAATTTTAAACCACATCTCACAGCAGTGGTCAAAACTGTTTCCAGTCAGCACAAAAAAGGAATTTTACCTTTAATTCTTCCTCTTAAATATTTCAGAAGCTCATTGGTTCCTTTCTGTGAGAACAACAGAAGATGATAAGCAGTCAGAAAATTCACAGCTGATTTCAAATAAAATCTCATCAATCAAATCAAATTTATTGATATTTTAGACATTTAAACCATATTTAAAAATCATGATTCGACTATCTGTACAAGGTTGGACATCCTGTGTCCTTACTCATCGACTAAAATTAAAAAAAAGTGATTTAAGAGTTTGAAAATTGTCACTGACATTTACAGAAGCATCCCTAAACATAATAACTATGACATATGGTAACTGTAGAGTTATGTTAAATGGTAAATGGACTGTATTTATAAGGCGCTTTTCTGAGGCTCCATCAAAGTGCTTACAGTACAATGTGCATACTTTATGATGTGGCTTTTCTATCACACACTGCAGCACAGCCAGGCAAGCACAGCAACTTGGGGTTCAGTATCTTGCCCAAGGTACCAGGGATTGAACCACTGACCTTCTGGTTAGTGAACACACTCTACATTCTGAGCCACAGCCCTTAAGTAAAACATTCTATATTTATAAGAAAATAAATGAAGAAATGACCCTGTCATAGCAGACCACAGTCTTTACTGGCAAACGTATTGAGTCTTATAAAATTACTCAACATAGATATTATTTTGACACAGTAAATTGTCTTGAGATTTGTCAATTGAGTGTGGATGCTCAGTGTTAGTGTCCTCAGTGTGTCACCTACAGTCAGTAGGTCTCTCCTGATTCCTCGCAGAGGGTTTCCTTCCAGCAGTAACACCTTCAGATTGGGCAGTAGGCTGAGTGACGCTGGAAGACTGACAGAGACACCAAATCTGTCAAGTCTAGGCTGGATTCAACAGTGCTTAAATGCACTAGACTATTTAAACCTGGCACTAAAACGTGTCTCGGATCTAGATAAATCTAGATAACCTGATCACATTACACCTCATATTATCATGTGGCTCCAGAGTTTATATCTGATCTCCGTCCAGCTTACAATCCCCCTCTTTTTTGTGCAGGAAAAAAAACACAACAAAGAATAAAAAAGATAGAAGAGGAAGAATAGAAGATGGTGACATCATTTGTGATGATGTATTATTGTTTGTTTTCTTTTTGATTGGTTGTCTTCCTTCCATCCACAGGTGTCTTGAATAATGTGAGGACTGTGTTTCATGGCTAATGGCTGCTTGCTGCTGCTACCTATAGTCCTGTAAGATCATTATTTTGATGTGGTGTGGACAAGCTGTTTGATCTGAACAAGCTCTATTTGATTAAAACCTGATCAAAAAACACATTTGTGACATTTGTGCAAATTGAGCAACAGTGTGCATGCACGGAAACATGTAATAACATCCAGAAATAGAAAACTTTAAATGACCGTGGAGATCTTGTGTACACCAACAAACCAGTGGCTCAACTGGTGAAATCTGTCTGAGGTCTGAGTAATCAAAGTGTGAATGGAGCAAAGACTAGTGGTTATATTCGTGGTTATAAGAGTTTTAAGTTTAACAGATAACAGCCATAGGGGGTCACAATGTCTGTGACTTACGTGATGATGTCATTGTTGGTGAGGTCGAGGCGTGTGAGCGTGCTCAGTAAGGTGATCTGTTCAGGGAGGGTTTTGATCTTATTGTCTCGGAGTTCCAGAATAGAGATGGCCGCCAGGCAGGCCAGCTGATCTGTCTCCAAATGCTCGATCTGATTGTTCCCAACATACAACTCCTGCACACACACACAAGTAAATTGAAAAATGAACTCTTAAATCAGCAGAAAACAGTATTTGAATCATATTTGAAAGGTGACTTCATTTATTAGATATTACCTCTAATGTTCTCACTCCAACACTGCATCAAATGAACAAACAAAATTCTGTAAGAATCACTGTTAACTTTGCTTCTGACTCTCTGACTGTTGACCTCAAACTCAGCACTCACATATTGGTTTACCTGTGTAATCAATAGCACAGCAGCTAACTGAGCACTTTATTAGGAACACCATACTAATGGTGCGTTCAATCCCAATGTGAAACAAATTGTCGCGTTTGGTGCAAATGCTACAATGATCTTGTCCTCCATTTCAGACAGGACATTGGACATCAAGAGAATGACAATGTTGCCTTTCGCTCTAGTTCAAACATATCAACTTTAGCAAGCGAATGACATAAAATGTGTGTCTTTCCATTGACTTTGTATGTATCTCATCCTGTTTGCTTTGGTTACACAAACCCAAATGTATCAGTGGAGAACCCTAAAACATTTGCTTCCTGTGCCAAGGCAAATCGTAGGATGGTTGTGTGTGGGGTTCAACTTTGGTGAACTTTGATCCACTTTGCATTTGCGTATCTGTGACCGTACCCTGGGTAGTTCCTCCCTTTGGTCTCCAAAGTGTCTCTTTCTTTTTAATCTGCTCCATGTCGTCTTGACTACACCACATCATCACTGCAGATTTGTCAGCTGCTCATTCATCTCCTGGTTCTCCATAACATAAAGATATTCTACTAGATTCACATCTGCTGTAACTGTGGAGGTCACTGAAGTTCACTGAACTCACTGCCATGTTGTTCATGAAACCAGTTTGAGACGACTTTCACTTAGGAGCCTTATCCTGATGGAAGTATGCTTTAGAAAATGTTTAAATGTGGCCTTGAACATGGTCAGCAATTTGACTCAGATAGACATTAAACCATGATTAATTGGTTTTAAGGCTCAAAGTGTGACAAGAAAACTTTCCCCACAACATCACACCACCAGCAGCAGCAGTAACATTACATTACATGTCATTAAGGGGACTTCAGTATCTTGCCCAAAGACACTTCAACATGCAGATGAGGAAGACTGATGATCGAACCGCCGACCTTCTGGTTGGAGGACGACCACTCAGAGATTCCTGCTGTTGATGTCAGATTCTGACTCAATCATCGGCAGCCTCAGCCGAAATACAGATTTATCAGTCCAGGCTACATTTACAGTCTTCATCTGTCCAGTGGTGAGTCTGTGTCACTGCAGCCTCACATTTCTGTTCTTGGCTGACAAGAGTGGAGTGGAACCTGAAGTGGTCTCTGCTGTGGTAGAACCATCGACTTGGTTGGATGTGTTGTTAAATTGTGAGAAGCTTCTCTGCTCACCACAGTTGTTAAGAGTGAATATCTGAGTTAATGAAGCCTTTCTGTCAGCTCCAACCAGTCTGACCATTCTCCTCTGACCTCTCTCATTAACATAGAACTGGTGTTTTGAGTGTGAGTAAAAACTCTAAAGACTGTTGTGAAAGAACATAGAATACAGAATAGAATATAGAATAAATATAGATTACATAACAATATTTGTATTTCCTGGATGCCTCCAAGGTGTTTTACCGAGTTAATCATGGTAACCACAGCAAGAGAAATGGGTCTCCCAATATTTGAAGTTGGAGTATTGTCACCAATTCTCTTCAATTCCTGGATGGTCTTTTTAAGAGTGTAAGGCTGGCTGAATAGTCTTATTTACCATCTGATGTACAGCTTAGAGTGTGTTCAGCATGACATTAAATGTAACTCTAACTCTAAATGAAACATGAAAGAGTGTTGTTATGACTGTTAGAACTAAGTAGGTTCAGAAGCTAATATTTCCCTCATTCTTCATGGCAGACCAAGTCTTGTGTAGTAGTGAACTAAGTAAAATATCTGGGTCACATCATTATAGATTATTTATTCAATGATGACAATATGCAGCGTCAGTGCTGTAAACTGTAGGCCTAAGCCAACATGTTGGCATGCACATTTTCTATGTGTACAGATGTTGTTTAAATAGCACTGATTAGAGCCTACTGGGCTCCAGATTATACAGAACACTTAGGTGGAGTTACAGTCATGCAAAACTGAAAAAGCTTCAGGTGGCATATAATGATTTTTGCTGAACCTTCCAAGATGGTCAAGTGCTTGTCACATGTCTCCACGTTTCATGCTCTGCTGAGGGATTTTATGCATAATAAATGCATTTTATTATGTATTGATTAACTGACTAAAAAACAATTATCATAGGACCTTTACAGAGACAACAATGAGTGACACATGGTGCTCATCTTGTTTTTTGAAGCACTGGAACAGAAGTCTGTTTGTGTTTTATGTTTTAATCCCTATGTACCTGTATATTGTGATGATTATATTTGCTTCTTTGTTTTTATATTATATTACCTAACATCATCCCACGGCCAAAGTCACTGAACACTCAAAGTTTCTATCCCAATGTTTAATGTGAACTTTAACTGGAGCTAATGATCTGTATCGTTTTTTTTTTTTTTTTTATACATTTCATCGCTGGCACATGGTTGGATGACTGGACAATGGCATGTGTAAGCAGACTTACAGGCATTCCTAGTAAAGTGCTCAGAGAGTGTATGTGTCTCCAAGAGCAGAGTGTGTCAGAAACAACACAAAAGCTCAGTAAATATAGCCAACAATGTACCACTACCAGCATTATTCACACCACAAATGACTTATACACTTGAGGAAAGTCTGATGTTGCTATAGTTACCTTGAGCGCAGGTGCAGGGAGCTTTGGTAAGAAGCAGAGCTTGTTGTGTCGGAGGTAGAGCTGCTCCAGGGCGAGCATTTCTGATAGGCTGGCAGGGATGTCAGTCAGCTGGTTTTTGCTGCAGTCCAACAGTTTTAAACCTGTCAAATGAAGTCAGAACTAAGTTATACAGACACTCTCCTGACAGCAGGTGAAGGATCATTATTTTTTAAAAACAAGATAAAAAAAAAATTTCAACGCATAAATTGCACACATTTCTGGGCTTCAGGTTGCCCTCTCTCGTTACCCTCTCTCAGCACACCTTCCAAAATTCAGAATTGGAAATTGTATGATGTGAAAGCAGGTGTATTCTTTGCACCGATACTTTTGTCATTGTTCTTGCTGAGTCTTTGACGACACGTTGAAGTCACTGAATTCATTGGGGGGGGGGGGGGGGGGGGGGGGGGGGGGTATAACAGCAGGTTTTTCACCACACCCTCCACTGTGTTCAGCACACTACTTGTTATGTAGCAGCAAAGACATCCAGGTAAATGGAGAGCAGTCAGCAGATATGACATTGAACGTCTCTCCATGTATTTAGTTATTAATCGATGGTGTCAGATCATGAATCTGGATCATCCGGTCACTTTAACACGGAGTCCTGGCTGCACAAAAAGTTGACAACTCATTTTTCATGAGGTTTAAATGCAGCCTCATAAATTCTGGAGTGAATCAAACCAACACTAAGTTACTTCCTGTACTGATCAGGTCCTAATAACTTGTGATGAGTGTTGCTGTTTATTAGTTAAAGTGAGAGCAGGTCAGCAGGAGAGTGGAGGGAGGACACAGGAAACTCCAGCACGATACAAACCAACTGCTGCTTCTGCTCTGTGTAATGCTGTTTAAAATAAGGTTCATGTAATGTGTAATGTAAGTAGTCAAATGACCGTATGTCAGAGGTTACGTATGTAAGCGTTGCATTATTGGATAGAGCCAACATGGACGCAGGGGGAATGCGTACGGTCCTGGAATAACTTCTGCACATGGTTCAAGAGGCGCACACGGTTAATGTATTCATTTGTACATGTTTGTGTGAAACACCTGTTTAAGTGACTTTATTTGAACATTATGGTCATTTTTGGGCATTATATTTTATTTCAGCACATTTATGTTAAACATGTTTATTGACGGACATTAGCTTGAGAGACTTTCAGAAAAGTATGGTGAGAAACCTTTGTTCTTTTATTTTCTTGTAGTTTTCACGGGGTCTAATGAGGAAATCAGAGAGAGAAAAAAATAAATCTTCAAAAGGCTTCAGTATGAGTGGTGGCAATTATTTCATTGAACCGGTGCAGCTACACCATCCACGATGAGATACCAAAGTTGTAAACTGCAATGAGAATCATTCAAGAAACTTTCAAAACACATGAATCGCTTATGTGCTACTGTCTCACCAGTACCTTAAACAGCATGCCCACGACTGTCTTTAGTCTGAATCTCAAAACAAATTATTTATATTTTTTAAAGCAACAAAAATTATATTTATGAACAGGGAATTATTTATCAATGTAAATGTGATTAAATGGTATTAAAATACAAGCAGACATAAAGTTTGCGGGTCTTACTTGAGAGCCTGGCCAGACTGTGGGGCAGACAGCTGAGCTTGTTGTTACACAGGTTCAGTTTCTGCAGGGAGGTGAGATGACCCAGGCTGGACGGCAGCTCCTTCAGATGGTTGTTGGAGAGGTCCTGCAACCAATCCCAACAAACAGCACACCCCCATCAGCCACTCACACAGTGGAAAGAAGAGTCTGCTTTAATATCCTACATACAGCTTGTGTTAGTTACCAGCTCAGTCAGGTTCTCCAGTTGCCCCAGTTCCTCTGGAAGGTTCTCCAGCAGGTTCTCCTGCAATGTGAGGCTACTGAGGTTCTTCAGAGTACACACCTCAACCAGCAGGACTGTCAGCTGGTTATGACTGGACACACAGGGAAACAAACACATAAGAGCTTTCAGTTTATATTAAAATTATGAATATATTTTAGTCATGCTTCTCTCTGTGGTTTGTCCCTCTCTGCTATCAGAGACTTCTGGACTTATCTCAATTACGTCAAAGTAGGTGCTGCAGCACCCTGTGGTGCCATAACAAAACGCCAGGGATGCTGCAAGATTTCTTTTTCATTGAAAAATGGTTAAATTGCAGAAGAGGGAGGTAATGAAGTACATTTACTTAGTTACTGTACTTAACTACATTTTTCATGTATATTTACTTTTCTTAAGTAATTGTATTTTCGGGTACTTTCCACTTTTACTCTACGAAAGATATCGGCATACATCTGTACTTTCTACTTTACACCACTACATATTTTTAATACATTGCATTACATGTACTATTTTAAATGTAATCAATAATGACAGGGGAATTGGTTCACTGTTCCAATCTCAAGCGGGCAGGTAACATTAGATCCCGCCTCCTTCAACGAGAGCAGAGCGCCTGCAGCAGAAACATAAAAAATTGATTGATAAATGAAGAAGCCACTGCCAAGGCTCAGCCAAAATGATGAAGACAACTGTTGCATTAGGGAACAGGATACATTAAGCGGGTGCTTTTACTTTTAATACTTTATGTATGTTTAGAAGGTGGTACTTACTTTTACTCAAGTAGAAAAATTGAATGTGATACTTTTACTTCAGTAAACTATTGTCAATTTATTTGTACTTTTACTAAGTGAAATGTTTGAATACTTCCTTTACCGATTCTTTGGTATTTTATTTGCGTTCATATAAACATTACAATGATCAGGATCTTTTGACATGTAAATCTTTTTTGTGTTGACCAACTTTCAAGGTAGTGCTAAATTTGTTGTCAACCCATCCATATACACATATATACAATAGCTCATCCGAACACCTTGACGCAGCAGCACAACCTTGGACGTCTTGTCACTGGGCAGTGCTTTGCTTATTCATTGTATCATTAATACATTAAGTTTAAAATAGAAAATGTATTATATGAAATATCACATCATTCTCAGTCTGCACTGTCTGTGTCTGTACCTGAGTCTCAGCTGCTGCAGCTCCTGCAGTTCTCCAAGAGCGCTCGGTAAATTGCTCAGCTGGTTGTCATGGAGCTGCCACAGTGAATGAATGTTTTAAGATCAGCTGAAGTTAAAATGTCTTCAGTAGTTGCAGTGTGAGAAGGTAAAAGAGTTAGATGATGAGTTTGAGTTTTGGGTCATTTCATCCCAGATTAACATTATTAAAGTAGTAATTTCTGAGTTTCATTGATGGTCTTGATGGAAGCTTAGTGCTGCTTTGGTTCCTTTACAATTTCAAGATAAACCACATTCAGCACTTAGAATTTCTGCAGCACGTAAGAACTGTAAGAAATGTAAATTGTAATACATCTCACAATAGGAGATTTAAAACACATTTGTTAATGGTTGATTTCTTAGGTGACTGAGTTGATGATACTCACATCCAGTGTAGTGAGTCCAGGTAGTAGTCGAATGTCATCCGATAGCTGTGTGAGCTGATTGGATGAGAGCAGAAGTTTGGTGAGGTCAGTCTGTTCCCACCAGCGGTCGGATGCTCCGAAACCGATGTTCTGCTGCGCCTCCTCTGGTGTGTCAATGTTTAGACGGTACACGTTCTGAGGGACTGAGACAAGTGCACGCACACGCACACACTTTAAGTATTTATTCCTGAGGGATCAGTGAATTGCTTTCTTCATTTATTATTTCAATATCTAGTGATCAAGTGGACTACAAGGCCCTTTTCAAAGGACCAGGAGATCCATGGGTGCAAACTTACTAGCACTGGTCAGTCAGGATGACACTGTCCCTATTCACAACTCTGGATAGACGCTTGGCAGAATGCAGTTAAGAGGAAATCCATGCAGCAGTGGTCAGCAGATGTAAATGTGATCAAACATCCAGAGGCTTTCACTTATAATTCATCGTTTATCCCTCATAGAACAGCAGACTTTACTTTCCTACTTAAATGGATCCAATATACAGAAGAGGCACTTTCAATCAGTCTTTGGAAGTCATATATTACATAGACTCAGAACTATTTGATTTACTACCTACTTGTGTATACTAGTGTCTAATTTAGGCTGATGTACAGGGGGGGGGGGTGAATTGAAATTCATCCAGTGAATTCTTACACTTAAAAGGATCAAGCCTGTCAGATCTATGGACATATTATAAAAAACTTTATAGTCTAAACATACAGCCATACATCAGATCACATGGTCTCAAGTCACCTATGGTAACATTTCTCTTACTGCTTACTGTTCTCAAGAGCAAAGCTGCACATGTTTTTTGTCGAGCTGAATTACAGAGCTTATATTTTGAAAAGCTGTGAACTTGGGACTGAAGATTGTGTGAAATAGTCCATATCCAGTTGAGTCAATCATTCAAACTCGAAACATAAAAGCCAAACACGTGAACAATAATAAAACGAATTGTGTTTCATTTTAAGAAAAACGTTAATTATAAAACCTTCATTGCAGATAAACCAGGTAGAGTGAACACAATGTTTTCTAACTTCACTCTGCATCATAGACTGTTTATAAAAAGCTCTGCACATAATATGCAGCACACTATGAAAAGTGGCAGTGTATTGCTGAACTGTTTGAGGAGGACTCACTAATGACAAGGAATAATTCTGAAGTAGCGCCAGAGCATTAACACAGACCAAGAGAACAACCCATTCCACACAGACAGGTTTACAATGGGCACTGCACTAAAATATTATAGGGGAAGCAAGGTTTAAAAAAACATGATCAAAATCAGAAGTTCATGCCTTAAACAGTCTCATACAGTTAACACCAGTGTACAATAATGAATGAACGTATTTTGTTAACTTCGTTTTTTACTCTAAGCAATAACACATTTTCACACAGCGAAAACTAGACATTTGAATCCATCTCACACAGTAAGATGCTGAGGCAGCTGCTGCAGCAGTGTGAGCTGATAACACAGGTAGGGTAGGTAAGTAACTAAGGAGGTAGGTGGGTAGGTGACAGGGTAGGTAAGTAGGTAAGTAACTAAGGAGGTAAGTGAGTAGGTGGCAGGGTAGGTAGGTAGGTAGGTAAGTAAGGAGGTAGGTGGGTGGGTGGCAGGGTAGGTAAGTAAGTAAGGAGGTAGGTGAGTAGGTGGCAGGGTAGGTAGGTAGGTAAGTAACTAAGGAGGTAGGTGGGTAGGTGACAGGGTAGGTAAGTAGCTAAGGAGGTAAGTGAGTAGGTGGCAGGGTAGGTAGGTAGGTAGGTAAGTAAGGAGGTAGGTGGGTGGGTGGCAGGGTAGGTAAGTAAGTAAGGAGGTAGGTGAGTAGGTGGCAGGGTGGGTAAGTAAGTAAGTAAGGAGGTAGGTGAGTAGGTGGTAGGGTGGGTAAGTAAGTAAGTAAGGAGGTAGGTGGGTAGGTAGGTAAGTAAGTAAGGAGGTAGGTGAGTAGGTGGCAGGGTGGGTAAGTAAGTAAGTAAGGAGGTAGGTGGGTAGGTAAGTAAGTAAGGAGGTAAGTAAGTAAGTAAGGAGGTAGGTGGGTAGGTAGGTAGGTAAGTAAGGAGGTAGGTGGGTAGGTAGGTAGGTAAGTAAGGAGGTAGGTGGGTAGGTAGGTAGGTAAGTAAGGAGGTAGGTGGGTAGGTAGGTAGGTAAGTAAGTAGGTATGTGGGTGTGTAGGTGTGTACAGTATGTGTACCTTCAGTGAGCCCTCGGCCGCACAGGTTGAGCTGACCACTCGCCCTCGCTGCCTTCAGCAGACCGTAGGGGACGCTGGGCTCCGGCTCTTCCTTCCTGAAGCCCATCAGAGTGTCCATCTTGTCCGCTCTTCTGGATCGAGACATCGTCGGCAACGTGTTCGGTGAAAAACTGACCCGTTCGTTTACCTCCACACCCAAACCGACCAACTTCCGGCCACCACAGATAACACGACGCTGCAGTTCCGCCCACGGGCCTTCATAGTAAAACGGTCACGTTTATTGACTTAAACCATAGACTGTATATATAGAGACTTAAACCCGACTTTATATAAAAAGACTTAAACCAGCACAGAAGTATCTTTAAAACCGATTACCAGACTGTTATGCATTCACACACTGATGACAATTGATATTGGTGGCTATGTATTACTGTGCATTTGTCTAGCTCATAGCTTTTATTTTGAAATATTAACTTTAACTTCGAGGTCTTGTGTCTGTAGTTTTTCAAGCGTTTATACAATATGAAAAATTAATGAGTTTTTTTCGAATTTGGTTTAAACCGAAATCATGGATTGTATTATTGTGTAGTAATTATTATTTACCACTGAAGCACAAGCTGTATATACAAAATATGGTCCTAAATGTCTTTATTTATTTAACCTTTATTTAATCAGGAAAAGTCCTGTTGAAATCTCTTTTTCAAGGGAGTCCTGGCCAAGTTCATCAGAGATACAACATAAGACACAAATTAAGGTGCAGAACAAACCAAACATCCGAAGACATCAGTCAAACACATCGACAGTTGAGTGGCCAAAAATTAGAATCTAGTGTTCAAAGTCAAATCTAGAGTTATGTAATTTAATATTGCAGTTTGTGTTGTACTTATATAACATGCACTACTTGACCAATTACTACACTCATAGCAATACAATTATCCAGACTTCAAGTGAAATGAAGTTCTGTGTGGTGGTGTGAATTAACACAGTCTGGGTTGGATTATTTTATTATCATTTATGGAAACTCAGTCACTCATGTGTATGTAGCATGTAGGCTACTATACAGGAACTCGCTGAAACCTGCTGATGAGTCCACGTCACACACACACACACACACACACACACACACACACACACACACACACACACACACACACACACACACACACACACACACACACACACACACACACACACACACAATGTTCTGCAACAACCTCCCTCTGGACTGTGAACTTTGACCGCAGGTCAAGTAAGGCGTGTTCGTAGGTCCAGTCCTGCTGTACTATGTTGAGTCAACTTGGTGTGTTCTATTCAGGATGGATGTGTCTTTCCTTGGGCTGTTTGTGCTGCTGTCTGTTGCCGGCTGCTCGGCTAAAAAGGGTAAAAACTTTATTTTTTTCTCCTTTCTCCTAATGTAGTGATACAGACTCACAAGTTTATATAGGTTCCATTGTGTCCCATTAGAGCAAAACAAAAAACAACCAAAAAACAAAGACGTTCTCAAAATGATGTAATTCTATGTCATAACTTTCAATATTGTCTAGTAAATTACAATTTTGTTGAATGTAGCAACATTTCTGCTGAATATGTTGACTTAATGCACTCTTGTAACCTTATGAAAAACCGCAGCTCTCTTCTTAACATTTGTACTGATCCTATAAATAAAGAGCAAAATTTCTGAGGCAAGATGAAGAATTCACCTGTTCATCACAACCTGACTATTGCTTGTTTTTAGAATGGCTCACTAAAAAAAAAATGTCATCACAAACAAGCAGATTCACACAATCCAATGCTACAGGATAAAAAAAACCCATATATGGCAGTGCACTTATCATTGTCATTGACTATCAACTAAATGGTACACTAATCAGTTTCCACTTAATTGTACCACAAATCAGCTTTACTGTAAAATGAGTCATAGCACTTATCATCACATTCCATGCTCTTTTATGATTGAACTTTATTCGTTTCTTTATTTGCCTGGACACATGCCATGAGCAAAGAAGGTGAGTGTAATAACTGATAGTAAAGTAAAGAGCGGGTTTATGCCCCAACACTCAATGCAATATTGGATCGTTCATATACGTCTTTCAGAACATGTGTTTGTGTGTGTGCATTCAGATGTGCGGAGTGCCATGAAAGCAGCAGGATCTCAGTCAGTGACTCTTCAGCCCTGGCTGGTGGGTCTTACAGCTGTGGTTGGCTTCCTCTTCATCGTTTTCGTCATCCTAATTGTTCGCAGACTACTCAGGAAGAACAAGTCAGTGCACACAAACACACACACACACACACACACACACACACAATTGTTCACTTTCCATAACACGTGGATGCATTTTTAAGATGAATTTCTAAAACACAGTTTCATTGATGATATTGGAGAAAAGGAAATATCTTTGCTTTTTAAGTGACTGTACTGAATCTGGTATTAAACGTGTATCAGTCCAGAATAGGTTCACACTTATATTTGGTTCACATTTCTGCAACACGTAACAGCTCAATGTGACTGAAGCTTCTGATTAACAGTGAACTGTCAGAGACCATGGGACTCACTTAACAACAAACCTCTCCTAAATGTTAACCTGCAACAAAGCAACTGACCACAGCAGTTGGGAGAGAATCTTTTACTTACCTGGTTCACTGATGTCACATATTAATCAACACTGGCATACAACGCTCATGTCATGCTTCCCACCTGTTTCAACTTTGTATTTTGGTACAGGTGATGTAGTCAAATCCTTTACTTAAATAAAAGTACCAATATGAATGTAAATATACTCCATTAAGAGTAATTCCTGCATGAACTAAAGGAGCAATTTGTGAATCTTGCTGTTGCTGCATATACCAACATTGGTATTAACAGCTGTTTTCTAGCAGAAACAAAAGGAGCTGTCTCCAAAGGTGGAAAGTAATGCCAATGCTAACTCTTGTTTTGCTTTTAGTGCAAACACATCCTTTCTTCTACTTTGATGTTTAAACAAATATAAGGAAATGAGAGATGTCATGGACTGCATGTTTTTTTTTAACCCAGTGAGCAATTTTAGGATATTAAAACTCTAAGATGGGGGAAAAAAGGCATTGTAGTATGAGCACGCTGAGAAGCAACAGCTAAGGTTGCCGCTAATAGCTTGTAGCCTTCAGTGACTATAAAGATGCTGTGTATAAGTGTTGCTAATGCTATGTAGCTATTGTTAGCTTAAGCAGGGATATTGGATCATTTAAATCTATATTAAAATCATGTAAGAAGTTTAGAGGGAACATCATTATTTGGTGGTGTTGTTGACTCACAGACACATCAGCAGCCAAAAGGGTTGGAGGCCACTGATTTCATCTTTACCAATGTGTCAAGAGCTTGTCACGTTATCCACTGTGTAAATTATTCATCTTAACAGTAACTAGTAAGTAAAGCTGTCTTATAAATGTAGTGCAGTAAAAAGTACATTTTCCTTCCTTTGATATGTAGCAGTGTGGAAGCATGAAGTGGCACAAATGGAAAATCCTCAAGTAAAGTACAAGCACTTCAATGTTGAAGTGAAGTACAGTATAACACTGGACTTCTGATAGTAGTGCAGATCATTCAATCCAATAGAACTCACCCACAAGCAAAGGCCCCAGGTTACAGCCATACAGAGTTGTGCCCAGGCCACTCCTGTGTTATCTTGGCTGTGTGCTTATAGGGTCATGTCGTGTTGGAATGTGAACCTTCAGCCCTGTCCTAAACGACCAGGCTGTAATTAAGGATATCTCTGTTGTCCGTACTTGGCTCAAATCAGCTTTCCCTCAACCCTGGGGGTCCCTGGCCCTGCAGCTATAAACACCACCCACTGTGATGCTGCTAGCACCATGCTTCACTGTGGGGATGGTATCACGCAGGTGGTAAGCAGTGCTGACATGATGATAAGAAGCCAAAAAGTTGCAGTGATGTTAGTCCTTCTGAGAGTTTTTCTTACAGCATTGCTGGAGCTTAGCCAGAGTGAGCACCAGGTGCTAAGTCACCTCTCTTACCAAGTCCTTATCCACTGATTGGTTTGGCCGGCTCTAAGAATCCTGGTCAGTTTCACACTTCTTGAATTTAAGAATCACAGAGGCCACTGATCTCTTTGGGATCTTCAATGTGGCAGGAATGTTTTTGTAGCCTTTCTCGTGATCTGTGCCCTCATACAGTCTGAGCAGACAGCTCCTTCTACCTCATGACTTGGTTTTTGCTCTGATATGCTTTTGTCAACTGTGAGACCTTATGTACACACGTCATTTCAAATCATGCCCAATAAGTTGAATATCCATTATTGTCTTGCAGATTCTCCCACATTACTCCTTGATAATTTCAGATGGAACTTGTGAAAAGTAAAACTCTAACCTGTCTTGTGTTGCAGGGAGGGTGCAGATGGATGGGAATATAACAAGGCTGAAGAGTTGGAAGAAGGTGGTACTAAACAAACCAGTTTGTGAAAAAATATAATCAGCGACACCTGCAACCCTCTGTCTATCAGTGCTCCTCCCACTGAAAATATGTCCAATCACGTTCAGTGAGACCCATTACCATGTCTGGTGTTTTGATTGCATTATATGAAATGGACTATGTTGTGTTGATTCCCTCATCAGGCTTTTTTTTGTGCTGAAAAGTTTTTACTGACATACCGACAAACAAAAACATACAGAAATACACATTTAAAAAAGCTTCTGTTCCTGTCAACTGTCATGAATGACTTAAAAAGGATTTTTGCAACCATCTCAAGGCTTACACCCAAACCACAAACCATAATCATTTCAATCCATTGCCTAAACCGCAGTCTTCTGAGTGAGCCAATCACAGTGCTTTTGGAAAAATGTAACCTGTTGCCCTCTGCATTGTTTCAAACCCACCAGTTTATCCACGCATATGAACTCATGCTGTTCATTTGGAATTCTAGTAGAGATCTAAAAATTTCGCACTATGTCAGACTGAATCTTGGGTAAATGTATCAAATGTTGGTTAGGACATTTAGAATATCAACATTTAATGAAACGATGCACACATGACATACATGGACTCTTGTGTTTGATTATTTTACTCAATGAAAGCTGCTGGTCCTGCTTCTGTACTGTGCCTCATATGCATGAGCTGCCCTGGTTTTCTGTCACCACCAGAGGTGCCCATAACACAGATTAAGAACCCAGTCTTATCTGCTGCCTTTATATGACAGCACTACAAAGAGCTGTTCAGGCAAGTTACTTATTTACTTGAATGTGAAGGTACATAATAATAAGGGTTATCTTAATTGTTATTGGTTTTGTGTATTAGTTCAATCTTGCTCCTGATGTGTCCCTTTTACCATGATATTTAAAACTGGCTTATGAAACATACTTTGATGGACTAATAAAGTTAATCTTGGTTTATTATTTTATTTGTTGTTATTTGTCTATATGTATTTTTTCTACACATGGCTATCCTAATCTGTCTAACAAGGGTTCTTTAAGATAAATGGTTATCTACTATCATACTTGGTGATTAGCACTTACTCATTTTAATCATGCAAACTATTACTTTTTGGATTGCCAGCTATACAAACACCAGCTACCCTCGGAGGTCCAAAGGAGCTGTGTGATCTGTGTTGTTTTATTCCAATATGGACATTTTTCACCACCAAAGCACAATAACCTGATATAATAAGGGCCTTAGGAGGCTGGTGGTGAGGCCTAGTCTTAGAGAGGTTGTCTGTGTAAACATGAAACTGTGCTTCATTCCTCAATGAGCAGCACTATACTGAGGTAACAGTCCCTTATTGCAGGTAATGTGACACCCACTGGCCCCCAAATCCCTATTGCTGCACACAATCATCACAAGAAACAGCTGTAAAACATTTTTTTTTCACAAAGTGATGTTAATCTCCATTAAAGGTTCACCGTGTTTTTTTTAATGTATTTGATGCCTCAGTCTGCAGAAGTCAATTTCCTATTCAAGTCAGCAGCTTGCCCCTCCCTCAATATTGCACCACAGCTACTTTGAGTGGCTGCACAACCCTCAGAACTATAGTTAGTTGGCCTAATCACCACCATAAAATGAATCCTGGGATAAGTTAGCCCAGGAAAGATCCATCTGTTGGAAACTTCTGAATGGGACCACCTATATTGTGTGTCTTGTGTGTTTTACTTTGTATAGTCTGTGTTAGTTTGTGTTATGTTGTTGTGTTGTCTTTCTTTTCTGACCTGCCAATGGACTGCAGATGTGAACTAGCTTTAAACAATAATCTTGTAAAGTGCATGCTCCTTTTCAAAATAAATAAATATAATTAATCTGCCCTGAGTTGGGACACAGTTTATAGTTTTCACATCTCTTTTCCACACAGCCAATTTTATGTTTTTCACAATCCAGTATTCTACATAACGATATTGCAGCCATTTGGAAAAACATAATTACTGATCGTGCTTTGGATGGAACAATATATATATAAGTAAACTAAGATCATATTTAGTATATTTTTAAACAGTCAAAAATTGTTTGCCTCCACCAAGGAAATTATGTTTTGATTACTTTGAAGATTACTCAAAAATTACTGAATTGATTTCCATGAAATTTTGTGAAGGGGTGGGGCATTAGCCAAGAAGAACCCAATACATTTTGTAGTGAACTGGGATTAACTGTTGACACAGGATTTTCTTTCTCACATTGTTTAACATGGTGAGATAGCGTAATATCCTTATAGTTGTTTACAGTTTTTATTATCATTAAAATGAAGACATAAAAAGGTCATTGACTTCACTAATATAAAGTTAAGCTGTAACTTACTTGCTACCACTTGCTGTAACTGAATTGTTGCAGTTTTGAAGGAGTAAGGTGCTCTTGACTGTACAGGTATTGATATACAGCAAAGACCATTGGTAGTTGGACATATTATCCTTTAAACACGTGTTGCCCAAATTTTAGGGGTTCAAAAGTAATTGGGCAGACGTGAAGTCAAAAAAATCATCAAATACAATATTTAGTAAAATCATTTGCCATCAGTGTTTGAAGTTTCTGACCCACAGACATCAGCATGTCTATCGTGTCCATTTACTTTTGAATCCCTATAACATTAGCACTGTGTTTAAAGCAATGTATCTCCCACAAAGTTGTCTCTATATATTATTCAGAATCAGAGTCAGGAATACTTCCTCTGCCTTCCCAATTAGTTTCTTGAGCCTGTTGGCATCTGCTATCCTCAACCTACGGCCCCAGCATACAACAGCACACAGGATATAGCAATGGCCAACACAGACTCATAGAACCTCAGCATCATCCGGCAGATGTTGATGGACCTCAGCCTCCTCAGGAAGTAGAGACAGCTCTGGCGCAGGGGTTAGAACGGTTATCTTCAAAACCAGAAGGTCAGCCATTAGATCCCAGTCTTCCCCTTTTCGACTGCCGAAGTGTCCTTGGGCAAGATACTTAACCCCAAATTGGCCCTGTGTTGCACATAGATGCACTGTATGAAAGAATGGGTGTATGTAAAACTTTACTGTAAAGCACTTTGAGTGGTCATTAAGACTAGAAAAGTGCTATATAAATACATGCATATATACTCTGGGACCTCTTGTTGACAGATTCAATGTTCTTGGTCTTCTTTGTCAACATACATGCCCAGGTACTTGTAAGCCTCAACAATGTCCACAGATACCCCCTGAATGGAAACAGGGATCACATGTGCCTTGGTCCTCCTCAGATAAATCTTCTTAAATAAAGCTGAGACTTGCCACTTTAATGTCTTATCCAATCTTTTATTTCAAACTGAATGTACAGAGCACAAACTGTCCCAGTATACTTTCCTTGACTGCAGTGGACTAAAGGGGTATTGGTAAGTATGCTTACACATATGCAGTGTTGTACAGCAGGCTCACTGTTAACCATGGTAGATGACCATGGTTGATCACTTGGCTACATGGCTAACATAGTAGACAAAGACAATCATGGTGCAAATTATCTACAATCTGGATTATATTCTTACATTAGCCAATGAATAAATCAAATTAATTCATACTGAAACAAAATGTAAGTCAATGTCATGTTGAACACATGTCATATGCTCTCAGCTATTTGATAATACGTTTTGTTGATTCATCCAACTGAAATACATTTAAACTAAAATACATGCAGGCAGTTTTTATAGAATTGCATGTATGTTGACTGAGCGGGCAGCAGAGCTGCTAAAAGGCAACAAAAGTGCAGCAGAATTTGAGACCACAGAGTGGAGAACCGTCATTTGTGCTCCGTGGTTCTACTCAGGGGGTTGGGTTATGGAGTGTGTGTGTGTGTGTGTGTATTCTGTCCTGTAATTTTCTCTTTACGTCCTGCTGTTCTTCTCGACCAACACTGTGATTGGCTCAAAGCTCCTGTGTTTAAGCCTGATTGGCTGGATGTTTACACCTCTGAGGGAGGTTAATTGGCAAATTAAATGAGGGGGTGGGAGGCTGGAGTTGACTGAAATACTAATTACAAGACTTGGTGCGTGTGGGCATTTTCACATCGATAACCCTTCAACAAGTTTCTACCCCTCCTCTACTCCAGCTCTAGGTATAATATGAAAATCCACTGAGAAGAACAATGAATAGCAATGGAACCATAAAAAATGATGCCAGTTAAAGGCGAGCCTAAAAGAGCAGTGAGACATTTGGTTTAGGAGTCTTGACCTTCTCCACAGTGGGCTGTGGTTTTTCTGATCCACAGACCTCAGGCCTTCAGCTGTGAGGCTCTAACTCTGTGGGCTGACATAGACACTAACTTGACCACACTGTCACCACACCCTGAAAAATCATTGGTTCTTTTTGTAAGGGTTCTGTTTTGAGAGTAGTGGCACTGTAAATGGGTTTATTTACAAATAATTGTGAAGCAAGAGGTTACCATTTTTTTTAATAGTTATCTAGTATCATATCAGTATTTTTGGACAACATAGTTGTCAGTGCCTTATAAAACCAATAAAACTATTGCTATTATTGTATTATTTCTGATCTGTCACCAACGTTTCGGTCACCATTCCTTTTCGGTCACCATTTTTATTTTTGGTCATTCTGTGTTTGTCTCCTTCCACTATCCATCCACTTGGCAGACATCCTCAGACTTTCCTCCATATCCTAGATCCAATTGCTCACAGGTCTCATATTCTCTATCACCAGACCTTCCTTGCCCACCTACAAAACCCATTTCAATTATTCCCATTTCCCTCCATATTTTCAAACCCCCCAAATCTTCTCTTATGCCTGGGCCACACTGGCTGCAGTGCGCCGCAGTACAGCTGCACTGTTGTTAGCACGGGCAGTGTGTCTGCTTCATTTCTGCAGCAGAGCTGCAGGTATAACTACTGTATTTCCTTATGTACTAAATACCATAACACTACAGTAATGTTATGCATCTTCCGTTCTTGGAAACGCTGTAATGCTTTTACTTTGAAACTGGTACAGGAAGTACATTCATGTTTACGACATATTTGACAGATAAACATTGAAACTGTGGTGAAAGATAATTTTCACTATCTATTCTGCTGTGAACTGTGAGCAGTATGCAGAAATAATAGGTAAGACCTTAAATCTCTAGAAGAGCAGGGCAGCTTCCGTGGCTGAACTGCAGGCAGTGTGGCTGCTCTAATTTGTTAACATGGGCACTGAAATGAAAAGCTAGCTGTTCCTGGACTTTCAGTCTTTCAATCCACTCGTGTTAAAGACTTCTGATCTGTTCCTGAACCTGCCTGCCTGTGCCCTTATCTTCAAATGTAGCCACTTTATTGCATTTGTCTGGCTGTTTTGGGGTCTTCCCTGCCTGTGGTCTGAACCTCAGTTGTGACAGTATGATGACACCTGAGTCTGAGATGTGAAGGAGGAACTTAAGGAAGTGATATTTTCCATAAAGTGTATTCTATCCCTCTGCCAAAAAAGTATGCAGCTCTGTCCCGATCTGCCAGAGAACTTCAAAACCTTGGATGAAGATGCCATTGCTGAGTTTGTGGCTTCTGAATCACAGCTTATAAGTTTGTCTTATAAAAAAGCCACTTCTCGAGTAGATGGCGGTAATGCACCTTGATAGTTGTTGCCACCCGCCAATAAACCCAGCAAAGAAGAAGAAGAAGCCACATGGCATATGTCTGACTGCATTTAGGTCCTTGCTGCCTCTGTTCCAAACCTCAGTTGTGACAGGTTAAGGTTTTGTTAGATTTAGACACATAATGTACTTGGATAAGTTTTGGGAATGATTGTGCTTTAGGTTAAAATAACTATCTGAGTCATCCACCAACCCTGAAATCTACACCAGCATTTCACTACCACTTATTTTGTTCCTGATAGGCAAGAGTCATAATTCATACAGCTGCTAAAGGTCAGTTAAACATAAACATGGTTTTTAGACATTTTTCTTGGGAGGACTGATCTAGTTGTACCAAACCACAGACTCAAAAATAGAAGGTAGATAAATGATAGACTAAAAATTGTGCTCTTAATGAATTACAGCATGGTTTCTGGTCACTCTTGACAGGCTGGTCCTACAAAAGATGGTAGCACTATGTATTTGTTTATTAAGTTGTTAAGAACGCTACAATGCTAGTGGCTATACATTTTTAGCTATTGTCTCATACTAATTATAAATATACATCATGCAAAGTAATCTGTGGGTGCCAGCTTCTGGTATTAATGGCTCTGATATTTCTAGCCTTTACAATGAATAAAAACTTTTGTTTAGTTCCTTCAGCAGTTGTGCTCATAAAGAGTCCAAACTCCATCAATACTCAGAAAGTTAATTGTTAAAAGTTTAAAATAACAGTAACGCACTGGCAACAATTAGTCCCCCTCTCGAAGTCTGCTCTGATTGACTATCTGGCCTACTCTGTTGTGATTGATAAACCGCTTTCAGCACATCTAACTACTAATCCCACAAACATCTGTTTATCTTTCTGTCTGTATGTGGAACTCATATCTTGGGAACCGTTCATCTAATCAGCCTCACCCTTGGCTTGTCAATTTGAAATGGCCCAAAAAAGTGCAGTACCGAATTTGGCGCGGTTAGAATATGTCTTCTTCTACATCCTCTGATAAACTACAGCAGTGGTAGGTAACTGGGTCAAACAGTGGGTCATACATCGCAGCAAGATCATTTTGACTATTTCTTTTTTATTATTTCACCATATTAGACTGACATAGACATTCAGGGGAGTCGTGACAACATTATTCATAGAATTCTTTAGCAATTAGTCTTCAAAGAAAAAGCACAACATCTCTTTTGTTGCTGCAATGCTGTAAATCTAGCTGAATTACAGAGTTTTTATTTTGAAAAGTGAACTCTCCTGAAGATAGTGTCAATTGCTTAACAGACATCTGAAATAGGCAACATGCAATGTATGAAAATATAATAGCAGTTCAGTAAATAATTTTAACTTATACATAAGCCACACAAAAGCAAATTCAGTTTCATGTTAGGAAATACATTGACCATAAAATCTTCATTGTAAACCAGGTAGAATGAGTACAAATTTTTCTAACTTTACTCTGCAGAATGGACTCTTTATAAAAAGCTCTTCACACAATGTTCACTACACAAACAATAGAATAAGTGCCAGTATACTGTAGCTGTTGAAGGAGGACTCACTAATGACAAGGAACAATTCTGAAGTCAGATCCAGTGCATGATCACAGGTCAAGCAAAGAGCCCACCAGAAGAAGCACAGCACCAACATAGGAAATGCCACACTCACCTCTTGCCTTACCTGGCTTTATTAGGAGGCTTTCTCGATAAACTATGAGGCATGCATTATGCAAATGTGGGGCATTGCAATGTCATGTGACATCACGATATCCAAGAAGCATCAGCTGGTGAGCTGGCGTTCAGGAGCTTTAGTCACAGCATTTTCTGAGGGGGAGAGGAGCTCCTTTTACTGTGGGCATTTCATTTACCTACTTATTGTTTTACTTTCTAGACTTTTTACATGAACAAAAACCTATTCAACACACTAGAGGAAAGGTAAAAACTGAAAAAGCACAATAAGTCACCATTAAGTAAGTTACTGTTGAACTAACAACATTAGTTTTTAGCATACTATAAAAGAAGAATCTCACAATGCTCGTAGTTACCATGGAGGTAATTATGGTAGTTCTAAGAGTACTGTCAAAATAACTCAATGCTTAGCTTAACATAAACACTGTGTAATGTAACTATTGTTGCCAGGTTACCAGCAGAGACACAGCAAATAATGGATTAATGGAAACTGTGGCTTGTTAAAAAATAGTTAGACCACGTAATACCATTTAAAACCACACATTGTAATTTTTTACTTTTCCGCTTGTGTATAAGATAAACAAACAAGATACAAAATATATGTTTTTTTTTTACTTTAGATAGCAGCTAACTGAGCCCACCTGCTTCCATTCTTCATGCTAAGCAAGGACACAATAACAGATTCTTCCAAAGTACTAAAGTGATCCCTCTGAGGTAAAGATTGATCTTTAATCTTCAGTGGGATATTTAAGGCAGGAATCTGGGATAATCTGAACATGGCTCTAATAAAATAAAAAGGGAAATCTCTATGTGGGTTCCTCATAGCACCCTGATTGGTTCTGCGATGGTCCAAAGTTAAAGGAACGCTTGAACCTTTTTTGTTCAGAGGGTGTGAGGAAGATGGAAAGAGGAAAAAAAGAGAAAGGTCAATGTCGTTATTTTAAAATGGGCACTGAGTCACAGTGAAGGAACACAGACAGACCAAGTCATGATAGACACAGTTTTGACCTTTTTGGTTTTTTAACCATATATGATAAAAGTCTTAAGAAAAAAAGATTTTGCATACAAGTGTATTTAGACAGCTGTTAAGAAGCATTTGATGTGTGTGTGTGTGTGTGTGTATGTGTGTGTGTGTGCGTGTGTGCCTACCAGTACCTAATCCGCCTCTTCAAAGTGACGGCCCACTCAGTGAAATCAAGAAAGAGGCGGCAGGCTTGGTGGTTGGTTGGTTTTGTTGGTGGCTGGTTGGTGCTTTTTTTGCAGAGGGACTGGAAGTTGATTGGGCATTTTTGACTGGGAGTTCGTCTGTAAAGACACTGCTGAACTTAGGCAGGTGCTGACAGGAGCTGGAGAAACTACAGCGGAATTAGTTCAGGACTCAGAGAACCAAGGCTAATTTTATTATTTAAAATAATTATATTTTACCTCAAGACGATGTGAAGAAATGTTTCAGAGATATATGCTTGGATTATCAGAGGAGACCTTATTAACTGAAGCCCAACATTGTGTGGATTTTCTGCTTGATATTTCACAATCTTATACAACAAAAAGACTTGCCTGATTGACCCGAGGCTGTGGAGGGACGTGTTGGATCTGACAGGATGGCCCTGTAGTTCAAAGGTGTGGAATTTAATTTGAGTATGCTCTGTGTTTGAAACCTCTATGAGTTTTGTGAGTTACTGAAACTGAACAAATGTACCATCTGTTCCCTTTGGAGGCAAGACCCACCTCTAAAGACCTTCGTAAGAAACCAGAGCCAAACAACAATAGTGATTTACAGGGACTGGAGCTGAACTCAAAAAGGACAGAAACAGATTCTCTCCAACAAACTGGAAAAACAGCCTGGAAATACTGAGAAAAGCAATAAAAGTCACAACATCGTATCACTACGAAAATCCTCGGATCCACCACGGATCCTGTGTTCAATCCAAAGCCATGGTGGTTTGACATTTTGACGGTTCCCCTCTGCTGTCATGTCGGTGTCAGCTACACCAGGAGGCTGCGGTGAGGCAGACAGCTCGGTGAAGTGGCAACTGTGTTATGATGTCACTGCCAAGACGTGGTGGATGGTAAGTCCCCATCAAGGGCCATTAAGTAACATGGTTCAATGATCTTGTATGTTTACTGTCAAATCAATCACTGCTTCTCTGGTTGTATATATTGTGTATTTTGATCAGATTCCTGACCATGCATTATTGATGATTGTAAGAAGAATACAGTGTGTGCCTGGGACAGCAGTACTGATGAGCACACTGAGAATCAACAGCACAGGTTGCAGCTCTTTGTAGATTTCAGTGACTGTAAGTTTAGCTAATTGGCATTAGCTGTTTATATACTCAGAAACAAGACAAGCTCAGCATCAAACTTCATTTCTTTACTCTCCAAAAGCTGTCAGTAAGGTAACACCAAAGTGGTTTTGTTTCAATTTCTATAATTTCTTTGCTTCTGTTAAAGTTAGCATACAGCTAGTCCTGGCCCTGCCTCTACCATCTCTCTCTGATAGTCATCCCTGTCCAGTCCAGCCCACCACATGTGGTTAAGAGACATTGGCGTCAGCTCTTTTTCCGAAAATCTCTCTTGACATCTTTGTTGGTGTCTTCTACGTGTAAGGCACCGAATGGCATCCTGAGCCTCTTTCACATGTTAGAAACATCGACACGCCTGCTTGATAAATCTTTGCTATTGCTTTTATCTGCACATATCTGATACATGGATTTTTTACAACCTACTTTTATCATTTGTTAGTTCCCTTCTTGTCTAGACATTGAACATACTGAGCATTGCTCTAACTAAAACCACACACACCAATGTGTGTGTATGCATTTGTCTGACACATCAGACTCTGACTGATACTAGACCTTAACAAGGAACTCTTTAGTTCTTTTAGTTCTTTTCCTCCAGTTTCTCTTCCTGTTCCTCTCCACTCAGTCATTTTATTTAACAAGTCACAAAGCTTTGGAATGAGAGCTGCAAATGTTTTGCTCAAGCTCAAACACTTGTAGGCTCACATGGGCTTTAATTTGTTCTTCCAAGAACACATATTCAACTTCACATTTTCAGTCACACTACCTTTAACATTTACTGCATGTTCTATCTGAAAAAGGTTTTCTTTTTACAATTTTGTTTTTCTTTTTGTACGTATTCTATTCTATTTGAGACTTAGCAACACAGAAGCAATGATAAAGCTACTGATTAATATATTGTCTAATGACTTCATAAAATATGAACACAAAGAACCAGACATTAGATAAATTGAATTAAAACATCTGATTTCATTTGGGCCTTAATCATTCCCACTCTGACATATGTAGTAGAGTTGAGCTTCCTTCACATAAGCATCACTATAATATATTTTTAATTAGTGACTGTCATTGTAATGCTGTACGCAGGCCCACTCAACAATGAGTTTATAATCTTTCTCAGTTAACAGTGGAACTGTCATTGTGTCTTCAAGGCTTTGATAGATAAGAGATTCTACTTGTCAGTTGTCTGTTAGAGTGCAAAATGAATCATGGCCTATCAGAAATAACAGTCAGTGAAAAACTGATGCTGCATCAGTTGGGTATTTTCAACTGTGTGTGTGTGGTGTGGGTGACTTTATTGTTTCACATGTGGCATGATGTGTTTTTATGGCTGTGCGCTAAATTCATGTTATTTTGTTGTGTGTGCAATATGTGTAATTATGATGTGTGGAGTGACTATCAACTGGGCTGTGATGCAGTACTGAACTGTGGGGTGTTGTTTACACTGCACAACTCCAACATTGTTACCACAGCAATAACAGAAGCTTTAGAGGGGAACAACAGGAACATGTTATTTCTAGTATTTACTCTGTTTCTAAATAATTGAAGTTAGCAGCAGCAAGAAACTGTTCAGGATTTTTTAACTCCCTATAATGCCAGTCATGTCCCATTTAGGTTTAAACAACTCACTGGGTGGCAAATGATGTGTAGGAGGGCAGCGGGCAGTGTGATCTTTATAATGAAGGCTGGGGGGTCACAGAGAGAGGGAGACAGATACACTGGCAAAGGCTGAGGAACGGAAATCCTGGAAAAACAGCCAGAAAAGCTGTTCATTCCCAGCATGAGGAGAAAGAACAGCAATGACTCAACACAGGGACAAACATGACACATAGAATCTGTTACATCTAAGACTTAAAGTATCATATGTTAATGAAACCACTGTTTTAGTTTCTGCTAGAAGAATTTTCTGGAAATGAAAATCAGTTCCTTGAAACAAAGATATTGCATAATCTGTTATATTAAACCAATGATGGAGCCCATTAATGTGATTATCTGTATTAATTATTACTTTTTTCCCACAGTAAATATACTTTTCTAGTTGCAAATCAGAGGGGATATCAAACGTTTCTGCAAGAGGCAATACAATCTAGCTTGCTGTCTATGTCTATTTTCCAGTCCAGACCTTAATGTGAAGTATATGAGAGGATGCCAATCAAGCAATATGGCACTTCAGATGAATTCTGTGCTGTATCAATCAATCAGTCAATCAATTTTATTTGTATAGCCCATATTCACAAATCACAATTTGTCTCATAGGGCTTTAACAGGGTGTGACATCCTCTGCCCTTAACCCTCAACAAGAGTAAGGAAAAACTACTAAAAAACCCTTTTAACAGGGTGAAAAGAACGTAGAAACCTCAGAGAGAGTCACATGTGAGGGATCCCTCTCCCAGGACGGACAGAAGTGCAATAGATGTCAAGTGTGAAGGAGAACATCATCAAGATAAATGTTTTAGCAGCATTGATAAGGGTAGACCTTTTTGAAGCATAACTGAAGGTCAGTGAATTGATGGATTATTGTCAGTAATCTGAGGAGAAATACTATGTATCAAGCAGTCCTGCTGCAATCATAGTCTATGGTCAGCAGCCAGCAAGATCATGATCCACCATCAAGATCGGATGCCACTATAGTCCACAGTCATTGTCCACTGCCGCCATTAGGATCCATCATCAGCTGTCACCTCGATCATGGTCCACCACCACTATCAGATGCCAACACAATAAAGGATCCGCCTTTATTATCACGATCAGCCAGCACGATACAGAATCCGCCATACTGGATCCACCATTATGATCTCTGATACGCGATCCACAGCTGCGGCCCTGGATCTGCGGACAATAAGGCAAAGGGACTCCGGGGAAGAAGTCAAGTCAGTAACATGTATTGATAAGATATGAATTACTTTGATGTGATAACGATTGAGAAGAGGAAGGAGAAGCTGGAAAGAGAAGCTCTGTGTGTCATGTGTCCCCCGACCTTCTAGACCTATAGCAGCATAATTAAGAGCAGGTCCAAGACAAACCTGGAAGTATGTGCTTGTGCTCTTTAAACAACAAATAAGAGCAGGTTGTGAGTATGGTGCGAGGCCACACAAATGGGACTGTGGAGATAGCTGCTGATACAGTGCAGATGGATAATGGTTTTAACATGGTGGAGTGGAGTTTTTTTTACAGGCTTACTGCTGTGACATCGGGTCAGCAGGCTGTTTACTGGCAGTGAAGTGGCTAAAGGCCAGTTGATTATATTCAGTATAAGTATTTTGGCTGGTGACCAGAGAGCTTCATGGTTAGATAAACATGTAAGAGCAGTGCTGACGTCCCACAGTAAAATCTGAACATCTGCTCTGAAACTGACAGTGTCGTGACAAAATCGATGGATGACATGATGACGTTTCTTTGTTATAGTTACAGTTATTTCATGGGATGGACCTGAAGTAGCTGAAGTAGCAATATTATCAGTCAGTACAGGCTGATTTTGTGCAGCAAATGTTTGACATTCTGCAGCATTGAGAGACTTGAACTGAGTGGAGGACGACTCAGTTTGAGCTTGATAAACCTGAGGTATGTTTACACTGATGCCGATGTGCTTGAAGGGAGGTCCCACATCAATGCCGATGAATCACGAGTGTGAGTGTGTTAGTCTTTCTTTTTCTTACTGTAGCTGTGCAGTTAATCTGTAAATGTCACAGGGGATCTGAAGATTGGACGGAAGCCATTTGTGCTCAGCCTTCTGACTGTCCTCTGTTAATCGTCTCAGCTGCTCCCATTTCTGCAGGGAGGCTTTCTGCATGCCAAAACTCATTATTTTTGTTTGAAGAGCAACAGAAACAAAAGCAGTCTGTTTTAATCTGTACAGAGGAGTTGAAGTGTTTGCACAGCCAACTGTAGGGGAGGAAGTATTCACACTCTTTAGTGTAAACGTAGAGATATCACAGAGTAGAACTACTCCATTAAGTAAACCACAAACTATATCTGTCAAATAAATGTAGTGCAGTAAACAGTAAAAATATTTTATTACTCTTATTTGATTAATCTGCTCTCCCTTAGACTCTTATTTAGCCGTATTGTATTTGAGATCTCAGCAACACAGAAGCATTGATAAAGTTACTGATTGATATTGTCTACTGACTACATAAAATATGAATGTAAAGAACGAGAGAGAAGTCAATAAAATAATGAGGTAGAGTAAATATAATTAAATTAAAAAACTGATTTAATTACGTAGTATTTTCAAGCTCTGTGTTGGCCTTAATCATTCCAATTGTGACAGATCTGGTAAAGTTGAGCTTATTTCACATCATTTACAAATAAATACATTTTGGAGATTATTTTTTTCTGGGGGTTATATCTTAGAAGGTCATAGAAACATAAATGGTGATATTACCACAAACTATATCTGCCAATAATTCTCTAAAAAGTCAAATATTTTCCTCATCAATCAACATCATTGAGTATAATTTGCATCAAATGAAATTCTCAATTATTGCTTGTTATTTCAAATGTGTACATTACCTGAGTATATATGTATAAATAATATGTGAATAGACAATGTGGAAATAATTGCATTCCTTGCTGATACCCACACATGCTGGAGGACAATTTGAACTTTCCCCTATAAGCCCCTCAGTGAGTAAAGCTCGCAGCTCTGCAGTGCAGGATCCTGAGACAAGGTCTTTAAGAAAGTCCAGTCTCTTTAAAACTTTTGTTTCGGAATTAAAAGGTGGCTCACACACATTCTTATTTGGTGAACAAGTGTGTGACGGCTGCTTTCAGTAGCTGTCGAATCCTAAGGAACTCTGTGAGGGTCACGTCAGGCCACATAAAACCATACCCAGCTGTGATGATGGGTGGGCTCAAACTTGTAACAGACTCTGCCCTCACAATTAAAAGCAAGAGCACTCATGTTCACCAAAAAAGGACCTCTAGTGGTGGTCTGGATAATGACTCTTGTTTGTCAGAGGCTACAGGAGAGACTGAAGTTCACTTCCCGTTTCCTACCAACAGTTCAGCCATGACCACAGTCTGCCCCCTCCTAACCTAAGCCATACAGACTTGACATGAATATTTCTACACCACAGAGGAGGCAAATAATTTGTAGTCATTTGTTTTTTGAGGGCGCTGTTAATTATTGTCATCCTGTTGATGGGGCACCGAATCAGAAAATGCTGAAATGGTTTAGCTTAAAAAATTATTAAAATAATAATAATAATAACTGTATTTGTATAGCACTTATCTAAACAAGGTTACAAAGTGCTTCACAAAAAATCCATGGCAAAAAGATAGAATAAAAGGTTCTCAATTAAGTTCAAAATCATCTTAAAATCAATCCTGTGACAACCAGTGAAGGGATGCAAGGATTGGGGTGATATTAGACCTACGGTTTGTTTTAGTTAAAATACAAGCAGCAGCATTTTAAACAAGCTACAAATGAGTTATTAAGGTTAGGCTAAGGCATGTATACAGTGCATTGCAGTAATCCCATCAGGAAAAGACAAAGGCATGTATTAGCTTTTTTAAGTCAGGGAGAGATAGAATTTATTTAATTTGGGAAATATTTAATAGATGGAAGTAGCAGGATTTAATGATCTCATAAACGTGTGTTTTAAAATTCAGATGGGAATCGAATGTGACACCTAGATTTTTAGCTGTTGTTTTAATATTGGTTGCCAGGAGACAGAGAAATGGTAGGAGTTTGCCTGCTAGCTTGATCGGGACCTAAGATTATAATTTCTCTTTTGTTTGAATTAAACTGAAGAAAGTTAAGTGACATCCCTTCCTTAATGGCACTCTGTTAGGACACTCTCACGGCTGATGTTGTCGGGCTTAAAATACAGGTAGATTTGGATCTCATCGGCATAGGAATGATAGGTTATCCCATTAAAATGGCTGATGGTGTTTCCTAATGGGAGCATGTACAGTGAAAATAGGATGGGAGTAAACTCCTCATTTTTCAGGTGCTTCACTCAGCACTCTATTGCTTTCGCTATCCATTACTGTACAAGACAGTGAACTATACAGCAAAGTGCAAGTTTAATAGGGATGTAGCCTCTGTGAACATCAGCACTGTGCCGATGTGTAGATCCAGCAGAAAGTAGCTGAGCTCTTTAAGCCTTGTTGATGAGTCTTAAGGCAAATACTGTAATTCCACCAACATCTGTCCTCTGGATGCTTAGGAAGACACAGCTCAGCCTCGCTCCATCTCTCTCCTCTCCAAGAAAGACAGAGAGAACTAAATAAGGACTTTGTCCAGTCTATTCTTGTGGAGTAAAAAGACGAGTTTATGAGTTTAATAGTCTGAGCCTTACTGTTTTCTCTTGCAAGCAACTGTTTTTATTTCCCAAATCTGCTCTTAAGTAATGTGAATGTTCTTTGTGTTATCCAATGCCTGTCCATTCTGAAGGAGTAGCACTTCCTATATGGTATACTTTACAGGTTTTTACTGCCCTCTGGAACTGCCATATTTGACGATTTATTTAAGAGTCTGAAATGTGTGTGAGAAATGTATGCTCTCAATAGTTCCCACAATGCCATGGTTTACTTTTTATAAATGTTGTAATGATCTTTACCTTGCAGTGATGATAAGTGTCTCAGTTTAAAGTTTCATATTATATAATAAATTACATTGATATTTAGCTGTTTGTCAGATGCTTTTATCCAGTGTGTTCCACCTTAGGGACAACAATAAAGATTCAGACATTGAAGTAGGTGCTAAGAGCTAAATCTTTTTAATAAGATCAAGTGTAGGTGATCAGGTGAACAAAATAAGTGCTAGTTAGGCTTGTAAGCTGGTTCCACTGTCAACAGACGACAAACAACAGTCTGGACTGTGATTGTCTTGTGTGAAGGGATTTATCAGCAGCTGAAGCTCCTTAATCGAACTCTGTGGCCGTGAAGGGGTGTAAGCCTGTATGATTGAGGTCAATCCAGACCTTGAAGTCTCTTTTTGGCCAATATTAGTGATTTGAATTAGATTCTTGCAGCCAATGGTAGACAGTAGTCAGTGAGCAGTGGAGTGTCATTTGTCCTCTTAGGCTGACTGAAGACCAGATGTGCTACCATGCTCCAGACCATCTGTAAGGGTTTCGCTGTGCTTGAAGGGAGGTCCCACAGGAGGGAATTGCAGTAGTTGAGGTCAAAAGCTGGGTGGCATGAATATTCAACATCATAGAATCAGCTACTGAAACTACTCACTGCTGTAGGGAGGAGGGAATGAGGGATGGTATTCCTCAGCAGATGGAACTGCTCATGACTTTGATGCTCTGTTGTCAAATTTACATGAAACAACTTGACACATTACAGTAGGAACTTACAGAACCATTCAGAGGACATTGCTGAGAGGGCCATGTTGTGTTAGTACCTCAGTGCAGTTCAGACAACTCTACACAGTGGTCAGACAATTTTAACATGATACACATGTTATATTTTCCTTGCTCCCCACCTGTTCCTGTTCAACCTGCAGCCGTGCAGAGCCTGAAACTCTGCTGAAACATCCTATTCTGTCTGCTGACTCCATGAGTTTATAAACCGCTCTGGGACAAAGATTAGCTTTCTTTCCTGCTTTGTGTTACTATTATTCTTATTCACAGCACTGCAGCCACTAACTTCAGTATGTAAGAAGAGCTCCAGGCGCCGAGTGTGTGTGTGTCTGTGTGTGAGGGAACATGCAGACCTCCAGGGAGAGTTGCTATGCAGATTGAAGGAGGCTGAGTCAGCAACTGCTCTTTTGTTCTAGGACACACACACACACACACACACACACACACACACACACACACACACACACACACGCACACACACACACACACACACACACACACACATACACACATACACATAATGGTGTGGAAGGTTGGAGCTACATAAGAAAATGTATGATTACCCTCTTCAGCTTGAAAGGACATTAAATATAACACAACTGCTTTTCATTCAAAATACATTTTGAAATCCCAAATGTCTAAAATAGTGAATTAATTTATTTATGAACAAGTAATTAAGAGGCCTGAAGAGAATCATATTTGACTTTTTGATTTGATTCAGAAACAGAATTCTACACTAACTATATTATATATGTTTGTGTATATGTATATGTATATGTATATGTATATGTATATGTATAGATATACAGATATATAGATATATAGATATATAGATATATAGATATATAGATATATAGATATATAGATATGTTCTTTCTATGATTTCAGATGGGATTACTAATTAACAGAACAGGTAAAATAAATGCTTAATGCTTTTGTTTTTGTTAATCTCGAAACATTGCATATACATCATTATATATCACTTATTTTAATAATCAAGCATATTGTTATATTGATGATATATTGATGACTATCAGATCATAAACCCAATATTGGTACAAGCCACAGTCATTTAGTAAAGCTCTCCTTCACTGATAAAGAATGTTGGTGCACATCCCATCATGCACAATCAACCTGCTATAATCTGTAATAACTCACTAATAACAATAACAAAGGAAAATGTAAAATATAACCAGTGCCACAGCAGAAATGCAAAAGACACTCCTGTCTCCCGTCTCACACACACACACACTCGTTTTTACCTTTGCCTAACTAAATCACAGCCCATTAAAGGTGTGTCAGAAGGTGAGGACCGGCAAACATTTCCAAAAATGTTCCCAATAAAATATCTGGACACACACACACACACACACACACAGACACAGACACAGACACACACACACACACACACACACACACACACAGACACAGACACAGACACAGACACAGACACACACACACACACACACACACACACACACACACACACACACACACACACACACAGACACAGACACAGACACAGACACAGACACACACACACACACACACACACACACACACACACACACACACACACACACACACACACACACTCACACACAAAATACAACAATACTGAAATTCCTGTGCTTTAAACCACTCCAAACATACTGTACTTTTACCCGGACAAGGCCCCAGGCAGAGGCTTCTGCTTACATATTACTTTGTCGATGCACTAAGCAACAACTTGGATAATTATACGATTAAACTCACATAAATGCTATGAGTGTACATTTATTCAAATATTGTCTATATTACTTGGTTGTCATTTTCTGCTTCAGCAATGGCAATATACAATAGTGCATTTGAAAATGACAGCAGCCTAAAGTTTGGCCTGCCATGCTGCGTAGCAAGTGATTACTCCTTTGTTTGTTGCATTGCTGCCATCTGCTGGCCTGGATTGGTGGAGGTGGCCAATGGCCATAAATTAGATTAATTTGAGGTGGTGTGGGGTGTCAAACATTCTCCACCTCTCTAATATTAAGAGACATTTATTAATAAAGCATGAGAAACACATAGACAGCCACCTTTGCATGTGTGGACTCTTAACTGACAACTCAGCCAGTCACTCATGAATCCCATTGTTTTATTTGTTTTACTTTCTTCAGTGCCATTTTACTCGCATTCACTTGTATTTGATGTGCGGATCAGGAGGAAGCCAGTGATGAGTTAGTGACAGAGTGATAGTTATAGATTCCACCCACCTCTGCTTGCAGGGTAGAGACTAACCTACACTTGACTCTATGTGTATCATGGGAAACAGATACTGGACTTGAGGATAGCGATCAGTCACTTGTAGGAAAGTTGCTCACACTCTACATGAGGCAAAAAGGTTTCCCTTTCTTGCTTATGGGTTTGTTTCCAAGGTCAAGGAGCTCACTGTGCACAGGCCATTAGTGAAAGCGAGATAATTATATATGTGCCAGGCAAGCAATTTTCATTCATGAGTGGCTGCCATCTTTGAGTCGGATGTGCAGTTCCTATGATACACCCATGGCAAAAATATATCGAACATCCTCATACACAGAATACAATCATTTTAGAGCAACACATACAAAATATCAAGTAACACTGCTTTGGGTGACAATGTTAAATAAAATATCGTATCTATATCTTAGTTGCTATAATGCGTTTTCCTTTTTTTGTAACTTTTGTTTTCTGAAGCATTGCAGCAGCACTTAAGATTACAAATGAGCAAGGGACGGCTTCCTTTACAGCCAATGTAATCCAGTTTTAAACGGGAGATTTCTTCCACATTTTCAATCATTAAAAAACCCTGGTTACCTCTGCTGAAATGGCTTATGCATGCTTTTCATAAAAAATTATGCACCAATTTTCCCCAAATAATTCTTAATATGATTCTAGTTCATTGAAACCTAAATAAAATATATTTCTGAGTGTGCGTGTACTGTATATGTATTTATATTTAAATAGTTTGACCTGATCATAGATAATAAAAGCTTGTCTATGACATTAGAACTCACACAGTTGATTCAAAAACTGCTATCATTTCAAATAGTTCACACATGCCCTATATCAAAAATAATAAGTCCTTTAAAACAATATTTTTCCAATGGATGATAAAAATATTAAAAAAGAGTGTCATTAAATGCATAACATTTATTTAAAATAATTTCAAATACCACAACAAATTTTACTGCACTATCACCACAATGTCTTTATTTTTCCCATCTGTCCTGCCTTACAAATAGCAGTGTAATTTATACCAAAGTCCTTCTCAAACACTTATTCGCTATCCCCTTATTCCCAAACCATCCGTCATCTTCCACTCTACTTAAATATTTATCTAAGCCACCCGATAATTATTTTATTGATATAAGCACTAAATATGTACTAGATAATTACACTATAATTTGTGGGCTGCATTCAACGAAAGGAAAACAGGCTTGTGTGATTTCACATGGTAAAACGTTTCCACTCAGAGAAAGCTTCGACACACATGTTAGTGGAGGTTGCACATGTGCACAGCATTACTTTCAGTTAAGTGCAAATGCCAACATGGAAGCATTCTTACAACGACATATAAACATGCTGATGGTGCTATAGGTTTACCATGGCTACCATAATAGTTACGCTGGTGTAGTTACAGGTTCTGCTGAGGCTGATAGGATTGGTTTTGCAGGTGTGATCATAAACCAAACTTTGGCACAAAAGTCATATTGATGCTGCTGTTGTTCTGGTGTCCTACACTGATTCTTGTTAGTGTGCCATTATGTCACCTGTGTTCCCCTGACAGACATCACTCCTCATCGCTGCTCACCGGTTGCTCTTGGACACTATGACAGGTGCTTAACACGCACACAGGAAGGCTGATGTTAAATTCAAAAATAAGAAAGTTGACTTTCAAATATGCTTCATGTAGCCACTGTTTTTTTTGTCCGATTTTTTTTTAAGTCAAATGGCACATTGTCTGGAAATGTTATTCCCAAAGCTGAATGTGGAGTCACTTGCTTGGTAAACATTTTTTTCTGTATAAGATTATATAATCTGGTCATTTACATTCCATTTGCGATTTTAAAGCACACTGGGGCCTGGACTATGAATCATGTTTAATATTCCCAGGATATGTTTTTGTTATCTGGCTTGACAGCTGCATGTTTATTACAAACAACATTATCAGAATGAATAATGAATAATAATAAGAAACACTGATACCCTCAGGTAAAATTCAGTTATAGTGACAGAGAAAAGTGACAATCAACAAGGTGTACAAAAAAGAAACACTATAAAATGGTTTCTGATCATTTAAGTCATGCTAAGGACATACTGTAAATAAATACAAGAATTATTGGATTCTGTCAGATAATGGTGAAACTATTACGAACATGTGATGCAGATAAAAAAGTGAAGGAATATCAGTTTGTAGCTGCTGAAAAAACAGAACAAAGTAATTCTTGTGTGATGAGCTCAGTCCTCACTGAAAAGCATGGGAATATTGAACACGTTATTTTTCTAATGACATCAGAGGCTTTAGTTTGTATTCCTCTCATCTTGCTCTGAGCTGCAGTGTCATCATAACAGAATAAAAGCATCAACGCTGTCGACATCAAAGAAATTACAATAGTTGTGATGTCTTTATTTAGTTTTGATAAACTCTCCCTACGTTTTTATTAAAATCTCTGTTTTAAAACAGAGTGGATACGTGTTAAGTCTGGAACAACGAAATGATTCCACTCATCTATAAAGATATCTGCTGTTCTTTATAGTTTACACTTTACTGTAAACTATTTTGTCCATGTGAGGATCCTGTGAAATGATGACCTGATTGGTTGGTAGTCGGACTGTTGACAGGTTTTGATCTGATCCTCTGAAGTTAGCCTGTTCTGAAGAAGGTGTACCCTGTAAAGAGACTCTCCATCTTCACACTGAAAAGCCAGGATTATGCTTATGATTAGGCTTTAGTTTATTTACTCTATACTCATTATCTGCCTATAGAAACCCCCCACATCTACAGACAGTGGAGTTCAATGATACACAATACATTTGCATAAATCATGAATTGAAAAAGATCCAGTGGATATTTAGCATGCAAATTCATTCAAATGCACGGTCTAATTAAAAAATGTTTGTGAGATTTTATCCTCATCTCACTGTCGTCATTGGCAAATGGGATTAAGAAGAGGAAGCTCATAAAACCCTGAGCTGTTTCTGTTTAGTTGATAACATGATGAAGACTGTGGGATGTGGGTGAAAGCCCTGAAAAGGGCTAGGGTGTGTAAGTGTGAGACTGATATAATGGATAAGTTTAATCACACATGTCCTGTTTTTTATCAATTCAAGGCTGAGATGAATCAAGTCAGTATTCCCTCCCAACCCAGGATGGGTGGAATGATGCTGTCTTTGCAAATAACTTTTCATTTCTCAGGGGTAACGCCACTTCATAGCTATGGGAAGAAAGTGGTGAGCCACAGAATACCTCTCGCCTTGCTTCTGAATGTTGCTTTTTCAATATTCAGCTTGCCCCTCCAACAACACAAAAGCCCTGATGGTATTTTTGTTCAATTCTTACTTTGATTACTTTCCTGTGTGGATGGATGTCAATAAAGTGATCAGCTTTAATCATGGCACTGGTCCCAAAGGGAATCAAGGACTCCATATTCCCCTCTGAGTATATTTAGGGTATCAGTGAGTAACAAGAGCAACCCATGCTTTAATAAACGTATTTCCATAAGAAAAATAAAACAGCAGTGAAGGCCAAAGGACTTGACAGGAAGTGAATATGGGTCAGGGTCGAACCCAGCTGGACGCTGCATCACAACCTGACACCTTGATGGTTCAGTGTATAGTGGCATGTTGCAGCTGAACACCCCTCACCTCACCCTCCCCTTCCAAACATGAAAGAGAACATGTGGTAAACTTCAGTTGTCATAAAAGCTCAAAAGGTGTTTAGTTCAACCAGTTTGGACTACTTTAAAAACCAAGGTGGCCTCCGTAGAGAGGTCCCCATGTAAATACAAAGTAGTTAACTGTAACGAGCCCCATTAAAGAAAACCACAATTCGTACAATTTAGATGAAACACAGTAGTGAAAACATCAGGATTATTTTATATAAAATTTCTGCCAATAGATCCCTTTCACCTACTCTCAGAAAATGATTTAGCCTAAAACAGCGAATTTATGTATTTCATTTAAATGTTACATTTCCACATAACTTTTTTACATAAATTCAACTAAAGGGTCACTTTTAATTAAGTTTATACAGGTCAACTGGGAGGGGCTCTCTGCCACTTGTCTTATTCTTTAAAATAAGAAACCAGAGCATCACTAAAAGTTATGCTGAAGGATGAGGGGAAGATGAAAGTGTGAGGAGAAGAGTGAGAGAGGAAAAAGTGAGAACATACATGAGGGGATGAAAGGAGAGAGGGAGTAGGATGGTGCCGACAGTAAAAACAGGAGCAGAGAGGTGGAGGGTGAATGTAGCACCGCTCTCTTCTGCCGCAGCCTCCCGGGGGGGGGCGGGGGGGCGGCGGCGGAGGTGTGGGGGTGGGCGGTGGAGCCCGAAGCTTGACGCGGGACGCTCCTGGTCTCGAGCACCGCGGATTTACTCCAGCTGGCACGCGCACCATGGCAGAAATGGAAACCCTCCGGAATGATAAGGACCGGCAGCGCGAGATGGGCAGGCGTTGAGTTCAGCTCCAGCGGCGGCGGCGGCGGCTCGGCTTGGAAATGGTAGGACAGCCATCCTGCTGCAATGTAGCGGAGTGCTGCTTCGTGTTTTACTAAATATAAAAATAAAAAAAAGACGCAATGCGAGGAGTTGAATGCCATTAGCTACGCAGCTGAAAGTGGAGCAGAACGCGGAGGTGGCTCCATCCCTCGAAATGTCAGCGAGTCTGTGTTCACCGTCTATTAGTTTGTGGAAGCGTCCGAATTCAAATTATAGTCCCATACGCGACGTTTCCCTTTGGGGGAGAATCTGTCGCTGAATACCATTCAAAAATCTGCCATGTTAAATTTCACCCTGCACACCTGCATAAACGTGCGCCGGCCACAACTCGACTAGGGAACAGCGTCGAAGTGTCAGGTCCATGTTTGAATTCGGCTCAGGCACCGACTCATCAAACAGCCCGCACTCACTGAAAACCATAACTTTCTGAATCGGATCGACCGCTCTGCCCATTGGTGTGTTCCTTCACACACACACACAGCACAGGGCGGAAGCCAGCAGCGTGGAACCACCACTAAACCTGACGTTCTGTTGACATTACAGTCATTTTGGAAATCATACATGAGCCGAATTTTCCTGAAGACCATCTAACGTGAGAGGCTTTCATGTCACAGAGCAGGTGACGCGTGTGTGTGAGTCATGAGGCAAATGGACTCAGTCTGTTGTACGTTATGCTGGGGTTTGGGGCAGCGTTGTCTCCGTGGCGGAGAACGGGACGTATTGGCGTTAAACAGCTTCTATCCCACCGGTAAATGTGGTGTCCGGCCCCTGGTGGTGCGTGAATAAGCGGACAATATGTATTGGCCTGTGTGCGCGAATGTGTGTTTATGTGTGTGCGTGTGTGCGTGCGTGTGTGAAAGTTGTGGAGTTGAGGGATTTCGTGCAGCGGCGGGCCCAGCTGCCCGGCTCCCGTTCGTCACGCGGGACGGCGCGAGACCAACTTGAAGTTCAGCCTCCTTCTCCCGGCCTGTGTGCGTGTGTGTTTGTGTGCGCGGGTGTGTGTCTGTTAGTCAGCAGAAAATGGCCGCAGTTAAAGCCAGCGGGCCGAGTTAGAAGGACAGGCCGACAGAGGGCCTCCTGTCCCGGCATGCAGCTGGGGCAGAGAGCCGCTATTGAGGCAGAGACTTCCCGTGCCCGCAGCGGAACATCTGAGCTCATGTTGGGAAGCGAGCCACTTGACAACAGCACATATGCCACAATGGAGAAGAAAGCAATCAAATATGAACCCTACCTTCATCTCCACCAGCTCCAAGAGGTGACACAGACTAAATGTGAGACTGTGTAGACTCCATTTACCTATGCTTGCTCTGGCTAAATCCTCCTGGACACAGATTTACTTATGCTGCTTCAGCTCAAGGATCATATAAGTCTTTCCTGATGAAAGTAGGGAGATAAAAGACAGAACAAAATACAAGTATATGGTCCTAACTTGTCCATAATTCAGCCAGTAATACAATTATATCTAATGGTGAGTTAATAAACTATGTATTCAGCAACATGGTTTAAAACAGGGTTGTCAAATCAAATCAACTATCCAACAGAGTCTAGCAGATCAAATCTCACTAGCACCAGCTTAAAAGCTGTCCACGTGTACTGTTGAAAGATGGATCAGTAATAATAATCATTTGTTACTTTAATTTATTACCAAAGAATTCAGTTCATGCTACCGAAAGAGTTACTTATTGACCACACAGCCTCTGTTACTGGTTCTATCCTTATTGAAAATGTTTACATTAGTGACATATTAGTTCAGTTTTATAGTACATTACATAGTGTAGGCTACTTTATCTTGTAAAATGTACTATAAAATTGAAATCATATAATGTAAATGTAACGGTATCATCCACTTTTGTATCATTCTATTTTTGTATTGTTCATTGTGTTGGTTTAATAATATTAATATATCTGTAGCCCCAGCACTTATTTTAAGTGTCAGATACAAAACAACAATGCAGTAATGATACTTCATGTGCACAAAGACAGTAAAGTTGTATGGTCTCATCAATCCATTTTCTATGCAAGTACAAATAGCACTACCACAGTGTTACAAGTAAAAGTATGTAACATGATCCTACATTTTAGCTGTATTAGCTAAACTTAAAATATCTATAATCTTAAGCATGCAGGGAAGAAAAAAAAGCACCATGAGTGTTATGAATGCAGCTGTATTATTGGATTTGTATTGGATATTATTACAGATGCACTGCATGTTTAAGTAACATTTTTGTGTTGTAGTTTCTCCAAGTGTTGCTAACTTTAGTCAGCTTAGTTGTGAACTAATGTTCACATACTATTGAGTAATTTGATTCAAAACAATGCGTTCAATAATATAAGTGGAAAGTTGTGTGCTTCTACTTTATAAGTAGAAGCACACAATTGAGCACAGTGACCTCTGTATGGGTAGTACTATATATACTGTATAGCTTACTGTGTGTATGACTTGTGTGTACTGTGTGTGTATACATACTGTGTTTACAGTAGGTATAGTGTATGTACACTGCATGGATATTGTGTGTAATCTATGTGCTGTGTATACTGTATGTATACAGTATGCATAGTGTGAGTACAGTATGTTTTGTGTATATTGTATGTACACTATGTGTACTGTGTGCACTCTATGTATATTGTATGTATACTGTGTGCACCGTATGTGTATTATATCTGTACTGTGTGCACTGTATGCATATTGTATGTGTACTGTGTGTACTGTATGCATGTTGTATGTGTACTGTGTGTACTGTATGCATGTTGTATGTGTACTGTGTGTTTGAAGGTTGAGGGTTGCTCGTGTGAACCCAGTGTGAGTAGCAGCAGAGGCTGGTCAGTGTGTGTTGACAGCAGTGTGCTGGCTGGGAGCTGGTCCCGAGCTGACCTGTAGAGTGTGTTGTGAGGCCGCTGTGCAGAGACAGAGCACAGAGCAGCTGCTGCGGCTTTAAGCCCTCCGTCTGGGATGGGCTGAATTCATAACGTCATTTCACTTTTCTCTTTTATTCTTCGCCCCCTCATCACCGTCCCTCTCTAGACGAGACAGCCCCCGTGCTCCGTTACACCTCCGGCCATATTCTCCTAAGAATGATTATTCGGAACTTTCTCTCTGTTTTTCTCCCCGCGAGTCATTTTTACGGGGCCTCAACTTTTCTGGTGTGTCATCATTTCTGGAGTTAACGCGGCGGAGTCATCCGAGGCGACCGGAGCCCGCTCCTCTCTGGATTCTTAAAAAAACTCAGAGTTACAGCCCAGGAAATGCAGCGTTTTCTGTAACCCGGAGGTAGCACTGCTGAAGTGAACGAGCGGGGGAAGAGCATGTAGAAATCCGCACTAATAAAAAGAAATGACGACGCGATGGAAATGAAGGTGTTCAGCCCAGGGATGTTTATGTTAACACAGATCCTGGTCTGACTCTGCTCCGCCTCATCAAAATGATGTTTTCTCCCCTCTCCCTCTCTCAGGTAAAACTGCTAAGTCTGTGCTTCTGTTGTTACATTCGAGTCCTGCCTGCAGCGAAATGAAGCCACCATGTAGCCTCGTTACCTAATTATCAATGACACTGTGATGATTCCATAGTGAAAGAAAACTATTTAACGACCTATGTATTATCTTATCATCTACAATAAGTACGAGCTCATGCTGCTGCCATTGTGCAGAACAGGGCAGGCAGTACTATGAATCATGGATGAAAATGTGGAGCAGGTAGACAAGGGGTGGAGAGCTGAGTTACACCAACTGCACCAGGCCTGTTGAAGTGGGATTTGAATTAACATGTGTGCAGTTAGCTGCAAAATGCTGAAATGAGTGTTTGAAAGAACCTGTGTTAGATTTATCCTCTCTGCAGTATGTTAGCACATAACATGTGTTGGGAAAGATGGTTCCTCTGCGTCTCTTCACACCAGAGAAAGTTTTAACAAACTATTTGTGCCCATATGCAGATCTAAATCTTGAGTGTAGATCAAAGAAAGTGGGACAGCTCTTTAGTATGTGAGATGTGAGGCGAGGTGGAGTACATAGTGAGGATCACTTTTCATCTGGTGCTGGTTTTTGATTGCCACTGCCATTATTCTAATATAAAGCTGTTCCTGTGTATTACTCTCAGCATTCCTTATTCTTAAAGCTGACCACTATCATGCAAAAATGGCACAAAATTCAAATATTCTGGTTTCCCAGAACTTAATCTGAAAAAGATTACTTAAACTGTAATTCAATACACTGCGGATGATATGCTGGAACTGCAACATCTCCTTATAAATTCTGCTTTTAGCACTAATATTTCAAAACCTATTCTGATTCTGCCAGCCCCTGTTATTACTTTTGTTATTACCACAACCTGTGCTACTGTCACTATTTCTGCTACTACTGCTCTGTTCTGTTTAAGTAGTGCTACAGTGGTAGCCATATTTAGCACTGCTTTAACTAATAATTATTTTGCTACAAAGTTTATTACTAGTACTGTTACCACAGCCGCATCTTCATTACTACCAGTTGTTCCAAAACAAGGTGTAGGGTTGGGGGGGCTCTCAAGATGATTTCCAGAAATCAAATAAAATGTAACAGTAATAATACAAAGTGTATCTTATCCATAATTGTTACAAAAGATACAAAATAGTATTTTTTCTTTTAAGTAATCAGATTTTCTTTGTCCCCACATGACCCCTAATGTAATTGTGACTTGATTGTTGCAGCAGGATGATTTGCAGGATTACAGGAAACATTGAGACATGTGCAAATTGGGAATTTGTTTTTGCAAACTAGGTCAAATATTTTTTGTATTCTACAACCAACTTCAGGGATAATGTGGTAACAAATCTCTGGCATATTTTATTTGGAGGTCAGAGGATAAAAATGTTGGTCTATGCTATCATTAAAACTGCTGGCTGTAACAACAGATCCCCAGATTTGTGCAGTGTGCATTAATGCTACACTATAAAGCTTGTTTAGATTTTCCACAAATCAACCATTCAGTTAATTTTACAAATAATGTAAATGTAATTCACTCAGATTTAGTGAAAAAGGCAAGACAATGGTGACTTCCTACCTGAGAAGCAGTCTTGAAGTTTGCTTGTTTGTCCATTCATCGATTATTTTGATATTCCTTTAGTTGGTAAGGATCCACTGATCAAAATAATCAAAAGGGTTTTTCATAAAGGTTTATCATGTTGTAGATATTGCCATTTGAAGTCCATTGCTTTGTCAAAAAATATACTTTTTTCAAGTATTCCAAGAAACTGACAGTCTTCTGCAGGTTTTAGCATGCACTATTAGAGGCTATTGGCTTTATCAATCATTCTCAATTGAAGAAAGGTGTTTGCCCTTTGCAATGAAAGTAGGCAAGGGGAGGTAAGGAAGATTTAACCCAAAGATAGTGACCTGCGTTTGAGTGTGAATGTTATGTTTGACAACATCAGGATTTTCATAGTTCCTGCATAAAGTGACCAAGATATTGTTATTCAAATATGATTTTCTCATAGCCATACGTGAACAGATGTAGTTTAGGTTGTGTTTTGGTCCCATGCTTAACAGGCACATTTCAGATACTGGCCTTAAAGTTCCTCTGTTATAAACTTCTTATTTAAAAAAAAATCTTAAAGTGGTGACTTTCCCTCTGTTACTTTTTGCTGTGACATGGTAGCTCTTGGCAGTGCCATTCTCATAGAAAAAGTGCTGCCAATAGAATGTATGTGTGAATGGGTGAATGCCAAAAAAACTGTACTGTAAAGTGCTTTGAGTGTCATCTAGACATTTACTTCAACAGAGTAGGTTTACTTTTATTATACATTTTTAATGTTTATTTTTAACATTTTTTTTAAATAAGACAAAACACACAATAAACACACTTAAAGTTAAGTGTTACGTTTTTTAAATTTCGTGTACTATAATGTACTATAACTGAAAATATTATCGTGAAGGATAATCTCATTGTGAAAATCTGTTATTGTGACAGCTCTATGTGGAACCATTTTCTATGGCCTCTGCTCCACTGGGGTCACGTTTTAACAGCGCACTCTTCTAGCCCTCCCAATGCCACTCTGTGTTCAGTTCACTTTGCTGCTGTAGTCTGAGGGGAGATCAACACAATATGCTGCTGGGTTTTGCTGATGTGGAACAAAACCAAAATCACTTCAGGCAGTGTAATTACCAGGAAAGACATTTTAATGAAGGACATACTGAAGCGTGCAAGGTATAAACTAGAAAATGACTTTTTAAATGACTGGGATACCTGTGCTGACCGGAATCTGTCCTTGTCCTGCAGCATTTGTTTTCCATCAAACTATTAACCAGTCTTTCTTCTCCCTGTCATCATTAAAACTGTTACACCTACTAAAGCACCCAAAATATGATGTGTTTTTGTGTTAGTGCCACCCAGTGTTTTGAAAGTGGATTACTTTTAATGTGAAGGAGGGGCAACAGGAAATATTGGTTTAACATTAGTGATTTATTCCCCAGCAATACTCAATGCCACTTGAACGATGGCCTCTGTAAACAGTCAGACAGAAGGTTTTACTACAGGCTGAAGTTTTCCACTGTATCTTTACTGACGAGTTGCTGAGAAAGAGTGAAACTGTAGGACCAGTGTGTTTCTGCCCGCTGGTGAGCTGCACACCAGGGTGATAATTGTAATATTTTAAAAAGTAATAATTGAAATTAATTAATATTGTATTAAGATGTTAATCCAGTGCCTCTTTCAATTACTTTGTGTTGCAGAAACCACAGTTTATGGCTTGCCTCTCTATCTTTCTTTCTCTCTCTCCACTCTCTCTGTGAAAACATAACCTCCTTGGTGGAGGTAAAAATGAGATGAAACACAATGAACAGAGTAAAACTTTTTGTCTGTTGACATGATCATACTGTAATCTAGAATTTTGCAGCAGCAACAACGTGGATTTGTTATGTGTAGTAAAAACATGGCGAGCAGACTAGCAGCTTTTGACGGTGCTATTTACGCCATCTATCTGTCTGAAGTGAGGGCATATTTAGATTTTAACACTAATGCTGATGACAAGTTGACTGAAAATGGTTACCTTGTAGGACATGCAGAAAGAATGAACTGCTAGCATTCACATGCAGATGCGGAGAGGAAAGGACGTTGACAGTAAAAGACTCAAAAATACAGTAGAGACACTGAAATGAAACGAGTACACAGAAATAAATCACATTAATATTTATTGTCCTTGGTTTAGACAATGTTGGAATGTTCGCATTTAAATATGTACAAATAAATATTTAACTATGTGAACAGTTTTTGAAAAATTACTTTTCAAGTTCAGTCATTTTTGAACATTTCATTGTTTATAATAATATTGCGATAATACTGATAACCATGATAATTTTGGTTGTTGTAATTGTAATATCAAATGTTCACTCCGTCTCGTGTTTACCATGAGTTATATTACAATATAAACATTTTTTAAAACTGAACTATACAACTTTCCCTGCTTGCTTTATGCCTACATTAAGAGAGAGAGAGAGTGTCAGTGTGAATGAAAGATTCAGGGTGTAGTATTTATTTGTTTATTTAGTGCAGCTGCAAGTATCATAAAAATGTGGGTGTCCTCTGGAGGCAGTGTTTGGTTTGTCCCTACTGGGCTGCTGTAGAAACATGGCAGAGCAACATTAGGCAGACTCTGTGGAAGAGGACCTGTTACGGATGTGTCTTAGGTGCTACGACAGCGAATAGCTATTCTTCATAAAAATGTCAGCTCCTAAAGAGGTTTGTGTAGTTGCTACATGAGGCCTTTCAAAACAGGAGTGTATTTATTCACTGAGAGAAATCGTAGAACAGTATTGAAGTCTTTTGTCTAGGGAAAATATGTTTTCACTCTTCTCACCCTTCTATCTTCTGGCCTTTTTCAATATGATGCTGTTAACAGTTTTGCATATAAGTTATACTGTTCCAAGTTATACTGGGGGGATCGGTGCATATAAGGACAATCCTGTGTCTCTCACACATCCACCTACATCTTGATATATAATATTTTTCCTCAGATACTCGACCATTACTGACAATAATTCATCAATTCATTGACTTTCCATTTGTGTTTATTCTAATCAATGCTGCAAATACCCTTATCTTCCTGATGTTCTCCTTTACACTTGACATCTATTGCACTTCTGTCCGTCCTGGGAGAGGGATCTCTCACATGTGGCTCTCTCTGAGGTTTCTACGTTCTTTTTACCCTGTTAAAAAATTTTTTTGTAGTAGTTGCAGTTGGTTGTTTGATTCTAGCTGTAGCAAGGAGTTTGTATTTGGGCCTTCTTTGTACTAAAATGTAAACCCAGATAATGCAGACCTGGTTCTGATCTGGCATGATGTATGTTGACTGGTGTGGTCCACAATAGCTACATACACAATTTGGCACATTGACCAATGACCATACATGGTCCAGACATATACTAGGTGTAGACTTAGACTTGTTCCTTAATCAAGCAGCACAAGGATCTTAGGTGTGCTTAATCCAAACATGCCCACATGCTGTTTGTCTTTCTACAGATGTCAGTGGTAAATGGTCTGTATTTATATAGAGCTTTTCTAGTCTTGATCACCATTCAAAGGGTTTTACAGTACAGTTTTTTTTTCAGTTCACATTCATAGCACTTTCCTTATCCCTGTAATTGGGCAATTTGGGGTTTAGTTTATTGTTGTCCAAGGATATTTTGTCACTGGGGGAGACTTCAACCAATGGACGATCCTGAAATTTGAATAATGGACACTGCTCTTTGTCCCACTATCTCTCTGTCTCTCTCTCTCTTAAAACATCAATTAAGTTTTTACTGTCCTTAGTCAGCAGGCAGGCAGGCAGGAATCAGCACAAAGTCAGCAGATGTCACTGTGGATGTTCATGCAACAAGCATACAGTTCTCAGAAGACAGGCAGATCTCTGCTATTTTTGAGTTGTGTACTATCCAAAATGTTTCCAGTCAAACCTAGAGAAATCAGTAGTTATAATTAAGTGTGTGTGCGTTTCATTTGGTCATCAGTCAATCACGCTATATGTCCTTTTTGCATGTGTAAGCATTGTGTCGGTCTGCCAGGAGATTAAAAATCAGGCTTTTAATCCAGTTTCAAGCCACATTTTTATCATTTATCTTTTCAGCCATATTTTAACCAGATAAAAGATTTTACTCATTAGATGTCTGGATATCAGATAAGTTATGAGAGAAACAAGCTGAGCGAACATCCGTGACAGCTAGACTAGCAGCCGCTCTAAGATAACCTGTGTCCACCAAATAGTGTCAGAGAAACAGATTTTTTATGTGAAATGTGTTTTATTCAGTGTTTTCACCAATTTTAATCAGAGGGTCTGTTTGTTTTGGACAAAGGGCTCCAGGTAAAACCCTCCTGAACCATGAGCACTGATGGGAGAGGGAGAGGCTGAAAACAACTCTTATGCCCCCCAGCTACTTCATGATGTTACCAAACGCTCTCTGTTGTTATTGATTTGATTTCACAAGAAATTTGTATATTGTGTATTTAAAGTTGGTTTGGTTACTGATCATTGTGTGTGTGTGTACCACATGTATCATATGTGTTTGTATTTAGGTGTATCTGTTCATCTGTCACATAGGATGAGTTCCATCCGTTCATTGAGGCTCTGCTGCCCCAGGTCCGTGCCTTCGCCTACACATGGTTCAATCTCCAGGCCAGGAAAAGGAAGTACTTCAAAAAGCATGAGAAAAGGATGACAAAAGAAGAAGAGAGAGCTGTAAAAGACGAACTGCTCGGGGAGAAAGCAGAGGTGGGATGGATAAATTGTGTGGTGGAGAGTAGAGAAAATTATTTCGTTAAAATTAAATAACTAAATTAAATAATGATTAAATTAACAAACTGACAACATTTTATTTGGAGTCAAACCACATTTTGATGTTTTACAACATATTTAGATATAATACTTACCATAATTGGTCTGAAAACTATTATAACTATGCTGTTAGAATACATTACTCAATACATTAAATGACATAACTCTTTTAACAATGTCATTCTGTTCCTAGGTGAAACAGAAGTGGGCCAGTCGTCTTTTGGCCAAACTAAGAAAGGACATCAGGCCTGAATGCAGAGAAGACTTTGTCCTGTCAGTCACTGGGAAGAAAGCTGCGTGTTGTGTCCTGTCAAACCCTGACCAGAAAGGCAAAATGAGACGCATAGATTGTCTTCGACAAGCTGACAAGGTAAACAATTTTATCGTACACGTTTGGTTATAGTGAATTTGTTCAGTTGCAGTGGGGTCAGACTCAGGCTTCAGACTTGTATAACCCCAAAAGCATGCATCAGCAAGCCAGGATAAGTAAATGATAATGATAATGAAAGAGCAGATGGTCTACAGGCAAATGTAAGTTCGGCTCAGCAATGCAGTTATGCATTGCTTTATTTTCGTTTTGGGCTGAAAAGAAGAATACTTTGCCATATGCAGGACAACAGTCATGTATCTGTATTAGAATATATATGAATTTACATCAAACTAATAGGAGCAATATATCGGCAGAGCTACACTCATTGTATATAGTGTATTTGCACTTTAATTTCATTTATTTTCAGTGTCACATTCAATTAGTTATCAGTTATAATCACAACACATATTATCTCAAGGCACTTTACAGAGTAAGGTGGAGATGTTACAGTATTAAAGAGAGACAGACGAGTTCCCACAGTGAGCAGGCATTTGGAGACAGTGGAGAGAGGAAACCAAAGCTTGTTCAAACTGTCATGTTCTGGAGTTCACAAACTGATAATGAAAACTTCACACTTCATTGTCCTTTCTTCTACAGTCAGCAGACCTTTTACCAAGAAAGTTGAAGTTTGTGTGTGTGTGTGTGTGTGTGTGTGTGTGTGTGTGTGTGTGTGTGTGTGTGTGTGTGTGTGTGTGTGTGTGTGTGTGTGTGTGTGTGTGTGTGTGTGTGTGTGTGTGTGTGTGTGTGCGTGCTTACTTACGTGTGTGTGTGTTTGTAAAAATCACTTCTGTACAAAACTGGAGCTTCCCAGTATGGAAGCCAGAGAGCAGTGAACCATTTATTTAATATCAGGCTACAATATCATCTGATGTGATTCATATTTCTAAACAGCATCACATACTGCTATTAATACTACTATTATTTTGTCATTTTCCTAGTTGCCAGTATATGTGCACTTAGTAAACATTATTTTGTGTAAAATAATTCTGCACTTTTGGTTCGACCAACTTTGTAATTATAAATTATTTTGAGATATTAGGGCAAGGTTTTTATGAAGTTTAATTTTGTGTTTTTATTTAAAATTGTACCTCAATTGTACCCTAGTTTCCCATCACAAAGAAATTGTGTCAAAGTGCCCAAGTTAAAGGATGATTGTCAGGGTGAAGGCAATGGAGCAAAACCCTCAGGAGATGTAACACATTGAATCACAGTGGAGAAGAAAATGATCAAAAGTCAGCTGAATTAGTTGAAGTACTTTACACTGTCTGACAACATCAACTCTGCAGTTTGACTTAAACAATTCACAATGTGTCAAGGTGAGGGTTTAGCTCTCATTTCATCCTATTATATTAACAGAATTTTATCATTTTCTCCATCTTGCTGAATGGAAACGATCAGAAAACAACTTCAAAATATTCAAATAATTACTTTTTTTGCACACAAAAGGAAACACTGATAAAGCGTTTTTACATGGTATATTGTTGCACTACCCTTGGAAGAGTTGTATTCATGTTTAGTCAACATGTTTGTCTTTTTCAAGGTGTGGAGGTTGGACCTGGTAATGGTGATCCTGTTTAAAGGAATCCCATTGGAAAGCACAGATGGAGAGCGGCTTGTGAAGGGCGGCCATTGCTCCAATCCAATCCTCTGCGTCCAGCCTCGACACATCTCCGTCTCTGTCAAAGAGCTCGACCTTTACCTCGCTTACTATGTCCAAGAGAGAGGTATGTACCTGCACACACTTCAATGTCGGATTCTACTGTTGCCATTATGCAACCTAGAGAGATAATAAACACACATACACACCAGGGCCGGGTCTAGACAGGCATGTATGAGGGGGCAGCCACAAATCTTGAGGGGGCATTGTGCTCCAGCACCTTTTACCATGTCTAATTGACAAATTCACTCACTAGGATGCGGGTACACTGAACAAGTGCCTTGTAAAGTACTGTGGTCTCAAATGCTTGGCACACTTATTTCATTGTAGTTATTGTTGTTAGACTAACCATATATGAACTTGGGTTGTTAGTTGTATGTCCTACCCTCAACCTAAACTGACTGCACTTTGTCAGGCCTCTACCCTAAGACCTGCCCAACTTGGGTGTCCCTATGAAGACTAGCTTCTGTTGGTATAGCTCTTAGGGTCACTGAGGCACTCAAACCTCCTGACCACGATAAGGTGGCAATCCCTCAGGAGGATGTTTTTGTATTTTTTTTGTATTTTTTTGTATTTTTTGATTGGAAGTTGGGCAGACAGCTATCCCTCACAGTGACCCGGCAGCAGGCCGATACACTGAGCAACATTTATTTGAGGGGGCCAGGCCCCCTCTTGCCCCTGCCTAGACCCGGCCCTGATACACACACACACAATCACACAAAGCGAGAAAATGTGTGAAATTCTTAAATTTTCTGTTGGTGTCAGGGTAAGAACTTGCAAATTTAAATAAGTGGTTAAATAGCTGCAGGAGATGACTAAATCTAAAACAGTGTGGAATAGATCTTTGATAACATAAGATAAGCCAAATTTTCAATTATAATGAAGTGAACGTGAACCACACACATACAGTGGCATGGTGTCAGCAGTGCCTAAAAACATTGACATTTCTCAAAGTATGTTTGAATGTTTAAATGTTTGAATGTTTGAGTGTGAGTGTGAGTGTGAGTGTGAGTGCTAATGTGGGCTCTCATTTTATTTTTAGCTGTACTGCATCTCTGACCAGAGTAACAGTGATGGAAGACCTAGATTTGACTTTCTAACCAGGCTAACTGAGGAAGCAGCACATCTGACTGTCTTTCCAATAAGAGAAACTAGTACAAGCTCTTTCACATCCTGTGAGACAACACAGTGTGATCAATGCATGTACTATAAATAGAGTTAATGATAAATAAAGATAAATTGGTATTAGTGCAGACATTCGCCGATTTGAAAAATAATTTTACAGAAATAAACCTCAGAAAAGATATGCAAAACATGAACAAAAAGTGAGAAATTCTTAAATATATATATATTTGGTTGTATTTGTAATTTATTCTCAATTATAGTGGTTTTGATCTGCAGTTCACATAGATTTTGTGTCCTCTGGTCAGGCAGTGTGTTTGGAGTTATTTCTGATTCACTGGTGTAGTGTTAATCACCACTGGGAATTAATGCTCTTAGGGTTTTTCAGCAGAGATTTTAAGGTGGTGAATGGTTTTATGGGAAGGGTTGACTTTGACTTCAAAGACTGTCTGTATATTTTGATAGTTCAGCCATATCAGGCTACAGGCACTTTAATATGTTAGATTTAGTTTAAAAACTCTGATTCTCGAGGTATAATAAGACAAGCATTTTAGCTTTTCATAGTAACACACCAGAAAATGAGTATCACATGACCACTCTCTGTTTTAGGGGCTCGTAAAATCTGTCGTATTAATTTAGCAGTGTATTGAATCAAATTAGGGTCAACAGGATTTTGAGTTAAATAAATGCACAGGTGAAATTCAAATATGTATTTGTGTATGTGTACATGTAAGTGAATCTGTGAAACATTGTGGTTATGTTGCTCACAGACACTGGGTGTGTTCGAATAGTCAATTTTGCTGTTCTGCACCTGAACAGATACATGTAAACGAACAGTTGTTTTATTCTTGTGACATGCTCCAGAACTGATATAAATCTTCAATGAAGAGTCACAGTGAACAACAAGACCATTGAACTTAGTTCACGACATCATGATCAGAGCTAAGCACAAGTCATGACAATCTGCCAAATGCGGAAAGCCCACAAAAAAGACATTTCAGAGCTCTGTGTTTTGTTTTTATCTTCAGTATCCATTTTGTTGTTACTTCCTGCCAGTAACTGGTTAAATGTTCTGTCTTTATGAACTGAAAACATTTTTAGTTGGACTTTTATTGGGTGCACAGCATAAAGCACAGAGTTTGTCACTGTACTGCACAGTCTGTGTGTATCCTGTTTGTAAAGTTATATTTTTAAATAGTTCATGTAAATGGAGTCAGATATTCTCCGCACAGTGGTTCATCTTTCCTTGACCTTGTGATGTTTTCCACCAGGGTCAAGGAATAGAGTTAGGAAAGGAGATTATTTAGAATTTTCGTCTGCAGCCTATGAAAAATGTGAACATCTGTGTACAGATACAAAAGATTTATATACAGAATTTTACATTTTATACAGAAACTGTATAAAACCCAGCGCTCCAAGTTACCACACTGTGTGACACTCAAGTTAGAAATTTGATTCCATCTTTACTTCTGAATCTGATTTGATGATGACAATCAAATATCATAGCAGCGTCTTATCAGAGGACAAGTGGTTGTTTTACGTTCATCTCCGCAATAGTAAATATTTCAAGATGGAAGCTGGAGCAGGCTTTTCTACATCCCAGGTAGATTTGCAAACATACACAGCACATTCAATGTTTACCATTATTTTTTTCCAACATCCTCAATTACAACTAAACCATCTGGATCACAGAGGAGTCCATGCTATCTTGAGTTTTTTAATTTTCTGCTCTGTATCTGTACATAGATGATGACAAAGCACCTCTTTTTTACAGCATCTTTGTTTTATCTCACCAAGCATATTTTGGGTTCTCAGATTTTATCACGCACTCTCTTTTTGTGCAAATACAAATTTCTCCTGCAGATTTATTGCTCAGGGTTGAAGAGAGGGCAATATACAGCTATACATTTTAAATTATTTACGAGCTCAAAATCTTTTAAACTCTAATTTGAGTCCACACGTGTGTCCTGGTCTGCAGACAGATGAGTAAAGAGAATTATCATCCTCCAGTTTCTCTCAGCCCCTCTTTCTATCTCCCACCTGAACGATAAGTTCTTGTGCTCTGCAAAAGGATCCTCACACTTATCTTTTATATTGTCAGTGGTGGTTAGAGCCAGTCTTCACATGAACAGTGGGATTTAAGAAAGTTTTTTTATGCTCACACGGTGCTGGACTGAGCATGAAGGCTAGGTTTTGACCTGAGGACCTGTGATGACACTGGAGCCATGCAGCTTTAAAAGGGGCTTGACCAGGGGTTGAAATCTCTGATATTTAGTTACTCACTATGTTCCCAAAAGTCAACAATGCCTTAAAAGGCTAAAAATACAGAGTTGATAAAGAAAAGACCTTATTATGATGAATTAATCTACCTTGCGTTTTAATATCAGCAAGGTGATAAATTCAATTACCAAAAAAGTTATTACAATGTTAAGACCCCAGGACATTTCTATTTCACTAATCACAACATTATCTAGTTTAATTTCTATCTCTTACGTTCATGATCAATATGCCCACAGAGACTCATCATTACCCATTTTTCAAACCCCAAAGTAATACTGGTATTGTTATTCCCTGAAGGGGAAAAGTAATATAGAAAAAAGAAAATAAAGTATATCAGAATCAAAATGGCTTCACGCTAAAATTAAACATTCACCACATAGCTGAAAAACAGTATAAAAGACATGAGAGAAGGATATTTGAAGATAGATACTCAATTCCACGTTTGAGGTCACTGAGAGCAAAACCAAGCGGAAAGGCACGTGAGGACATGACTTGAAAATTGGTTTTAAAAAAGGAGGGTGAACAAAAAGTGGAAAAGAGGGAAACCTTGTTAGAGATTTCAAAGAACTATTTGGAGAACTTCAGGGGTAGAGAGGGCAAGTGTAAGCATTATTCAGACTGCCTCACAGTTTGACTGAACAACTGTTTCATCACTACTCCATTCTTCTGTCTGACTTTCCTTGTCACAGCTTGAGAACGTAATCAACCATCATTAATCAATCACTCAGTGGACTCAGGTCATCAGTGCCACAGTGCTCTCTGCACTCACCATCTGACCACCTCCCCACATGTGTGGAGCTGGTTTGGATACGACATTACCAGTGAACTTAATCCATATAGCTGCAGTTGAAGTCAAGGTTGCTTGATAGGTATTGTCTCAGGTACCTTGAGATATTGTGTAACTTCTTGGAATAAATATTCAAAGATCTATTGGCAGTTGCTAGAGACAGCAATGCTCATTATTATCCCCTGCAATATGAAAAGGTTGTTTTTTGAAGAACTCTGGTGAATAAATATACATTTTTAATAGCAGCAACAGGTCAAGCAGAGTTCCTCCTTCTGGGAGCACAAATGTGCTGGGAAAAGGCCATGGTCATCTGCACATTAGACTATTACATATTTTAGCCTGAAGGGGGTGCAAGTACGAAGTTGATTCAAGGATCTTTTTGTATCAGATTCATTTTTTATTTTGTAGAATTTTGCCGATCAAATTATGTAAAAAGTAAACAAGATTAGCAAAGTTCAATTTGGGCTGATGTCGATGGAAAAACAGTTTCCCAGGGTGAGGCCGCAGTGCATCTTAGGAAACAATTTTTCATTCATAAGCAAAAGTTTGTGGCAGTCCAGGGGATAAATATATATATATATATATATATATATATATATACGTCTATCCGGTAGTAAATACTATATTTTGTGTTTATTTTTAGTTTTTTAGATTTTATTCTGGACCAAAAATGTGTCCTTCAGAGCAGAGGTCACTAATAGCCTGACCGAGGTCTGGATCCGGACTCAGATGCCGTCCTATTCAGACCAAGACCTGTAACATATAAATCATGATGAATTGTCAAATTTAAATAGAGCACTGCTACTTTAACCGATGCAGCTTTTCTAACTCACAGATCAATGCATACATTGGTAAATCATCTCATGTGATGCCACTCAGCCAATCAAATCTGTGAATTCAGATGAAGATTAGATAGACAGAAAACACAGTTTCTGACGGGACAGACTCTTATGTTCATTCTTCAGACGGGCAGTTTAAAAACCAGTATGTCTCATATGTTCTCATACTGTGGTGATTGTTTAAAGTGGCAATGTGAAACAAAACTACACCATTTCAACCCACATTTAAAATCCTGGCAGTAACACGCCAAGCTCACTTGTCTCACTGAACACGACAAGTGGGGGTGGGATATAAAAAGAAAAGAAAGAGCAGCTAAAGCTGTTCAGTTGTTAGGATGTGTTGAAATTGTTGGAAAATAGTTAGAGAAGTGACATTTTTTAAATTTATAATCCCTCCAGTTCACTGTGGAAACTGATTTGACAGTCAGTTGATGACCACATATAGACATTGATACATCTTATATTTCAACATACATTGCACTGGATCATAACTTTAGTTAGACATTATGATGTTTACATTATGATCTTTGCTGGAAGAACTTTTCTCTATAAAGATATATCCAGATATAGCTGGACCTTTCTGAGTTTCAATGCTCTTGCTTTAGAGGAAAGTAAAGAAAAAACTTGTCAAAAAACATTACAATGAATCTGTGTGGAAACATAAACAAACCCCACTGAATTGCCCTTAGTTTGATTTACCTCCTCATGAACCAACATAGGAAGTTTAACTGAAACAAGGAATTGTAGGGAATTTGTGTCCAGTGAAGCTTAACAATGGGTCAGAAGGTCACTTAAAGCCGTGATTACTCATATCACATTCAGAGAGAGATTGCATGACATTTATCTTAGAAAATACATTTAGTTCTAGCAAGTGTTTGTAGAAGAATTTAAAGGGAATTGGGAGTTTTTTAAAATCATATTCAGAGCTGCTGTTAGTGAGACAACGGTTATCTGAGAACGTCTGAACTGAGTTCTTCTTTCTCATTGGTCGGTTGAAACCATTTGTATAAATATATTTAATGCAACTTAGAGTGGAGTCTGAAAACCACTGGAAGAAAACACAGTGTTCACATCTGGTTTATATATTGTGGCTGCAGGAGCTTAAAAGGCTCACTCACTAACAATGAGGCGGTAGTTGATGGAACGTGGAACGGTACACGTCAAACAGCACCAGTGATGAATGACACCAGTGACACCAGGTCTCCACAGCAGTTAATAAAATATCAACAACACTGCAGAATAAAGTTGATGGACAGCCTGTTCGGGGAACAGAAGAGGTTTCACAGCAGGATCCGTGGAGGGGGCGAGCTCTGACTCACAGTCATGTTACTGAGTCAGAACTGTGGTTATAATATTGTGGTTGCAGAGACTGTTGTAATTCAGCAATACACCCTCTAACAGTGCACTAAAAGGATATGATACTATTTCCTCAACGTCATACTGTTTCTAACAGCAACATCACAGTTGCTATTACCTTTGGTGCTGATATTTGATGGTTTTCAAGCATGATGAAACCTGAAGGATATTTCAACAGCTTCCCCATTCCTCAGTCTTTCAAGTACTCAAAATGCATCTCGACAACTGAAAATCAGCAACAAAAAATCCCTTTGTGTTAAAACTTTTTTCTGTGAGTTGGAATATTTTAATAGACATACTGCTGACTGTTATCCTACATCACCAAGCTCAACAAACTTGGTAGTGCCATATCTGTATGACCCCCAACTTTGATCAGTGGTGACATGTTTGAATTTGACATACCATGTATTGTTTATCTACATAACAAATGTTTGTAGTCGCATAATAATTTGAACCTTTCTTAACTCTTGAATGAGAGTGAAAGTATGAAAACGACTGCTGGGTATTACGCAATTTTTCCACTATGGGGCAATATAGAAAAAAACTGAAACATATATGGCTCCACTTTTATAATGTCAAGCATGACAAAGTCATATTATGTTTTCAATGTTTTCAATTTTTTATTTTTTAATGAGAAATGCATAAAATCCCCAATATAAAACTGTAAATGCTACAAAACAAATTTACTTTTGTAGTGTGGCCAGTCACTTAACTATTTTAAATGTTTTTTAGCCATAAGTTTGCCACTATTGTGACTTTCCGGGGTGATATGAGCTACATTCCTGCATTAATTATGCCAAAAGGTGAAATATTAAGACTGTGGAATCATCCGCTCATCAAGAAGGCAACCAGTGCAGCAATCACGTGCATTTTCTGCTGGAAATGCAGATACTCAGGTTAGTAGTCAGCATTTAAATAAAGTTAGTTAAATTATAAATACATTGGAGACATTTGGATTGTGTGGCTGACTGAAGGATTGCCCTTTGTCACTGGAAGTTATAAAATTACCCTTTATGAAAGTATTATGCTTGAAGTGTCATACCATTAGACAACAGCCTGATTTGTGACAAATACTTTAGTATTCCCTAATGATCTCCTGTGTTTGGATAATTCCCTAGATTATTTTTTTAAAGTTCAAGATCATTTTAGCTGATCAAATAGCAAAACAGCAGAGTAATCATTCATTCACAGCCGTAACTCCAGCTGAAACAACTGAAATCTGAATACTGGCCAGAAGATATTTAACCTCTGCAAGAATAGTCATACGTGTTTCGTTTAAACTTGCACTACTTTATTTATGTCTGTTTGCTGTTTCAGTGTTTGAACAATAACAGAACCCTTACTGTTGATTTAATCTGTAATTTGCTACCCTCTGTTGCATCTACATCCCAAATTAAATAAACTCTTTACTGGGACTGAAGTCCTATTTTCATTCCTCTGTGACCTCAATTAATGACTTGTGCGAGGTGAGGAAAGTAGGTAGGTGAGGTCGAATCCAGAAGGCTTTCTTATTGTATGTATTGTATGTGTGTTGTTTCATTAATCTCCTTCAGGATTGCTTACTTTTCCTCAACCCTGTCTGGACCTATCATTTTGACAGGGCTGGATCTCTTTGGACACTTGGAAAAAAAGTCCACTATGCTATAAATTCATGTCGTTGTTTTTGTTGTGATGGAATTTTGGTATAGGCAAACTTTTTTGTGGGTGTGTTACCACATTTCTTCATATCTGTTCTTTATACTTTTTCAAACTGTTCATTGAAGAGTGCTGCCCACACTGTGATGTTAGCTCCTCTCTGACCTTGAACATCCACTTATTGTTAAGGGCTTTTGAATGACTGGACTCAAAAGTGCAGAACACAGGCTCAAGAAGGTTTAAGAAGGTTTAAGAAAGGGTTTAAGGGGTTTAAAGCTGAAAGTGGCAGGTAACAGCTACACTCAGAGTGTGTGGAATGGACTGAATGATTTAGTAAAGACTGGAGAGAAGATCCAGGGTTTTATTCCTGCAGCCGCTGGTTGGCAGTTTAGTCGTGGGTGTTTGGGAGAATTGCCAAGAGCCGCAGCCTAAAGGACAAACTGGCTTAGACAGGATTGACAAGGTGTTTTGGCATCAGTTTTGTGAGTTGTCTTGTCATCCATCTTTAAATGCAGTCATTGTTATATTTCTTCCCCTGAGACAGGTTTGCTAGGTTGAACTAGCTTCATCCACAGAGATGAGTGTATGAGCAGTTTGTCTGTGCTTTCACCTCTATTACTTTTGAATAAGTCAGCAGTTTTTCAGTACTGTGAATTATGCATTGGCTGTGTATGTACCTCGGTTGGTTGTTGAACAGACATCTTACCTGAACACACTGATATATCACATATAGCACACATTCACAGTGTCCTCTGAAACTATTTTCTTAAAGGATATTTTCTTTAATCTTTTTCAAGTCTGGCATTTTTGTTCAACAGACAGTATTTACTTTAAAAAAGGGATAATGTTGGCCAGCACTCAGTCCCATAGTTGTGTCAACGATGACAATTTCCTGAGCACTTTAGAGTATTCTACCTCTTCCTCTGGTGGGAGACAACCTTTGTTTGTATCTTTCTCTCTTTCTCTCAAAGAGAGACCATGGTTTACAACGTGGTCAATACCTACCAACACATTCTTCCTCTCCCTGTGACTCTTTTTCCACACCGACCTGTCTTCCTTCATCCATCTGTCCCCTTCTGTCTGTTTGCTAATAAAAACAGGACACCTGGGTAGGCTTTCAGATGAAATTGCAATCAGCTGTGTTTGAAATGTAAATGTTCTGCAAAGATCTGAATGTATTTTGATGTGGTCACAGCAGAAATGCACTGAATTCAATCATTCTGTTTTGAATGTGAGGAAAGAGCTTGGGGAGTTAGATTTGGAAAATGTGGTAATTGCATGCAGCAATGGAAAATGATTCGGAGTTTGTGTGTGTTTCTCTGACTGTGTGTGAAGTTTTGACAATGTGACTTCAGTTTTGACCAATTCATGTTCGCAATCAAAGAACACTGGAATCTTGCATCTAAAAGGTACCAACTCCAGAGGACTGGCATTTGTCCCCAACAAGAAACCTCTGTCACTCAAACTGACCTAAAAACACAAACAGGCAGTATTACTCTACACAGTATATTTCATATCGTTATGAAATCAATCATAACGATATGCATTTCCCAATTTGTATAGAATAATTCAAAGCACATAAGATGAAACACATTATGCAGTACAAAACCATTTTTATATTCATATTCAGTGTACTGCACATATACTACTAAAGACTAGCTACATTTACAGTATAGAAATACAATAGTGCTAGTCAGTCCTTCATTTGCTATCTTGCATTTGGTTCTCATTAATATTGCACCTTATGTCCTCTTCCTTACACCTGAGGAGAAATCTTTTTACATTGTTGATCCAGTCCAGTCTTTAGGACAGTATATCGAGATATTCCACCATTTAATGTGTCCAAGAGGGAGCGGCACTTTGTTGCCCAGATGGAGGCTGTGTGAGAGTCAAAAGCTGCTTTCACACATGCGCTGAAACCCTGAACTTTTCTAGAAATTACCCAGAGAATCTGTATGTGTGACTGCAAATGTTCAAATCAGCTGAATTAAATCAACTTAACACTGCTCCAGGGTACAAAGTATTTGTAATGACTGAGTGACTCAAACCAACCAACCACACAAGGCAGAATGCAAACACAATGGGATTACATCATGAGTATATTATTTGGCATAATAATTTTCCAGTTTTCAACTACATCCCCAATTTCACTCCTGGACTATACATTGTCCAGCCCTATAAAGGTTTTGACTGAGTCTTGTAGCAGGATGTAGGAAATACAAGTCTAATTTGCACTAATTGTGTTATATTTTTAAATTGAAAAAAAATTTACATGTGAAAAACTAATTGTAAATATGCATATATGTAGTGGTTGCTGTTGTTTTTGAAACTGAGAAAAAGGTTACAACTTTTGAAGGATGTGGTCATTGAATATATTGTGTTTCAAAGCAGTGAAAAGTGATTTGACTGTCCACACAGCTGCTGATCTCCTGACTGTGTAGAGTTTTGCAAAAATGGACAAAGTTTTGAGAAATGCATGTGAACAATTTTAAAGAAAAGAAACCAAGACCTTATTGTAATGCTGTCTGTTAATGTTTTTTTAGGTCACTCTGTTCTTAGTGACAAACTGTCATACTCTAATTCTGTATAACTGTGGGAGACCACATGTAAAAACACGGCGACACAGCAATTATGTATTCGTGGAGGCATGCTTTTGATTTGGTTCATATATTCTCAATAGACTTACAGCAGACAAAGGGATAAAACCAATCAAACTAGTTATCCATTCAAGACACAAGTGAGTCAACATACTCATGACCTGTTACACCAATGTGATTGGCTACACCTGCATGACAAGTACAAAAAAATAGAACTCGCTCTGCAGGGAAAATGTTCTATTTAAAATGCTCTGCCCTGTCCCTAAATCAGATGTGTGCATGGACAGAATCTGGAGGATATGAAGACCAGACACTGTCAATGATTCATTCACCAGCTTTGTATTTTTCATTCCTAAGCTGCACTGTCTGCTGCTGCTCTGTGTCTGTTGCTGCTCCTTAACCATTGTCTGCTGCTTTTCACTGGTCTGCTGCTGTAGGTTTTGCCCCACACTTTACACTTCTGATTAATTAAATATAATGATTTACAAGATATTTTTTAACCTGTATAGCTAGTAGTTTCCTTTGTTAAATTAAATTATTGGAAAATTCTGATGTTATTTTCATAATGTTGTCCATCATAACCTTGGATGCAGATGTAGCCATGCAGACAATGTGCAATGTGTGTTTTCACTTAGTGTGCCTGACAAGACCATCACCATTTCCAGCTGAGCTTCGTCCAGCTTTAGTCTAAGCAGAGATCCAAACCTGGGCAGGTGTGCAGGGCCTTTAACAAGATTACAATCGTGAACCTCTTCATTTGGAGGTCAAACTGAATGTAATTATTGCTGATAGAAAGTTTGATCAATTACATATGATAGTGTTCACAGTGTGCTTAAAAAAGACATTCTTGGCACAATTATAGTGTTACACAATGCAGAACAAAAGCACAACTGAAAGAATAGAAATACAAGAGCAATGGGAAACAAAACAGTTAAAAACAAACCATCAAAAGCACACAATTATTCCATTCAAAATATATAATAAATAATCCTGGTAGCTTTATACAGATGAAATACAGTGTATGCAAGCACAGGTTATAGAATGAGCAACATCTGTTCAGATGAGGAGCATCCAATCTGAGTCTTTTGTAGTTTGACTCGCCTAACGTTTAAGATGTATGTATCTTCATTGTGTGGCATTTCCGTTCATTTGTTTTGCACAGTTTTAACATAAACTATAGAATAAATAATAATGTGATTCATATTTATCAGTTACACAAGAATGAGACAGCACTAATAAGTACTTAAAATACATAACAAACAGGTTTATGCTAATAAACCATCAAACCACCCTGTCAAATGGTCAAATGCAAAACTGTTCTAGTTGTAAGTAACAGACGATTTTATAATTATAGTTATCAGACAGCATGCTTGTCTTTTTGTGCACTGCAGTCAATGTTTTCTAGTTGTCCTACTCTAGTGATAGTCATATCTCAGGAGAGCTGTGAGGTGATTTCTTCAAATTTGGTACAATCGTTCATTTGGACTTGACCAACTGATGAACTTGTCGGTCAAGGGGGCCTTGCAACTCATCTTTTTTTGCCTTGTGACTAAACGTAACATCCACAGTGCCTTATGGAAATGTCATATCTGGCACAAATGTTCACTTGGACTCAGAGATGAACTGACTGGATTTTGGTGATGATTGCATTTTGTTAAAATTCTCCTGATTTGTCTGTCTGTCTGTCTGTCTGTCTGTCTGTCTGTCTGTCTGTCTGTCTCTCTCTCTCCAGAGGCAGAGCAGAGCAGCAGTCCCAGTCGCACAGGAGTGGGCTCTGATCAGGAGGACAGCCGAACCACCACCATGGGTACTGTAAAGAAGTGACATTAATTAATTTTTAAGTCTGTGTAACCTGGTCATGTAAGATGATGCTCTTTGTCACAAATTGTTTCAATTGATGATCAAACAATAATGCTGACACTGGACATCACTGATGAGTTTCACATGCTATCATTAGTGCTGTACTGGTTTCCTCTAAGGACCAATACACTCGTCCCAAGGTGTTGTTTTGTGCATAATGTGCTAAACTCCTCGTCTGAGAGATTCTTGGCACAATTATAATGTTACTCAATGCAAAAAGAAAACCTAGTGCTGAAAGAATGGATAAAAATAATAAACAAAACAAACAGTGTAAGTAAACCATCAAAACACACACTCTGACTAAAGATAATCCTTATTGCTTCACACAGGGAAATAATGCCGTATGTAAGCTCAGCTAAAAGCAGGAACCCCTTATATGTCAGAATCTATCTGAGAATCTATGTTCATGTATTAACATGAACCAGCTGTCACTCCTCTAGACTATCGCACGGACACAAGTGTCTTACTGCTGTTGTGTTTCTGCAGATGGTCCAGAGTTCCAGGAGAGTTTTGTGACATCAGGAGTTTTCAGTGTCACTGAGCTGGTCCAGGTGTCAAGAAGTAAGCCACTTTGCATCAGATGACACAGCAGACATAATTTGAAGGTTGAGTCTCAAATCCCAAATCTTAGGGGTGAAAAAAATAAACAAAAACATTGTATAGTAAAGTAAAGCTATATAACTAATAAAGACCTTTTAAATGTAACAAATAAATGTTAAATAAAGTGTGATCTTAGCTGAGCTTTGCATGTTTGTTAGGTTTTGGTAGAACACATAGGAACTTTAATAATACAAATAAATAATAACAATAATAATAATAATATTAAATTAAACAAAAAAACCCTGCATATTTGGTCATGTCTTGTTTTTAGAGGCTTGACTCAGTTTTCAGCGTGCCCTCAATTCTTAACCTAGTGTTTTCTCCCTGTGTGTGCAGCTCCAGTTGTCACAGGAGTCGGACCTAGTTTCTCTGTGGGGGAGCTCCAGGGTCATCTGGCCTATGACCTCAACCAGTCTGTCAACCAGCCTGTTAGTGTCAGACGATCACTGGCCAGCACCTCATCCAGCGGGTAATCTCACAAACACACATGCATGCACGCAAGCGCGCCCACACAACCATATTTCATAAACTTTTAACTTCACAGCATCAGGAAGTGCACAACCTGTCTTGGTAATTGCTCTTAACCTTAATTACAGCACTAAGCTCAACGATTTTAATAAAAGTTACCGACTCAAACCATGCACAAACCAAACAAACTCTAAATCTAAACTCTGAAACTAAGTTCAGACACAAACAGACTTTGAAGGAAGTCAGAGCAGCCAAAATGTCATAATCTGGCAAAGAAGTCTCTGTGTGTCATTTAAGGACAAAAACCATAATGTATTAACTAGGGCTGTCCAAATGAACGCGTTAACGCGGGATGATTAATTTGTGGAATTAACACGTTCATTTTTTTAAAATTATGCATTGACGCATGCACAGAATGCCCCGCTCCATGTACCCATACCCGCCCCCACTCACTCGCTCAGAGCGACACATGCAGTGAGATCAGAGCTCGTTCACGTGAAGCAGCCGGTCAGTGACTTTGTAGAAGAACAGTGAAATACAGAGTTTCTCTGGTCACAGCTGCTCAGTGATCAGAGCAGAAGCTGCAGTTGGTTTGTACCGAGCTGGAGTTTCTGTGTCCTCCTCCTTTCTGCTCTCACTCTAACTAATAAACACTCATCACTAGTTATCAGGACCTGATCAGTAGATGAAGTCACTTTGTGTTTGTTTGATTCGCTCCAGAGTTTATGATTCTGCATTTAAACATCATGAAAATGACTCGTCAACATTTTGTGCTCAGTACAACACGAGACGCGACGCTCACAGTTAGGACTCAGTTAGTGTTAAAATGAGTTGAGTGACATCCAGACATGATCCAACACCAGTGATTTATAACTAAACACATGACCGTACGTTTGTCACCTAAATCATCCCAATAAAAAATCAACTATGAACTTGAACTAGTTCATTTTCATCTGCATGAACTGAACTTGGAACTTGTTCTTTTTAAGTGTGAACTGGCTGAACAGATGGGTTCAGATTCAGATTTCACATTCACATTTAATTGTGTACAGGTTTGGTTGTTTGTTTGATTTAAAAAAGAAAGGAATACAGTTTTATTCAACCATCCTATATTTGCTAAAAAAAAAAGAGAGCAAAGGCTAAGATGCCCCAATTGTTTAGGATAAAGGTTCTAAATAACAGCTACCCTGTGATTAATTTGATTAAAATTTGTATTGTTTGACAGCCTTAGTATTAACATGTTGAGAAGTTGGTGACAGATCACACTGTTTCTTCTTTATATGTTTCTATTAAGGTTCAGTTTATAGAATTTAGTGACATCTACTAGTGAAGTTGCATGTTGGAGCTGAATACCCCTCACCTCACCCTCCCCTTCAAAACATGAAAGAGAACCTGTGGCAACCTCATGCATGATGTTGTGATGTAATTTCTGTACATCATTTATTTGCTGAATCTGTTACCATTACACTTGGATCTTTTAACAATGCACCAACCTTTCCAGCTCTTATCAAGCTTGAAAAGCATTTTTCACTATGTTATTTCACTCAGGTTTTTTTGCACAAAGTGAAAATGTGCATTAACCATCTGGAGAGAAACACACATTGGGACTGGCTGGTTACACTGACACTATAGCCCAATCAATACACCACAGAAGTTCAGGAATACCTTAACCATAAAGCCCAACCCTTACACCAATGTCATCTCACTGTACCTGCACAATATTGGCATTTAATAGTTAGTGTTACAACAACTATAACCATAGCCATGATTACGAAGAGCTATACTATGCCATGGGTTTAGCCATGAACACAGCTACAACCTCAAATATAGCTACAGTGTGTAGAACTAACTAAACTTAACTAGTGCAAAGAGTGCACCTGAAGTCTCTGGCTGCAGCTGGTCTCTGGAAGTAAAGTTACAAGAAGGAATGCTTTTAGTGTTATTTGCTAAAGCATCAGTCGTTCAGAAAAAGTCTTTAACAGATCATGTTGCTTTCACTGGCAGTTTAACAGCTTTGACACTTACGGGACAGTGTAGTGGTCATGGTTACTGCAGATGTAATCAGGCCTGTGAAAGCAGGTGCAGCTGGAGAGAAAATGTATATCAGATTTCACTTACATACTGACTTTCTGAAGTTTGACTCCACATTCTTTTTTGGAGCTCAGACCTAGGGGATATTCTGGCTTCTATGGCATTGGTTGTGACCATACATTTCTTAAAATGCCTCTTTAAAATCAAACATCCTAGGTTAATCAGTAGTGAAGATATATTTTTGGACATCTGTAGGCCTTACTTCACTGTTAACCCTCCTTGTAGTAGCTGCTGAATAACTTTTAGCCACTGACCCCCCCACAACAAACTTATTATTGGAATTGGAAAATACATCGAAACAAAACTGAACGTGTCTGTATATGTGTCTACAGGAGTAAGCGTCATAAGTCTGGCTCTATGGAGGAGGAGGCTGACAGTCCAGGAGGGGAGTATTACCACTCACCTTCCTCTCCTGCCAGCAGCTCCAGGAACTGGACTGATGACATGGAAGGAGGTAACAGAATAAGAACAAGAACAGCAGTGTTAGTCGTGCCCAGTGGAGACACAACTAGCATTATAACTTCAGCTTACTTTAATACTTGCAGCTTTGTTTACGCTGTGCTAAACTCTTAAAAAGCAGCCAGATTAGTTATATATTGTATTCATTGATGGCACTTACAGACCCATTATCAAGGACCATACCAGTGATTGATAGACCTGAATTCTTCTACGATTGTATCACTAGCATTACTCACTAATTCTTTTGGTAAACAAACTTGATAACTTGACAAAGTTAAGTCAAATATCTTAAATTATAGACACAGATTACAATTTAGTCACAATAGATGGATGCATACCACAGACTCCTCTCAGACAGTTTGCTTCAGTTGCCCTGGGTAACAGATGTTAGCCCTCTCACTCTCAGATATGTCTCTCACAGCTCATATTAACCAGCAAACAGTGATTAAATATAGAGCTCTGTCTACCAAATGTTTCAGCAATATCCAGCAGGTAACATATCCTATACATACCACCATGACATCTCCAAATACAGACTCACAACCAAAACATACTGTAAGTTCAAATGTGTCAAATGCTGTTTCAAATGAGTCACTGACTTCATACAGTATTTAATGCATACATAAAGTTCTGTGGGCAACAAAACGGTGAAACTATCTTTTTTTAAATATGAGCTCAGGTTATGGGGCCAATATTGTAGTAATATTATGTGCGTGTATGGAGACTTGTGTAACTGTATCTCAATCTCTGTGTGTATAATCAGATTTGTAAATGTGTGAAGGAATCTCCAAATGTACTCTGAGATTTGTGAATGCGTAGGAATCTTTGTCACTTCTCTCATGCATTTTGTTTAAAAAACAGTGAATTAATTAGTTTCATTAACAACAGCAATGTTTGATGAGTTTCAGTATCATCGTTTTCATTTTCTTTAAACAAAAACGCAAGAGCTAACTTGACTCGAGGTTGACCTACGACTTTTCCCTCGGCCTCGGAGCCACTTACTAACATTCCTATGTTTGGAGGAGTGGACGTGCTGTAAAGTTTCAAAACACTGCAAATTACAGTATTTTTCAAAAAACTGTTTACCTATAACTAAACAGAACATAAAGACAATAGTTTTAGCGGACAATTAAACAAAAAGACCTGCTATTCAACAAGTGAATGCTGATGTCAGGGAGCAGAAGCACCACCACTTAAACATACCTCACATCTGTACTTGTCACTTCACAGAGAGTTTGGGGATTTTTCCTACTAGGCCACTATTCACAATTCACACTTGACCGTGTAATGTGAAGTCATGAGTGACCTGCTTTCTGCACATTGGTTTTTGTCATGAAATAGTGTTGCTCTGCGGTTGTGGCTCAAATGATTTTGTTGTATTGCTATATAGCAAAGTACTATTTAAAAATAAGTTTAAATTTCCTCCAATATTATTCGTTTGTTGTTTGTTTTACCATTATATGCATTGTTGTTATGAATATTGTCGGTATAAAAGACAAATAAAACAGTATTTTCAGCTACTGTATGTTTGTGTGTTCTAGGTCTGTCTCCTCCAGTAAAGAAGGCAGAGCTGGACAGTCCCTCCCCCCAGGAAGACTCACCAAGACTGGGTTCCTTCACTCAGCACCATCGGCCAGTCATAGCGGTTCACAGCGGTCAGTAACCCCCCCCTCTCTCTCTCACACACACACACACACACACACACACACACACACACACACACACACACACACATACACAGTAACATCTAATGTTAATTCTTGTTTCTTTCTTTGTCCCTGTCCAGGTCTGTCTCGGAGTATCCAACCCTCCTCATCTCTTCATTTCCCATCCTCCTCCTACTTTCCCCACGGAGCAATCCGCTATCCTCCTCACCTGGCACAGGACCCCCTAAAAGACCTTGTCACACTGGCCTGCGACCCTGCCAATCAAACCCCAAGCTCAGTAAGTACCAGAACTTCAAAAAGTTAAATGGTCAGCTGAGTACATCACAGAGCTTCGAACTCTGTTTTCTTCCTTCACTGCTACAGCTAGTGGTTCACTGCACAAATCAACACAATAAATAAAACAAAATTAACCATGTGGTGTGCTAAAATCTTTGTTCAAATTGTTATTATTAACATATGTTCAACTCATATTGAAAACTATGCCATATCAGTTGTATTAGTGTGAAGTACACAAAATAAATGACTACACATTCACTAAAAAGCTGAGATGTTCTGTTGTGCAAGTACAAGCTACATTTTAATTCTGGTTGAATCTTAACTCTCTGCAGTGAGGTCAATCTAGAAGTACTTTGAAACAATAACTTGCAGTCAGATGAAGTTCAAACAGCTCCCTCTTGTGATGCCTGCTAAAGGTTTTGTGCAACTCTCAGTAATGACTTAGTTTTCATATCAGTGACCTTTTTGTTACACACTGGAGCTGCACATCGAAATGAATGCAATGTATGTGCCACTGGCTGTGGGCTCCTGTTCACACAAAACAATAGCTTTAGTGGGGGGGAATTGCTTATGAAAGCCATTTAGTTTCCGAGAGCAAATGTGAGTATGTTAGGTTGTTTGTTTGTTTTTCCAGCTGAACGGCAGCAGCCAGATTAAAGTGCCCAGTCACTACATCTCCTCTCAGATGTTAGCACCTCCTGGACCAGCACCCTCCCTGGCTCCTAACCCATCCTCCCTCCCCAGGCTGACCCTGCCTGCAGAGTCAAAGGCCACTACCACCTCCTCTGATGGGGGAGCCAACTCCCCGACATCACCCAGTAAGTGTTCTTAATGCTTATATTTTCATAAGCTCATGATAGGTGTCAGAGTAGAATAAAATATTTCATCATCCATAATCCTACAGATGTTTCTTTCCAAAAAGAGAAAATGCTGGAATGCAATTGCTGCAGTCTGTTATAACAAAGCATTTCTTTGCATAAATAATCATGGGGGGTGTTCCAGACTCACAGTGGGCATATTATTATTATCATATGTCTCCTCCAACCTAGTAGAATAGACTAGCTGTCATGTTTGCACACTATGAAGATAAAGCAACAAATTAGTGTTGCTACATCCTGGAATACGTTCTGGTGACGTGTGCCTGACAGTAAGTAATCCCTTTCATTATCACAGCCATACATTTAGTGACAGATTCTTCAATTAACATCTAGGAAATGTTAAGTAACAGAATTATTATGAAGTTGACATTGACATTTGTGTTTATTCACCACATGAGCAGCAAGTTATTACACAGTCAGCCTTTGCTCTGAGGTTCAGACTGACATCAGCACATACTGTATGACCTTACCAAGTTTGAAATAAGGACAATGTGACCTCACTTAATCCCCAATGCTATTATCGTATTTACAGTCCATTTACATTAGTAAAATGTCATAAAATAACAAACCTTATTGGGAATCAGAAAAAGAGGAAATGAGAAGTATCCTATACCTATAACTGAATCAACTGAAACGCAGCATACGTCATTCATATTAAAATACACAACAAAATGACTCATGATCACCTTGGCTTAAGTTGTGACAAACTTTAGGTTGGCACAGATACAGACAGAGAGAGAGTGTCAGCAGTTCAGTGGAGATGGTATTGGAGGTGGTGGAGGTGGTCTTATCTTAATACTCACTGTAACATGTGATCAAAAGACCGAAGAGTACAGCAGAGCTGCAGCGATGTTGTGAGTTCACCGGCAAATTATAAAAATGATGATTTTGTTCACATTATGAGACCATGAGATAGATGTATGTTTGTAGTCCTGCATATTTGAAGGGTTCTGGTTTGCTTTGTTTGACCTATTTCTAGTCTTGATTGGTTTAATTAGATTTTTTTTACATATAGATATATACATACATATTTTTTCTAGCATACTATATGTTGTATTGCTGAAGAATCCTCTGGTAAATCAATCAATCAAATTTTATTTGTATAGCCCATATTCACAAATCACAATTTTCACAATCTCATAGAGCTTTAACATGGTGACATCTAAAAACTACTAAAAAAACCTTTTAACAGGGTAAAAAGAACGTAGAAACCTCAGAGAGAGCCACATGTGAGGGATCCCTCTCCCAGGACAGACAGAAGTGCAATAGATGTCAAGTGTGAAGGAGAACATCAGGAAGATAAGGGTATTAGCAGCATTGATAAGAATAAACATTTTGAAGCATAACTGAAGGTCAATGAATTGATGGGTTATTGTCAGTAATGGTCGAGTATCGGTGGTCCTATTTTTTTTTTTCTACTTATGCTTCTCCCTGTAAATGAGCAGAGGGCTTAGACCTGTTGGTTTTGACCAGCTCCATACATAAATGGTGGTTACTGTTGTGTTCTTGAAGACATCGTAATATGTTGTGATATCACAAGCTACATAACTAATCACTATAGAAAGCACTGTAATGAACGAACAGATGCAGAACTTGTGATAACGAATACACATTATATTTCATCAAGTTTCTGCAGTAGAAATTTGTTTATAGTACCAGTTGTGTGAAATATGTTCAGCACTTCCACATCTGGAATACCTCTCAGGTTTATTTGGTAGAAAATGAAACCATCATAGACATAGAGAGAAAAGATAAATGTGTCAATATGAGGTCAGATCAGTAGGAGTTAGATCAGACAGCAGAAATCAGTGATTCAGTAAGAAGAGTTTCATGCTATTGTCTCTTGTAGATGTTGTGAGTTTCGACAGATTTTTGTTCAATGTGCCTCGTGCAACTTTAGAAGTTGAGACATAACAAGACTTATGTTGTTAACACAAACACCCTCAGCATACTCGGCCCCTGGGACCCCCCCTGCCAGCCGCTCCTCCTTTGTTGGAGTCACCCCTCGAGACCCAGGTGGACTCTACCAAGCCCAGGTTAGTGTGGTTTATATGACACTGTCAAGTTGAGTTTGGAGAGGATTCATCGGACTATAGAAAACATGTTGGACCGTTAAGAAAGAAAACAAATAAGTTCCCACCTCATCATGATTTATAAGATAAATAATGTTTGGTTTGTGGAGCTCAAATCCTTGATTATTACACAACAGCAAACAAATTAAATTGCATCTGAAATATTGCCCTCTCCCTTTGTGCTGAACGGAGATGACCAAATATTATTGTTCCTCATGCATCCTCTTTAGACTTTGTAATCTGCTCTTTCATCCGTGTTTCTTTTTTCTCCAAAAAGTTTCCGATCTCATCTGTGGGAGAGTATGGTGTCTCTTTTACTGTCTGTGTCCTAAATGTTAAATCTGATGAATAAAACCTAAAAACTTTGTGACAATAAAACATCAGTTGCCACAAGCTCATATTTTATGGTACATGGTGAAGGTGGGAGGCAGAAACATATGTGTTGATAAAGAGTAGAGCTGGACCCTGCCGTTGCTGCTGCATTGCAGTTCCACTGCCCCAGAAACAGCTCCATTAATACTGAGTCAGGACTCCTCTCTCTCTGTCTCTGTGTGTTTCCACAGTTTGTCACAACTAAACACATTTGGACTAGTAAGGGATATTTTATTGTGATGGGAATCTCAGTAAGGTTTCAGAGTAGCAATGTTTGCAGGTCTGCTACACTGTCACACTCAATCTGTTTGATTTCAGTTTCGGTGCAATGAATCTTGAAGTAAATGCATTACAAGCATTGACATGTAATTAACTTGTATCATTCATCATCACACTGGCATTTTGTATTTGTTCACTATTCCCATCTGCAGTGTACTGACAAATGTCTGGTGTGGTCAGTATGTTTTCTGGTAAATTCTGTCAACTTTCATAACTTTCATATGATGTCCCCTCAAAATGTTAAAAGCTTTCGCTGAAATGTCCAGACAGGCAAATGTCTTCAACTTCAAATCGTGATTTTTATTTATTTTCTTAAAGTGATCTGATTAGTGGCTATTTAAATTATTAAGGTATTTTTAGACATGCTAGACATAGAATAATCCAGATTTGTCTTGTTCTTCTGTGTGAGAGAAAAGCAGGTTAAGTTCATACATTTACCATATAAGCCAACTTTTTCCACTGTAATATTTCATTATGTGTTTGTCTGTTCCAGTCATGGTATCTGGGCAACTGAGGGACCTCTGGAGGACGGCTGATTGTCGTGGTGGTACTGTCCTGGAGGAAAACAAACAATGTTGTCAAGACATTGCCAAAGGAAAGATATATTCAGCTTTGTAGAAGGATACAACATGTGGTTGTACATATATGTAAATATACAGTGAAATATATTTACATATGTGTACGCACCCAGAAGAGACAGCCTGGATGAAGGGAGTATGCTGCTCTCACTCAGCCGTTTTGCAGCCCCAGAATGTACTATGCTCTAAGACACTAAATGGTTCACACAAATGGCCACTGAGGTGAGTTGTGATTTTCTAGAGAAAGCAGTGGATTGATGCAGATGTCTGGTTGGTCCAGACAAACTGTCGACCAGAACCAGATCTCAACACACCAGATCCTGAAAAGCCTATAACCTAACCGTGTCCCCAGGATGAGGCCCGTTTCCCTGGGATGGATGTCAGCCTTTAGCCCTTCACCCTGGTTCTCTACACCGAGTCCAGTGTAAGGCCTCTACCCTGGGACAGACATAGACCTCATCCCCCCTCAACACCCAGAATGCCCCCTCCGCTGCAGGTGCTGCTTATAATATATGCAAATAAGCCTCCCTTATTTTTTGAAACACATAGCAAGAGAGATCCTGCTGTCAATATGTAAAGTTTCTTTGCACTTTTTGATATGTTATTGATGCGTCTGAAGAAAATTTTGAGTTGAAACAGCGCAGTTTTTTTCTCTTCCCACCAAAAGACAGAGGCTTTGTCTTTTTTATTGACAATCATCAGGCTGAAACCATTAAGTTGCTTTGCGAGGCTTTTGCGAGGCTCATGTTTGTAAGACTGATTGTGCTTTTCTATCAGAAAACAATGAGTAATAGTGGAATATAAGAGCTATATCCATGCCTCCTTGAACACATCACACAATGCTACAGCTGGACACCAATATAGAGTCATCAGTAACACTGGGCCTTTAAAGGACAGAGGCCCAGTGTTTTGAGCAGAGGGCGTCTTTTGACATGAATTTCCTGCTGCTTCCTTCCCTCCAAATGCTGATCATTTTGACATGACAGTACTTATCCAAGTGGCCAAAGGCACAATGATTGGAGGACACATGCACCTGCCAGAAGAAAACGGCTCAGCAGAACTGAGAAAAGACAAAGACAAGAACTCAAAGTGTTTGAAACTGTAGCACATGGTGTGTGTGTGTGTGTGTGTGTGTGTGTGTGTGTGTGTGTGTGTGTGTGTGTGTGTGTGTGTGTGTGTGTGTGTGTGTGTGTGTGTGTGTGTGTGTGTGTGTGTGTGTGTGTGTGTGTGTGTGTGTGTGTGTGTGTGTGTCAGTATTTGAATATGGATTCTGCAGTCCCACACTCATCCCTGCTCTGTTTTCATGAGTTGTTGTGAAGATTTTGTTTGTGTCTCAGAGAACACACTGACAGGTTTTGTAGTTGTGTGTTGGTAAAGTTGAAGGAGATTTACAATTGCGGGCATTGCACTATGATTACGTTAAAAATTCCCATTTTGAGAAAAAGTGTGATGTGGCCTGTTGTCAAGCTGAGTGTAGTCATGACAAGTCATGTGTATACTGGTTTGAACTGAGCACAAACTCTGGCGGTCACTTTGTCCAGCTCTAAAATGACTGGTGACCAAAACTGTGTCGCTCAGCCCTGACCCGACCTGAACAATGTGTGGTGGAACAGTAGCCATAGGGTTTGGGCTGGGCTGGAGTTCAGGCATGAACAAAAAGACATGTTAGCCACAGTGCTAGGTTTGGTTTCAGGTCAAACCTTGATGGTTAACCAATTGCAACAAGGAACTCAAGAGTGTGTAGGTCTTGATTTTCTGAGCGCATAATGCTTTAAAGAGGCAAAGCAATATTCTTTTATAGATGGTTTTTCTCAGCTTCATTTAGTCGATAATCCTTTCATGGCTGAAAATTTAGCACTTAATAGAACACAAACATTATTCTCTGTCTGCATTGATGGTGGCATCTCAAAAACACTACTTCATAGAAGTAGTAAAGAGCAAGATGTCAGTTTAAGGTAATGGCACAAAGTAATAATAGATTTTTGAAATATGTCACTATTGATATTTGTTATAAAATTGAATGCAGACTCCAAACACAATAGTAGTAGAACACGTATACCATGGCATTTTGCTATTTCGTACATTATCTCTTTGGAGAAGAAAACACTGAATATAATTGAATTTTTTTATAATTGATGCCATATTTTAATTTCTGAGGCTTTGCAACTATAAAGCAGTTTATTTAACTTTGTTACCTGGGGATGTATTTAGTTTAAGGACTGGTGTTTCTATGTTGAGGTGTGATTCGATTGAATGCCAAGCAAATTTTTGCCACACATTATTTACACTAATATGACTGCTGGTGTGTTTCTGCAGGCTGCGTTCCCCAGTTCAAACAGTAGGAGAAGATTCAAAACATAACTCTTCCACTTGTGAATCAGCAGTGGTTTGCCTGTTGAAAGGCATTGGTGTGATCTCACAGGTGTCTTCCATCTGCCTGGAAAGATAAAATATTCTCCAACCAAAGCTTAAACATGACATTTCTGACCACTGCGGTGGACCTATCGGCATCCAGTGAAGAGGAGGAAGAGAGCAGTGAGTTGTGAGGTCAGTATAGTCATTAGATTTGCTCTCATCATTCTGGGCAGAAAGCAGATACCTGTGTGATAACACTTTTTAAGATGCAGCCAGCTGCAGAAACAGTTTGATAAGTTTACACAGTAAACTTTTCCCCTGAGTAACATTCAGAGTCTATGGTCTGTGCTATCTAAACAGCCAGTGTGCACACTGTTGAGACCATCACAGCTCCATACGAGTGCCAGTGTGTGTGATGGCTCTAACTCACACAGAGGTGTCTCCATAGATTTTGCTGCCTAGAATTTGTATCTTTTTCATCATTTCTTTATGTGCTAAAATTTGCTTTGCATTCAATCTGAACATATGTCTGCGTCTTTTCCTTTCCCAGGGTTTGGGGTTAAAGTTGACAACGGTCAGTGCCTACTAGGGGTTAAGAGTTTGTAAGGAAGGTGCTGATAGGAGCTGTGGCAGGGCAAGGTTTAAGGTATGGTTATAGCTGGCTTAGATGTATACTGCATGGTGCTGCCCTGGTCGCTGTGCTGACCTGAAGAATGCATGGCTCAAACTAATGATACCTCTCCCTCTCAATCCTGCTCTGTCTCCTCCTCGTCCCCTTCCTGGAAGGGTTATCTATTTCTTTGAATTTTAATAATTACCCTGTTGTTAAACTTCTATTTTGCACGATATATCATGAAACCCATTATGTGCCTTGCCTTTAGTTAAAGAACAATAATACATTATTGAAAAATTATCATACTTTTCATGGTACAGCTGGTAGCACATAAAATAAAAAAAAAGCTGCATGTGTGATTGCTTGACATTAATCAATGTAGCAGGTAGACTGAGAAACAGACTTGAGTGTCAGCTCAGTGAAAGCAGAGGCTGGGATAACACTTATCCTCTCCTACCATTCAAGACAGTAACTTTTTACAGTGTGGCATTTTGGGAAATACATGTCTGAGAGTGCTCAGAGTGTCAATGTCTCTTTCTACTGGAGACACAGTGTGGACATATTTAGCAGCGCTTTGTGCTAAGTTGAGCTAAACACATCTCAACCCTTACCTAGTTACTCAAGGTCCATTTACCAAAAATATCTATCTATCTATATATCAAAAGATCTAGAGCCCTATTCTACTTCCAGGATGCCACTGCATCAGGAGTTCTGGTCCACACTCCAGATCCAAACACCTGTTATCATTTGAACATGTACAACTGAACCATCTCCACGACAGCTGAGCAAACCAAGAAAACTGTCTCCCAGGTAAAGAATGAACTGGCCACTTCTGGGTAAAGCTTGATAAGAATTGTAAATCCCAAAATGTTGCACTGTTCCTTTGAGGGTTCACTTTTTCAGTCTCAACTTTTGCCATAACCAGGTGCTGATTTCACTCATAGAGCTGATCTGGTTCAGTGACTCTGCTCCTAAAAACCTGTGCTGTCTTGCGTGTTTGCGGACTGAGCTAAATTGACACTGACATCACCCACACTAGTGTTAAGAATGAACTTGATGTGTGACGTCCCAAATTGTTGGCTGTAGTAAGGCCTCCTTGGATCTGAAAATGGCACTTTACAGAAGCAACAAACATTGTTTTTGAAAGTAAAGTCTGGTTGTAGGACCTGCCTAAATGTTCACAATACAAGCAAAAGCCATTTTCAGAGACTTTGCTCAGTTCTATCTACGTTTTGTTTTAACAATAAGTCTCAAATACATACAAACACATTTCATAGTATTTATTGCAGGGGAAAGTCTTTAAATATATTGTGAATATTTTGTCAGGAATTTAGCCAATGTGGCCAAGCCACTAAATCTAGTCTAATGGAAACATGTGAAACATGTTAAGGTTCGGACTTCAAGGCTCTGCAGCTCTATGATTGACCCTTAGAACACCGTCCATTTGCCTGTATGATGACTCCTACCATGTGACTAATCACGTGACAAGATACTACAAGAGGAAATGAATGAGTTTGAGTTTTATATGGATGCATGCACTTAACACTATTCTTACTCTACTTGGCTTTTATGTTATTTTTAAGTATTTCTTGAGTTGTTATCTTCATGTTGCTTGTAGCTTTATAGTTTAAACACAGCAGTGTGTATACAAAATATGTACAACATAGACACATAAAAAAGATGTATAGAATGTTTGTTTGTCATGTTTTTTGCTTTTTGTTTCAGCTGTCTTAAGATAATGGCCAAGCCAATAAATATGGGACGCATGAAATGGGTGGGGCTGATAGTTAAGTTTAGGGAGGATGAATGATGCTGGGTGAAAAGTGGAAGTGAGGGTGAAGTAGAATGAAGTAGAGTGCACTGAAAGAGTGCGTAACTCTGCCAAGGCTGCACAGTCCTCTAACTATGTTGCTTTCATAACAGACAGTGTTGAGAGACGTCTGACTGGATCTGAGCCCAGTCTATTCTCATCTCATAAGGATTGGCAACATTTTTGGAATACCTAAATCCTTACCTGCAATGTTGGAGCTTCATTTGGAAATGAATTAATTTTGCACACTGAGTTATGACGAATTGAGTGTTTCTATTTGGAAATTCTGCAGAATCTGCAGTTCATGTGTAGAGTTGAACAAAGTTTAGCTTAATTATTTAAAACCGTACAGCATATCTACAGCAAGAGCAAATGAATTACCCAAACAAATATGATATATATATATATCTTTGATATTTGGTGAGAATGGAATGAAATGTGGGATTGCTAAGAAGGGTTTTACCAAATACTTTAAATATGGCTGGTTCAGAAGTGAAGATTAGAGGCTTTCAACATTCCAAAACATAGATACAATCCAAAATTTGATACAAATTAGATCTGAACAACCCAAACAGAAAGAGAACAGTATCATATGGTCTAGGGTCAGGTCATGGATATTCTGTCAGCAATAATGACTCAAAGTGAAAGGTTCTTTAAAAATGCCCACATGATGGAAATATTTCTCCAGATTTGTATCGGAAATTAACTAAATTTTGTATCTTTTCAGAAAATGTTGTTGAACTCTGCTGAGTAGTGCAGGGTTAAAAACAGAAGCTGCTTGGCAAAGGCAATTATTCCGAGCTTAATGAAGAGCTACAGCAGCAGTTCACTGAGCTGTGATGCTGCTGTGGTCAGGTGCTGGTTGCCTATTGACAAATGCACTACAATAAATGAAAGGGAGAATTTCTGGGCTCATATACAGAAAAAAGATGTCACTTTGTTAAAAAAAAGTTAAGTCTCTAGTTTGGTCGCTACAGGTAAGATTTAAGGGAGTTGACACAATAACACCAAAACTGGTTCAATATTTTACTGTACAATTCAATACAAAATCCAATCTATTGCTGAAAAAGTCCATACCTTTACAGTAAATCATCCCCTTAAGCTGCATCATCAACCACAGGATCTTTCCCCAGGAACTAGGAACCTTTGCAGGAACTCTGTGTGTTACCACTGCAGGAACTAGAGTCCTGATTAAGTTGTATTAAGTATTTACCCCTCCTATGTCCCTATTGGGTGGGAATTGCAGCGCTGAACATTTCTGATTGTTGATGTAGTGTGGCACAAATCCTGCATTTGTTTGTCATTTTATATGGATTCATTGTTGTTGTATAGTCTTCTGCAATACCGCCACCTACTGGACTATTTTTGTAGCTATCGATTCTTCTTACGTCAGCAGGCTAATTCGCCCAATCATCTGAGGCATATAGGTGTAAACACTGGCAACTAGCAGTCCAAAGGAACCTTTTATCTCCTTGGTGATGTGGTGGATTACAGAGTAGATTAGTGGCTTTGTGCTTGTGTCTCCTCCAGATGATGACCAAGATTACTATGCATATTGTACTTTGGGATTCTTATTACAGTTTGGTATTTTCTACCAGAGGCTAAACCAGTAGCCAAAAATAAAAAAACTGATTTAGAAACTGTCACCTGAAAAGAGGATGTATGCAGTTATTGACAATTGGAGACAGTGAGTTGAGTCATATTTCTGATGGATGGCTCCTGATTGTCTGTGTTGAAGCAGCCCCCTTAATGTTCTGTTTCTGTCCATGTTTTCTCGATAGATGACTAGTAACCTGGTTGTACATAGAAATCCAAACAGCCTCCTGATATAACAGCAGCCAGCCAAGTGGAAGACTGGTCCACTGGTCTCATTGTGTATGTCCAGGCTCAGCTGAAAGTGTTTTAAGAATGGGCTGTGTGTTTCTCTGCAACAAATGAATTCAAAAAAGACTTTTAACCATTATAAATACAATAACACCACCAATCACGCACTTGTGTGTCCAGGTCTTTGTAGTAAGGGGAAAACACCACGTATCTCTCAGTAACCATAGCACTTTCTCTGCTCTGTTCAAGTAAGAAAGCAGGTCAACATCATACAAACAGAAAAACAACCAAAATGATCGAAACAAGCAGTGCCTGTCATTTTAGGGCTGGTTTCATTGGACTCATTTTGTATGCTGGGCTTTGCAGTACTTTTTCTATTCAAATGGTTGTGTGACACAGTTCAGCTTAGTGGTTGGTGCTTAGTATTAAGAACAACCCCAGTCCAGGCCAGCATACAGTCGATGGGCTGGGCAGGACCTGAGGTGATGAGCCATAAAACAAAATGAGGAGTTGACGAAAATCATGGTTCTTCATGGTTGTAGATTGAAAATTCCAAATGCAGCAAAAAATAATGTGATCTTACTTTACAAAAAGGTACAAAAAAAATTGTGAATAGTTACCAAAGATAGAATAATGAACAACTGAATGCTAATTGATGAATATTTAACAAGGGTTTTGTGAACAGCCTTGAGGTGTCAGCAGTAGTGATCCTAGGTCTTAATAATATGTTTTGTATCTGCCTAACTCAGTGCACTGACATTCGAACATGTCACAGTTGGCACAGGTGTGAGGAATAAAAAGAATGATGGCTGGATTCCATCTAGCTGCTTCACACTGGCTCCCTGTCATAACTTGGTGCCATTAGTTAGTGGTTTGGCAAGCTGATGACAGAGAGCACACTTTTTTTCTTGTATTCATTCAAGGAATGCTGCTGTGTCCTCATTGTGACACACGTCTCCTTTGTTCTTCAATCCTTGTAGCGGAAGCTTGAGGGACATTGTAGTCATGTGATCTCTGTACCGTTATTTGTTCGCTGAATCTATTTCCATTTCACTTAGTCGTCTTTACCTTTTACCAATACACCAACTTATCCACTTACCCTAAATATTTTTAACTATTTTGAATTTCAACGTGTCCACATGTTAGTTTTTTTATGTAATGTATTATGATTCAATGTTACTGACATTTTACTTGGAATTTATCATTACTCCATCAACATTATTATCATTCAACAGTACTTGTAAGTTTTTGATGCAACTTTCAGTGAACAAGTAGGCAAGGACTGGATCTTAAGTTACCTTCCAAATTCCAGGCTCCACAGTTAGTATACTGAGTCTCACTCTTTTTACAGTTCCCACTATTTTATTTTAGTCATTTTCCATCTCCACAGTGTCCACGTGTAGTATGTGACATATTGCCTAAATATTTGAAGTGGACAGTTGAAGCATTAGAGCAGAAAGATGAGGTTATCCGAGTTTGTATTTCGAATGGTGCATTGAAGAAAACAGTATCAGTCAGTTGTGTTTTATTCCTGCACAATGACCTTAATAACCTTAATTTCCATCCATCATATCATTAACAAATAGACAATAATATGCATCAATTAACAAGTTAACAGAATCCCCCACATCAGTTGATGGACACACAGAAGATGCAGTGTTTCGTTATTTAGCCTTTTCTGTATCATTTCATTTCTGGTTCATAACATATCTGACACTATTTATTTGGGAGCCATTAGTGGTCTATCTATTTATTAGGACTTTCCAAATGCCATACAAGTTGGGAACTACTAGTAGATGTTCTGTATACCTTAGAGTTAAGTGTTACTACCACGTTTATTTTGCCTAAATCCTGAGTCAGTGGGCCCTGTGCATTTATCAGGGATCCAGTTAATGGCTGAAAACAGTGAGGGGGACGTATTGCTTGAAGATGCAAAGTGTATATGATTGAAGTTTTGTCTTGGTGGCAGGTTGAAAAATCTAAATTCATCGTAAGTCAGTCAAGATAAAAGTATGTTGTCACAGATCTTTTCATGTTGTTGACTACATGCCGACTACGACGTTGTAATTATTATTATGGCAGATTTTGGTCTCACAGTAAGTTCCCTCTAGAAGTTTCTATACTCTATGTTCTGACCACTGTTAGCAGAGAATTATCAAAGTAACTGTGATTGGCAGGCTCATGTTAGTATTGTTAGCAGCTACGGTGGATCAGCTCTAGCTGAAGGCGGTGTGAGGTCTGCTGGATAACTTCAGAGTTTCGTTTTGGGGAGGTTTTGGGGAGACGTTTTCATAGAGGGCTGTTTTATATGAACTATTAATATGACTCTACACTCTTTGCTATTGCAGCTGTTGCCTGAAAATCTTCTAACTCCAGTTTATGTTTCTTTTTGCTGTTTCTTACTTGAATTGCAACAGATACATTTTTAATTGCTATTGAAATCCTTTCTGTAATTCAGACTCACAGCAGCTGGAAAACTTTTCTTAGTTACTGAAAATCTGATTTTGTACCGATACAAGTTTTCCTGTGACAATGATGCCATATGGATTCTTCTCTGTATCTGTGGGTATGTTGCTTCTGCACACTGTTTACTCCGCGTGCTGAAGACAGTTTGTAATGAGCGAAAGAGGAACATTTTGATGCAGTCTCATATTTTAATTTTTTCTTTTCAGATATTATAGTAACGGTCTGCTTTGCTTGCTTCCAGATATATATCCCTTACATCAGAGAGAGCATAGGCATGAACAGCTTTCATCAGTTATTGCATGACTGCAATCCACACAGACCACAGTCCTTTTCACATGATAGTGTACATCAGGCCATGTATAATCAGTTTAGAATCTTCACACATAATGACGTCATTCAATACCTGAACACAGCAGATATGTTGGAGCTGAAGCAGAATGGTGTCCCCTCTCATGACTCTATCATGTTTCGTATTGAGACACCTCAGAGTGCATTATCATATGTGGATGGATGGATGGATGGAGTCATGCAACAATGCACATGTGTCCAACATAAGAATATAATGATAATCAATGAGGTGGAGGAACCGTTGTGACTGATGTTCCACACTGGGAGAGTGGTGGCATTATTCTTGGCCTGAGGTACTCACTGTGGAAAGGGCTGCTGGTCTGGACTGATGTAGTTTGTAGCAGCTTTAACAAGAGCTTTAGGTACTTATTTTCCTTTGGATGTTTTTCAGCTGAAACAGATATCAATAGTCCACATTTATTTGCATGATGTAAACTGTTCCTATAAGAAAACATTCAGACAGGTACAGGAAATGATGTCAACACTGTGGCACATTTATAACTGAAGTCACAGTTTGACAGTTGTCTGCTCAAGGTTGGACTTTAATTGAGTGACAGCTGCCTGAACCAGTGTTCCTGATCTAATGTTGTTCATCTGCTGTGGGGGATATTAACATCTTTGATAATATGTCATTATAACCATATTTAGCCCATGCTATCAGCAGACGCTGATGAAGTCATTACTGGAAATGAGTATGTTTCCCTATGCAAAAATATACCATTAATAAAACAAACTATACCACATCTGAACCTGTTTATTTGTTTAAATCTTGAAACTTGACATCTGCTGATGACACTGTGGACTCAAAAGTCTAAATGCAGCATTAAGCATTGAGACAATGCTGTGACATGAAATATGATCATGTAAGACCAAATAGTAAATGATTTGTGAGTCTGAATACTGGTTGGTATATAATACTATGAAACAGAACTTTACAACTCTGACCAGTTATCAGTGGGACAATCATTTTATCTAAAAGTGAGAAATATGGGGAAGTGTTATAAAGTAATACTACAGTTACGTGCACTAGTATGTATTTGATTGGCCTCCACAGCATCTAATCGAATGATCCTGTATTTTGCTTTCTGTGTTTGAAACTCTCCCAGCTTTGCAAATGTACTGTAATCTGCATATACAGATACGAGGTCAGGCCAAGCGTCTGAGTAGCCCCTCTTTTCTTAGGTGGAATCAGGATTCAAATACATCATAAATAAAGTTTAGATAAGGGTTGAAGGTCCAGTGTGTAGGGTTTAGGGGGATCTATAATATTTAAAATGATTTTCCAGTCATATATAATCTAAACCTAAGCATCATTTCGCATATTCAGTTGGTGGCAATATGCAACTTTACCACTAGATGCCACTTAATCTTGATGCCTCAGCAGATTTATCACAACATGTGAATTAGGTTAGTCCACCTCTGTCTATTTTGTGTCATGGACTTATTGAGATCACATACAAAAGCATTTGTGCTCACACACTCCTGGTACATCCTAGGGGCAATTTGGGGCTCAGTGTCTTGCCCAAGGACACATTCTGAATGAATGAATGAAGACCCTGTTTCCAAGTGATGTCACAGAGAAAAAGAATAAGGAGACCAGCAACACCCCAAGGTCAGTGGAGAACTGTGACTGCAACCCCTGCAGTCCACCAGAGAGCCAGCCCTGTGCAGCTTGGTGGCTTGTACAGCTGTGTAGTGAGCAGCATTTAAGTTTAGGTTTCCCCCATTTTCTTCACTCTTTGTTGTTCAACCATTCATTAATATTTTAACTATTATTTATTATTGCATGAAAGTTCAATTTCCTCTTTCTCATCTCCATAAATGGAAAACATGTTGGGACCTAAAGTGTTGGACTTCAATTCCACCACTCACATGAGCAAGTCAGTCAAATAGTTTATTTCATGGTGGCGGGAGTTAGCAAATTTCAGTTTGATTCTTCGAGTTCCCGTTCAGTGTCCTTGTCAGTAAAGATAAACACATAGTTTTAAACCATGTATCTTTTTAAACACAACCTTTCAGTTCATTTTCTTCATGACCTCAATACTTTCAGTTGTTCTTCTTTTCTGGCATGAAAACTGCTAACCTAACCCTCCTTTTGTTTCCCTTTCTTGTCTTTGCACAGTTGCCTTTGATTTAAACTCAATGTAACCAAACAATATCAATTATCATGCTTATCTACTACTGCTGATACAGTAAAATGCATTAGTATATCTCTCAACATGTCAACTTGAGATGACCCTTTTATAGATGTAGCTGGCTTGGTGGTTGGCACAACAGTCAACCAAGGGTTTAAATCTTCAAGAGTCTACTGCTGTTGAGAGACGTTTCCCATGTAAAATTGATTTATGAATTATATTAATTATTATATTAACTAACTCTGTGTTGAATGAGTAGAATCGTTCAATCCCAGCAGCAGCACCAACATAACAGAGCTGAGAAGCCTGAGCTCAGTCTGGTTGAGCCAATAAGAATGAAGAAATGACTGAAGCTTTAAATTAAAATATTTTCTCCCTCTGTTCATGTCTTTAGAGCTTTTTTATGTTGCTCTTTTGTATTAGATTTATTGTTACAAATTATTTGAGTAGCAATGTTCGCCTGCATGCAGGCTTGCACACTCAAATTAAGTATTTTAAAAAAAGGTTAAATTAACTATTATTTCTTAAACTCACACAACCACCAGTTAGACTTTCTGTCACATCTGTCTTCATGAAATCACCTCTGTATCTCCATATCAATTACGTGTGTGTTTGTGCGCGTGCGTGTTTGTGTGCATGTGTTTGTGCGTGTGTGGGTGCGCGCGCGTGTGTGTACGTGTGTTTTTGCGTTAGGGACCTGAATGTGTCACATTTTTACATGTTATACTCCCAGTCACTAGGTGGCGGTGGAACACTTTGACTTTCATCGTCCAAAAGAAGAAGATAATTCAGGTTCCGTTTCCAGGGCGGTTCACTTGGCGGGTGAAAGGCGCCAAATCCAAACTAAGAGAAAAACAATCAAGCCCTGCTGACTCCGTGTGATGGAGACCACCGCCTCCTTTTAGCTTGACCCGCCTGTCATTAGCGTTAGTTGCCGGACGTTAACTTCAGTCGCCTGTCCTAAGCTGTAGCTGCCTCGCTTCCTAAATGTGTCTTTAACGTTAACCGCTGTTTGTGAACTACCCCAGTAAAAGACTCGTATAAGAACACCAACATGGAGGAACTCTTCAGCAAAGTGTTACAGGTGAACGTGAGGTGCAGGGACTGCGAGGAAAGGTAAGATATCCCAGAGAGATGTTCAACTGCCTCTCTGCTGTATTCATGTGAGAAACAAACAGTTTGTATTCAGAGACAGAATGTTAATGTACACAATGACAGGAGAGGCCTGTAAGATAGAGCCAGTAGAAACAATGGACACCACAAAACAAAAACAAAAAGTGTCCATTTAACCAGACAGTTCACCGCAGTCTCGTCGAACATGTTGATTATTTGAACTTTTCGGTTGTCCATTTCTAACCACTATTCACTGATCCTGACTGACAACGTCATGGTGTCACTGAGCGATGTGACGTAGAAGAGAATATCCACAAGGCCCTTTTAGGCAAACTTTATCAATAACAGAAGATGGGTACAGTGACAAACTGTGATGACACTGTAGGTAAGGTTTCCTGATGAAAACATAATCACACCTCATGAGAACAGATGATTTAACTAGTTACTCATAGGACATAGGTTGTAAATGTTAAATTAACAGTAACCTGGAAGTTTGAGTAGTTGAGCCATTAATATAATACTTGAATACAAAATAACGAACTTAAGAAAGAGCAAGAGTAAATAATTTTCAGACATTATGACAGTATGAAGAGTTTCCAGACATGGTGCATTTGACCTTTTTTTGTATATATTTAAGACACGTGACTTTTATTTGTATCATGTACATTTACATTTTTCATTTAGCTGACGCTTTTATCCAAAGCGACTTACAATAAGTACATTCAACCATGTAAAAACTGTCCATACACTTGTTCACTCAGTTAGGAATCTTCCTAATCAAAATAGACCATAGCCTGAGATTGAAACCACAATATAAACATCCATAATCTTGTATCACGATAAAGGACAAAAGAACCATGATACACATACACTGTTGTCCCTGCTGAGCTATCATTACTTTGCTAATGGAACAAAGTCATATTTACAGCAGTGTGACATGTTACTGTTCTGGTTAGTTCATGATCTGAACTTTAGAAGAAGTTGTGCTGGTTTAATTAGCTGGGATGGATAATAACCCAGAGACTATATTAAATTGGGTAATATACACACCAGACAAAACCAAATAAGACAATATATGAACTTAACCTTTGCATAAAGGGATAGTTCACCAAATAAATGAAGAATCCACTCATTACTCATAGAAATTTATTGAGTTTTCTTTTTTGGGTGAACTATCACTTTAATAGTCGATGTCTTAACCAATCTGTAGATTTGGGCCCAATCCCATTTCACGCCTTTGCCCTACCCCAACCCCTTGTTTTCGAGGGTTATCTTGCACCTTGAAACGGAGTAACAAGGGATAGTGGTTGAAATCTTCCCCTACGAATTTGGACACCACTTAAAAAAGCCGTTACAACATCAGTACTCGTCACGAAAACCCGACACGTCATCAGTAGTTGATGTAAACAGACCTGACAGTTTTGCTGGGGATGTCATTGTATTAATATTGTTGAGATCTAAAATAAACCAATGCTATTGTTTGCAGTTACTAAAGTGACAAACTTATAATATCCAAATTACATCTATGCTAATGCAGGTGAATCAATGACATTTGCTATTCATCCAAAGGGAATAGAAAAGCTTTGATGCTCAGCACTATTTCAAGTATAAATCATAGGTACACAGCTTCAGGCTACTAGCAGTGGTCTGTATACAACCCTGCCATGATGCTTTGTTATTAGAGGAGCAGTTAAGTTCAGTAACACTCTGCTTTACACTGGTTAAATCAAGTGCATTGTGTATATTCAAAGAGGGGGTGCGATATGAAATTATGTGAAAGTACAGGATTATCATGCAAAATAAAGGTCACTAGCATAGTCTCGCTCTTTTTTTTATTTTTAAGGTTGTTGTTAAAAAAAAAAAAAAAAAAAAAGAAGGCCCGAATACATTGAATTGATATTAAACTAAGCTATAACAATCATTAGCGTAATTTTTAAATCCTTATTAATGGAGAAAATACTACATTTTTGGGTCTTTCTCCCACCTGGCCGGTGATTCGCAAGGCATTCTGAGTACCTCTTGGTTTGAAGCGATAGTGTGAAAAATCTCTGTTTCGAGGGCTATAGAGCCCTAAACACTTGGCCCTACCCCTCCGTCCCAACAGGTATTGGGACACCTACCTCCCAATACCTGGGGAAGGGATAGGGCCGAGGGGTGAAATGGGTTTGGGCCTTGGACTGATTGTTACTCCCCTACTCAGGCAGTATCTTGCAACATTTAAGGTTGACAAATGTGAGATAACAGTGTGTCAGTTGTGACAGATCAATTTAGTTGTAATAATTATATAATGTAAAACAGATTGCAGTAGTGGGAGATGAATATCACATTTGTTTGAATGAAATATAGAGAAAAGTATCCGCCAAATTATTATCAAAACTGCCCATCTATGTTTGAATTAATTATTGTCAGACAAGTTCAAAGTTATTTGTACAGTTTCTTTGTTTTCTGCCATGTCAAATTATATAAATGTTATTTTATTTATTAATTTATTTACTGGCCAGTACCATCAATCACCATAGCACAATCAAGGTTAGGAAAGTTACAATGGGGGGTGTGATGGTAGTGGCAATAACTACTTACCATACGTACTGTTTTAAGAGGTTAACAGTTTAATTTTGCAGGAAAGCAAATATTCGTGTCATCATCAATCTTCAATTGACAACAAGTCCAGTGCACAAACGGGTGAGTAGGATTTTTTTGAAAAATAATCTAAATGAAGACGAGACGTCTTCCTGGTGACTGACCTGTTACTCTTGTTTCTGTTAGGATCTTCTTGTAAGACTAACAGATGATCTGGATCCATATTTTCTCTTCAACCTCTCTATATCAGAAGAAGATTTCCAAAGGTAAAGATTTACTTGTATAAGCTCAGTGTTTGAATGTAGGATGTTGTGAACAACGTTCAGTGATGATTTCATTCTTTGTCATTGTCGGTGTAGTCTGAAAGTCCAGCAGGGGCTGCTGATCGACTTTGCATCATTTCCTCAGAAGTTTATTGACCTGCTAAACCTGTGCTATTCTGAGCAAGAGTCAGAGAATCCAAGGTACGATGAAATGCAAATGACACACAGTATTACATTGTTCAACTAAATCAATTTAGATCTAGATTCAAATTATTGATTTGTATCAGTCCTAATAATTCCATTGATTTGCAGTCTCATATGCACAACATTTTTTATTTTTTAAATTGCAAATAACACTGATTATCTGATTCTGATTCATGTTTTGTGACTGGTTGCTGAAGAGAACTTGACATGCACATGGTTTTTCATCTTAAGTTTAATCTAGTGGTTGGAAAAATATTAGACACCTTTCAATATAATACTTCACTAAAACAACAACAGACACTTAATGATTGTTTGTCTTTTCCACAGGTTTCTCCTGCACTTGTCATGTCAGTCTTCAATGCTTGAAGGCCCTGCTAACTTCAGTGTTGTTGAGACAAATGCATTCAAACATCTGAATCACTTGTCTTTACGCCTTGTTCAAGGTTCTGACAAGGAGATTAAGGACTATCTGGCAGTGTGTCTCTCATCTCTGAAGGTTTGCTCATTCAACATAATTCATCCTCATAATACTGTCTGGCATTTGATGTTTTCGTAGTCCCCTGTACAGAGTATTATATGTGAACAAAGATTCAAGACACAATTTGAAGCATGTCCCCCCCCCACACACACACACACACACACACATGTGATGTTTATAAGGCCATGTCGCCCCCAATCTTTCAGGTAGAGAAGCAGGCCCTGGAGACAAAGCTTAAGAAGACTGAAGACGATCTGTCCAGACAACTGAGTTATGCTCAACAGGTGTGCTGTCATTGAATGTGGTGTTTAAATACTTTTGTTGAATTTAGCATTGTTACAATGGTAACTCTAGTTTTCCTCAGGGTCTAATTATATAAATCATGAGCTGAGATATCCAAATCAGTGACTTGCTTTTATATAAAGTTCTAGATTTGGTTCAATAATCAAGGAGATGTTGACTGTATTAGGTTTTAACTTCATATCAGTCTGCTCTTCTGTTCAAAAGTAATCCAACAAGTTCAAATTTTTAGCTACTTTGGTTACTAATCATGTTTGGACACAAATTTCAGTAATTTCATCACTGCCATTTAGTTTTCACTTTTCTAAATTAGAAACATGGTAAAAGGTAGAAACCAAACACTAGCTATCCTAACATGTCTGAATTTCTCTCATAGACTCTATCTGAGAAGACTAAAGAGTTGGACAAACTGCGTTCAGAGTGGACATGTCAGAGCAGCTCTCTGTCTAGCCGTCATTCTCAGGAGTTACAGTTGGAGAGAGAGAAGGCTGTAGAGGTAAGATCCCTATTTTTTTTTTCTGAGGCTTGCTCCACAACAGAGATAATCTAAAAGTACACTGTAAGACATCATATAGGGATTTAACAGAATCTTTTTTTTATCACCGTAAATATGTTGACTAGTTTGCAGTTGCAGGTTTTTTTGGAAAGCAGCCATTTATGTGGAATATACCAAGGTACAGACATGGATTATAGGGTTCTTAGACACTGTATTTATTTGGTATTTGTTCTTGATATTTTTCAGTTGCAAAGCAGGCTTCAGCAGCAGATCGAGCAGCTCCGTCAGGACTTGGAGAGCTCTCACAAAAAGAGTAGCCAGCAGCTTCACAGCAGAGTGACAGAGCTAGAGGCCTCCTGCAGAGAGCTGACAGAGAGGAAATACAAGAACGAGTCTTCCATCAGAGACCTGAAGATTAAACTAGTCGGTGCAGAGGAGGTAAGTGAACAAGGACTCCATATGAGGGATGACTTTTCATCCTGAGATATTTGTATTTCTTTCTTCCTTTTTTTGTATCTGTCGCATGTTAGACACATCATCAACACACCCACTCACCCTCCGGATATCCTTCTGTTTTCTCATGTTGGCTCCTTCGAACATTCTGGGGACTCTTTACAAACGATGCCGTGGACACCCACATCTGCTTCATAATTGGGTCTTATCAGTAAGGGGCAGTCTGTCCCTTATTCGTCAAGTTTCTATCACATGCCTCTAATAGGTGCTACACTACTGAGTTGGAAAACAAATATTCATGAATAGAGTAAAGGGTAATAGGCCTTAGATGGATCCTTGAGGAACACCTTTATCAACTATCGAAGGATTTAAAATTATTAACAACTAGAAGGGCACTCTAAAAGCACATACCTCCACCAAGGCTGATTGGCTGATTTATCTCCATAGTGCATTTTAAAATCAGATGCCTATACCAAGAAAGAAAAAATCCAATTCCAACTCAGATGGGTTCCTCTTTTTTTTCGTGTTCAAAATCAAAATATTCTCTTATCAGAAAAATATTTTACTTAGACTATAATCTCATATAGCCTAGAATGAACATGTCCACTGTTGCTGATACATGGAGCAAATATTGGATAGCAAAGTATTAGTTCTCTTGACATCTCCATGTCTGTTGCAGTGTTTATTTGACTTGTGGGATTGTGTTCCTGCTCCTATGTGTGTTACCTCTGTAGGAGTGCCAGCGCTCAAAGCAGCAGGTTCTGTCGCTGAGGAGGGACAACAGCACTTTGGATACAGAGGTCCATGAGAAAGAGCGTTTAGTGAACCAGCTGCAGATGAGAGTGGCTGTTCTAGACCAGGAAATCAAAGATAAGGATCAGCTGATGCGCCGCACAAAAGAGGTGCTGGAAGCCACTCAGCAGCAGAAGGTAAGAAATGCATTCCCAGCCCACTTTACGGTAGACTTTATAATATTTCCTGATCCTATGGCAGACACACAACCTACTACTATCACGTCACCTGAGACACTTTAATGCCAGGTCTGAAAGTTGTTTGTTTTAAACTTGTTCAAAACTGTTCACTATTAGTATAATAATGCCTTCTGTGCCTTCATTTAAATGAGTTTTGACACTGCCTGCAGAGGAGAGAAGAGAGGGGAAAGACAGCAAAGCAAAGATACCCATTCAGAAGCACTGAAATTCCATTAACAATAACATTAACTCATTATCAACCAATAAAATATTGGCTACTAATATATATCCAAAGCCAATTGTATATCTTATTCCTCTATGGCATAGAGCTCCATCGTCCAATAACGAGTAAAAGCGCATCAATCGCACTGTTGCATTATGTGACATACTGTATAATCATGAACACATGCTGTAGATTAGTTTGAATCAATCTCACAAATGCCCTTCTACTGCACAAAATCATTAGTTTACTTTAAATGAATTCATCCACAGCTGAAAATAGTCTCATACGAAGTCCGCATTTCTTCTTGTTTCTGTTTCTGTTCTCAGGAATCAGTAGAAGAAAATGCTGAAAGTAAAGAGCTTCAGATGAAAAAACTTGAAGCAACGGTGAAAACACTATCTGAGGAGCTTATAAAGGTTTGTGAGGCTGCATGCAGCGTGTCCATCTGCTGGTGTAATTTAACACCAAAACTGAACACATGATGGGATAATTTATTATCTCTTTATGACAAACATTACAATCGTAGACCAACACTTTCAGGTGTTCCTGTGTCCTGTGTGATCCATGAACCAGGTTTAGACTTAAAAGGGGGGGGTGTAATTTGTAATGCTGCTCAACTCAGTTGCATTAGAGAGGTGTTTCTGTCCTTTAAACTAGTTTCATTAATTAGTGCCTGACAAATTAATTAAACAGTTGTTGATGTAACTTTTAAACTGGCAACTAAGTATGGGACTGTGCCTAATGTTTGAATATGGTCCAGTTCCACCTTTTTATTTATTTTATTATTTTTATTTTTATCCAGGCGAATGGTATCATTAAGAAGCTGCAAGGGGAGGTTCGAGGCCTAGTTGGAAAAATAAAAGTCAAAAACACTGTGACCGTGTCACAGGAGAAGGTCCTGCAGGACACAGCTGAGAAACTTCAGAATGTGGAGAAAGATCTACAGAGCGCTCAGCAGCAGGTCATCACCAAGGACGAGCAGGTATGTCTTCAAATCATGAAAAGGAATTTTAATTGCTATTGGATTAGTTCCAAGCCAACATATCCATTCATTTTTCACTAGTCACAATTTTAAGTCATTAGTTGATATTGAGTTAGGTCAAAGTCACATTATATTTATTTTGCCTAGTGTCAAAAATCAAACATTTGCCTCTCAGGGCTGAGCCAACTGTACAGAACAGGACAGGGGAGGGCCTACCGTGAAAACTTTATGGATTGTTTTACCACTGTGGTGGTATTTCTTCCATTCCTCCTGCTGGCCAGTCCGACTACGACGCATGGGTCTAGGTTTTTGAGAGAGGGGCTCTGTGAATCAAGCAAAACACTACAGATATTTTATATAGTAAGAACATTTTCAGTTAATAGTGAATCTGGTGGGAAGAACAAACATACTTACACATCTGTCCTGTGTTGTGAAAATCAGAAACCAAGGGAGGGCATTTATCTTCTGTTAGTACTTCCCATCTTTGTATTAATTCATCACTATACTGTAAGTTATCCTCCTACATAGAAGAACTTGTTGTGAACTAGTCCAGTTAAAACAAATGAAACTGATTTGAATGAATTTGATAACAATATTCTATGTATTTTACAGGTGTCAAAACTGAAGGAGCAGTTGGAGATGACAGTACAGAAGCTAAATGAAAGCAGAGAAGTGTTGAAAACTAATGAAAATGGTAAGGATGCTTGTGTCCCACCAATCACTGGATTTCAAAAAAAATTTTACAACATAAGTCAAACTTCTGCTTGGAATAACAATTGTCTGAAAATGTTTACACCAGTTAACACAATCATCCACACGTGTCACTGATGTGTCCATTAGTCTATAACATTGTGACATCCTCTCAGAAGATGAAAAGAAAAATCTCTTGCCAGAAACAATTCCTTCGTGATTCTGAATAATATGTAAGCCACCTTGAGAAGCTCATGGGGACATTCTCCCATCACATTGCGATATATATATATATATATATATATAGTGTCATGGAAAAGGGTATAATACTAAAATAAACTGAGATCTATTTACATAATAAAAACTGGTCTTAATAAATGCATTTTCCAAATTAATGTATGTTTGGACTATAACACTATTTCATTAGATCATATTTTAATGGTCAGTAACCATTATATGAATTATATAAAGAATGTAAAGAATTATATAAAGAATGTACAAATAAAATAATCCATTATTAATACTTCAAATTTTTAATGGGTCCTGACAAAAGACTGACATGTTTTTAAAACTTTTTGATTAGTTGTCATTGATCCTTCCTCTTAAATATAAATGTGTTCTCAGGTAAACACTGTAGGAGTTGTTTTCGTTAGAAAATATAATTTAAGATAAACCTTTTTTTTTATTTTACTTTTTTAATTAAAAGTATTTTTCCCACTGTTTTACTTCTTCTTTCTGGCCTCTAAAATAACGGTTTAGTCTGCTGTACTTATTCATGGTTTATAGGTGAAATGGTTGAATTTGTTTGTGACAAAAGAAATAAGAAAAAATGGTGTCTTCTTGTCACCCATTCGAAGAGACAGTTTGAAGAGGGTATATCACAAACTCAGATCATTACATTAGAATGTTAAAGAATGAGGTTCAAGGTGCCATGTCAGTTTTGTTTCACTCTCATCTCTGTATCATTTCTCTTTTTCCACAGTTATAAATTGGCTGAACAAGCAGCTGAATGAAAAGCAGCTGTCCAGAAATCCACAGCCTCCGGAATGTGTGGGGAATCCTTCAGTTTTATCCACAACCACTGGACTAAGGGTAGGACGTACTAGCTGTGTCACAGGCCAATAAACTCTTTGTTGGCTTTGTCCCTTCCACTTGCTCACAGTTTTAAGCATACAATCACCATGTAATCACACCTATCAAATACAGCTGTTTTCAAGTAAATCTTGATATATTAGTGATGTTTTATATTTGTATTAAGTTTTGTATTTGTATAATTTAACACTGAAACCAGTTAAAGGCATCATTGTATTTTTTCAGGCTCAGTTTTATCCTCAAACGGTCAAACCGGCTGTATCTCCTGGGATGATGGTGGATGTCACCCCTGCTGAACAGCGAGCAGTGCAGCCAGCCAGCAGACAGATGTGAGTTTGAATAATCGATCTTTCAGACCAAGAGCTGGTGATGTGTGACCAGTTATGGATCGATCAGGTCAGCTTTTTAGATATTTGGCTAGTATCAGTTAAGAAGGCTAAAAAAATTAAAAGGACTGCTTTAAATAACATGCAATGCCTTCTGTGTTGACTGGCATACAATATATTAGATTGGGGTGGTTGTGGTTTAGGATATGAAGAGGGTTGCCCACTAAAAAGAAGGTTGCCCCTTGCCCCTGACAGTGTATGAAGGGTATGTGATAGAGAAGCATTGTCTCTGTCACACAGAGGTTGCAGGTCCTCTGACTCTCTGACTGTCAGTGATCTGCATTTCTGCAACATAAAGTAACCAACATCTAATACACACCTCTTTTCGCATTCAGACTACAATTACTAATTCACCTGGCCTGTCTTAGCTCATCAATTTTCAATTGTGGTTTTGATAATAGGGTTCACCATCAACATTTTTCACTTGGTTGTATCCTTGGTTTTTGTTTGTCTCAAAAATTGCAATCAGAGTTGGATTGTGAATTATGGTATTTTTGTGTGGGTCGGGCTGTGTAGGTTGGCTCAATGTAAGAAATAAAATCCTTCAGTGTAAAGAGGATTTAGCAATGCCACTACTGTTTAGTTCTTAAGCGTTAAGGCTGGTAGTCTGACTTAGTGTTCCTAAAGCGCATATGTTTTCTCTTCAGTGGTGACTACCCAGGTCTGGATTCAAAGTATTTTGAGAGGAGAGATGACAGCATCCCAATCTACGGTCTGTCGTCTAATCTGCTTCACAGAGGTAAAACTCATCAGCTCTTCCCCTTCTATGTAAAATACCTTGAGATAATGTATATTATGATTTGGCGCTATACAAATTGAATTGAATTAGAGTACTGCATTGTCTGTAAGCTACAGAATATTCAGCATAAACAGTAAATACTGGTTTCAGGTGACTGATTTCTAATGTCAGTATTGATAGTTCGAGGCCAGTGATGCTGGTACAAGGTATATTCTGTTCAAGGTGCTCACTGTCAGGCAGGTGTTTATTGAATTATTAATCCTTGCTGTGACATAACAGACAACCACATTGCTCCCCAGTAACAGTTTGCTGTCTTTTACAACATATGTGGAAAAGACTTCCAGTGACAAAAATCTAAACAAACATGGTGTCGATGATAAAACCTCTCCTCGGTTTCATAGTTCCATCATCATTTTTCTTCACCGTGTTAACATCTCTGTGCAGTTTTAAATCTTCCACCTGTGCGCTGTCAGCTGTGCTCCTATTGGTCAAGGTCACAGAGGTGATTGACGCTCCCGATGCTTACTGAATTTACCCGATGCCATATGTTTTCTGGGTTGAGCTGTAATCTGGCTGACATTGTGTAGTCTGACCCCGGCACTAAGTGATTAGTGTAGTTCGCTTTTTCCATAAGACTGCATTTGACATCAAACTCTGAAAGCTGAGTGGTTGCACAGAGTTAAAACAATATTTAACAACATACTGTCAGACCTCAAGTGAAGGGAAGTTGTTTCCTCCTGGTCTGAACAGATCCTGGAAGCCTGTAGTATTTGTAGTATAATGCAAATTTGGAAGTTTTATGGAAATAAAATAAATGAATCAGATAATTGAAATGAATCCTCCATTTCTTTTAATTTTTCTTTTCAGAGCTCACTCAGCAAACAAAGCCTCCTGTAGCTTCTGCTTACTTCTCTGCCTGAAGGAGGAACTACTAGATTCAAGGACTGAAAGCAAGGTGGAAGCAAAGCCATAATTGTTTGTCTTCAGCTCGTTTACAGATCTTTTACTGACCTGCTGTGCTAAATAAACTTGTTTTTTGGTGGCTGTTTTAATTTATTTGCCAATGATCTACATGTGTCTTCTCATTTGTTGGTCAGATAAATGCTGTTAAGACTGGTAGATTCCAATTATCATGTAGAATTTATTTGTCTTCAAATGTCGTCTTTCGCATACACTGCATTATTTGCCATCTTTAAGTATTTATTTTATTTGTTTCTGTAGTATTTCTGTTATAAAGTGTAATAAACAGATGTCCATCCTCAGTGATGTTTAGTCATTTCATTGATGTAATCTCTTCAAGCCTCATCAAATTTCAAAAATATGTGAGGTGGAAATATTGGTGGTGTTCAATGTTTACCATCTCGTTGCTGTGTCATCTTAGTCTTTCATTTAAAGACGTGTTAACAATATAACAACTGATACAGAAGAGCTCTGCTGGCAGCTCTAAAACACTCATGTCATGGAAACTACTTGTTAACTCAGGAAACCCTATTTGTGAAACACGTGGCAAAATGGAAGTCAATCAAATTTTATTTGTATAGCCCATATTCACAAATCACAATTTGTCTCATAGGGCTTTAACAGGGTGTGACATCTTCTGCCCTTGACCCTCAACAAGAGTAAGGAAAAACTACTAAAAAACCTTTTAACAGGGTAAAAAGAACGTAGAAACCTCAGAGAGAGACACATGTGAGGGATCCCTCTCCCAGGACGGACAGAAGTGCAATAGATGTCAAGTGTGAAGGGAAACATCAAGATAAATGTTTTAGCAGCATTGATAAGGGTAGACCTTTTTGAAGCATAACTGAAGGTCAGTGAATTGATGGATTATTGTCATTAATGGTCAAGTATCTGAGAAATACTATGTATCAAGCAGTCCTGCTGCAAGCATAGTCTATGGTCAGCAGCCAGCAAGATCCTGATCCACCATCAAGATCGGATGCCACTATAGTCCACAGTCATTGTTCACTGTCGCCATTAGGATCCATCATCAGCTGCCACCTCGGTCGTGGTCCACCACCATTATCAGATGCCAACACGATAAAGGATCCGCCTTTATTATCACAATCAGCCAGCATGATACAGAATCCGCCATACTGGATCCACCATTACGATCTCTGATACGCGATCCACAGATCCTAATCCATGATGTGGCCACAGCTGCGGCCCTAGATCTGCGGACAATAAGGCAAAGGGACTCCGGGGAAGAAGTCAAGTCAGTAATATGCATTGATGAGATGTGATAACGATTGAGAAGAGGAAGGAGAAGCTCTGTGTGTCATGTGTCCCCCGACCTTCTAGACCTATAGCAGCATAACTAAGAGCAGGTCCAAGACAAGCCTGTACCAGCTCTAACTATAAGCTTTATCAAAAAGGAAGGTTAAAAGCCTACTCTTAAATATACAGGTGGTGTCTGCCTCCCGAATTGAAAGTGGGAGATGATTCCACAGGAGAGGAGCTTGATAGCTGAAAGCTCTGGCTCCTACTCTACTTTTAGAGACTTTAGGGACGACAAGTAAGCCTGAATTCTGGGAGCGCAGTGCTCTAGTGGGTTGATAAGGTACCATCAGCTCTTTAAGGTATAATGGTGCCATATTATTAAGGGCCTTGAAGGTGAGGAGGAGAATTTTAAATTCTATTCTAGATTTAACCGGAAGCCAGTGTAGCGAAGCTAATACTGGAGACATGTGGTCTCTTTTCTTTGTTCTTGTCAGGACACGTGCTGCAGCATTTTGGACAAGCTGCAGAGTCTTTAACGACTTACTGCTGGAGCCTGATAGTAAGGAATTACAATAATCCAGTCTGGATGTAACAAAGGCGTGGACTACTTTTTCGGCATCCTTTTGAGAAAGGACATGTCTGATTTTGGAGATATTACGCAAGTGGAAGAAGGCGGTCCTAGAAATTTGTTTTAAGTGTGAATTAAAGGACAAATCAGGATCGAAGATCACTCCCAAGTTCCTGACTGTTTCATTGGAAGCAAGGGCAATGTCGTCTAGTGCAGCTATAATTAGATAATGTATCTCTAAGGTGTTTAGGGCCAAGTATTAGAACCTCTGTTTTATCTGAGTTCAATAAGAGAAAATTGCGGGTCATCCAGGTTTTTATGTCCTTGAGACATGCTTGGAGTTTAGTTATTTGATTACTTTGTTCAGGTTTTATTGACAAGTATAACTGGGTGTCATCCGCATAGCAGTGGAAATTGACCGAGTGTGTCCTGATAATGTTTCCCGAGTGGAAGCATATATAATAAGAATAAAATTGGGCCGAGCACAGAGCCCTGTGGAACACCATGGTTAACTTTGGTGCGCACAGATCATTAATCATTATTATTATTATTCATCATTAATTTGCACGAATTGGGAGCGATCAGAAAAACAGGATTTAAACCAGTTTAGGGCGGTTCCTCTAATGCTAATTGACTGTTCTAGTCTCTGTAATAAAATTTGATGGTCAATAGGGTTGAATGCTGCACTGAGATCTAACAGAATGAGGACAGACACAAATCCCTGATCTGAAGCTATTAGAAGGTCATTAGTGACTTTTGCCAAGGCTGTCTCTGTGCTATGATTGGCTCTAAACCCTGACTGAAAGTCTTCACATATTTTTCCTGGAGAAACTCACAACTAGGATTTTAGACAGGAAGGGGAGGTTAGATATTGGTCTGTAATTGGCTAAAACCTCTGGGTCTAGGGTGGGTTTTTTGAGAAGGGGTTTGATTACAGCTATTTTAAAAGACTGTGGTACATATCCTGACTACAGTGCAGAAGAGAAACCTGGGGTTGTTTTTATTCTATTAGTTTTGAATAGTAGTCAGCTCTTGCTTTGTGGAGGGCCTTCTTATATATATATATATATATATATATGCTTTAACACCACTCTTCCAGTCTAAGAGATATTCAACACGATTGCTGGAGCACCACTTCCTTTCTAATTTTCTTGATACTTGTTTTAACTCTTGTCTTGGAATTATACCATGGAGCTAATTTACTATGTTTTACACATTTCTTTTTTAGAGGTGTCTAATATTAATCGTAATGAGTTTACAGAGCTATTGACGAGATGGTCAATCTCAGTGGAGCTAAGGTTTTTAATGAATTTGTTGTTTATATTGACGGATAATATGGGTTTAAATGTAATTGGAATTATTTCCTTAAATTTAGCTACAGCACTATCAGGTAAACATCTAGAAAATGAGTTTATTATTAGTGGCATATATTCTGATATTGAAAAATCGAAGGTTATTAAATTATGGTCTGATAGAATTGGATTGTGCAGAAGTACCGTTAGATGTTCAATTTTGACACCGTAAGATAATACCAGGTCAAGTGTGTGGTTACAACAATGAGTAGGTTGGTGTACACACTGACTGAAACCAATTGAGTCTAATATCGAAATAAATGTGACACTAAGGCTATCTTTATTATTGTCAACATGAATATAAAAGTCACCAATAATAATTTTATCGGTCTTTAGGACTAGGTTTGATAAAAACTGAAATTAAAAATTCTGTATAAGCCCCAGGAGCACGGTAAACTACAGCAAAGATATATTTATGTAATCTGATTATGTAGGCCTATGTGGTGGCTATAGTATCCTGATTCATACCCCACACTCTGTATATGTTAATAATTGAGACATTCTGAGTAGTGTTCTACAAAACGAAGCAGGTCATTGGAAGAAGTTCGAATGACAGACCTTGATACTTTATTGTACATGTTCTGTTATTGTACATGTTCATGGACTCAAACCATTCTTGTATGCGTTAGAGACTCTTCGAGAAGTCTTCTGAACAGTGACTGTCATAAATTGGTGTTGTGCTTGTGTTTCAGGGCCTCTCGAGTTTTGGGATTTGGCGGGGTTCAGGTAAAGGCTTGGGACAAATGGGGTGGAGAGCTGGGTCTGGGTTGACCAAGAATCCATTGCAGGGACTGATGAAGGGGAGCACTCTTTCTTTATTAGGTGGGCCTTTAGCATGGGGTGGGGGTCCATGACTGCCAGCAAAGGAAGGAGGGCCCTGACCATGAGCAGGGGGTGGGGGTCCGTGACTGCCAGCAAAGGAAGGAGGGCCCTGACCATGAGCAGGGGGTGGGGGTCCGTGACTGCCAGCAAAGGAAGGAGGGCCCTGACCATGAGCAGGGGGTGGGGGTCCGTGACTGCCAGCAAAGGAAGGAGGGCCCTGACCATGAGCAGGGGGTGGGGGTCCGCTACCACCAGCTGAGGGATGATGAATAGTGGGGGAAGGCGGGCCAGCAAGATGAGGGTATTTACACTGGGGCTCCTTCTCACCCGGGCCGAGAGCAGTTGTGTTCTGTTCAGGAGAACAAACATGAGTGAGTTGAAGTGTGTATATAACTATCTATAACCTCAGATATCTGATCATGGAGTTTTACAAGACACACCACAGGATTGGGGGAGCATTCATGTTTAGAATATGGACTCACCAATGCGGGATAGTATTCACAGTCAACAGACCCAAGTCCAGCTCCATTTGAATAAGATGATCTACAGAAACCATGACGCTTTAGAGGGAAGAGAGAGAGACAATGAAACACAGAACGATCGAAATATTCACCATCAAACTCATACTGTTACTACTGTATATTGTAATACAATGCACTGCCTATAGCTCTGATTCAGCACTTTCATACCACTGTGGGGATCATGGACATATACAAAAATAAAATATATATAAAAAAGGAACAAAACAATAAATAAGACTTTCAATGTGAAACAAATTACCAAATGATGTCCAAAAATAAGTAGGAAGCAACAATGCTTGTACAGCCTTACCCCTAATCTATATCAACACATCAATAATTCAATTCATCACATACTACTACTGTTCCTACTACTAATACAAATAGCACAAAGTCTTAAAAGTGCTTCAGTTACTAAAATAAAACTCAAACAATGAGAAAAACAATTACATTTCATCTCAACTCTAGTGTCTGTGTGATAATCCCAGGTGATCTGCAGTTTCAGAAATAATCAAATCCTGAGTAAAAATATGAGAAACACTTGTCTCAGTTTGCATTCTTTACTACTTTACTTTCATACTGACTTGCTATTTTGAGTTATATTCTTATTAAATTGTCAGATTTCAAATCGAGCGATTCTACAGTTTTAGCAGAGACAGAAGAAATAGATCCCATGATCACACCACTTTAACCAATCAGGTTTTAGACTGAGTTAAGGCCCCCCATCCAATTAACATAAGGATACAAATATGAAAATAATGTAATGTATACAGAAATAGCATTTTTATCAAACTGTATTCATGCTTATGTTTTTTTTCCTTTCATATGTTCCCAGCCAGTTCTTGTATGTATGTTTAAATATGTTATAATTAAATTGTTGCAAAGTTGTGCCCTAACATACTTCACCCTCACATAAACTGATGTCATCAATGACCTAAAATGCTTCAGACCGCCTTGTGTTTAAAGTCTGCATGAATTCTGCTCTCTTATCAGTTCAGTACATTGTCTGTGTGGGGCGGTACATCCTCCCAAATCCTCTGTATGTAAGAGTTGTACTTACGGCTCGGTCAGGGCAGAGGGGGTCACATGCTTCAATGGCAATTCTGGATCCCATTGGGCAATGAGTCTCCACAATTACGAACTCAGAACTGTAGTACATCCCCTGCGACTGGTATGTACTGAGAGAGGAGGAGGTCAGAGTAAATCAGGGAAACATGCAGGGTTTAAAAGGGATAGGATACAGATGTGCTGCTGTGTGATACTCAAATTTGGAATGGCACTTGTCAATGCAAATTTTCAGGTCAGTGGTCAGGGTTTGATTAAGGTTGGCAAGTAGTGCTTATGTTTAGACTAGGTCCTCTCTGTGTGTGTGTGTGTGTGTGTGTGTGTGTGTGTGGAAATTCTCTGTACCCCACTCTTCACCCGTCCCACTTCATGCAGGATGTAGAAGCGCTCGTTGGCACTGTTAACGTTCTCTTCGTGCACCGCTTTTTCAATAGCATTGAGACCCTCAGGGCTGTGGAGTGGGAGCAGCACAGGACAGTCAGGGCACATCATGTGCATCTCCTTGTTGGTTCTCACTACATACAGACAGACAATTCTTGTTGTGAATCAACCGGCTTTCTCACTTGTTTGTGAGGTGAAATATGATAACTGCACAGCATTGTTTCAGTGAGAAAGTGTAAAGTACACACACAATAAATAACCCTTTTCATAGAGAAAGTGAGGGTGTGTCAAAGGGTGAATGGCAATAACTACTGTAAAATTTCAGGGAACAATCAGTGCAGAGCTTAAAACTAGATACTTTGTGATTCAACTTGAATTAAAACATAGTGGAGTGGACCTGGCAAAAATAAATAAATAAAAGTGGAGCAGTGTTCTATCTGGTGCTGGGTTTGGATACAAGAGAAGCGCACCTTGTCGCGTGTCACAGTCATATCTGGTGACATTAGCATTGCCATCTTTTACAGCCATCATGACGGTGCAGTGTGCTATCACGTCCTGCAGGGAAACAGAGACAGTAAACTGTAGATACCTCAAAGCGTCTTTTGAAGAAAGTCAAGATCCTGGATAAAAGATTATAGCATAAGTTTTATAGAGGGGGCACTAGTTTAAATAAAAAGTGGTTTAGCATTTACACGCTCAGTTTCATGACGGGTCTCACAGTCCTCAAAGTGTTTGGGGTTGATAGTGTGACACTTTGTCTCCAGAAGGTCCAAGTGTAACTCAACGGTACATCCGTCCTCAACCTGGAAACAACAGAGAGGAAAACACTCTTATTGAGGTCAATGAAGCTTTTCATGTCCCCACAGAACTGCCAACAGTCTCATGTTCTAGCCACTCCGACATTGTGCTCGTCATGAATAGCCAATGGAATATAATCATTACAATATGCATTAGACACATAACATCTCATTGTCCAAAAACACATTCTTCCCCAGACCTCCTTATGTGCTCCCACACATTTTCTACTCACTCCATTCCTGCAGGTAGGGCTACAGTGTACAAGTAATTGCACATCTTAGAGAAATTTAACATTATAATCTACAATGTGGAAGTAAAAGGACAACAATACAGTCTGAGCTGGTGTGAGTAAATTTGTTGTTAAATCTGAATAAATATTTTCACAGGACCACAACCTCAAACCTAAAGAAAATGGTTCTCCTTTTCTGGTTCCAATACCTTTTCCGTTTTGTTCTCCTTGATCTCACTGAGCCGGAACTTGTAGCCATGTTTGTGGTGCTCGTTGATGTCACGTACTGCCAGATGTGCCGCCGCAGCACTGTGATCCTCACTGCACATCAACAGCTCCACTACTGGAGCTGCGCGGCAGAACAGCACCACTGAGGCCAGCAACACCAGGACACGTAATGCCTTCATCGTGCAGAGGAGAGAGATAGCACTGACCACTGCAGCCAGTCATGTTATATAGACATGGACAGGTTAACGAGAGCCAGTGGGAGGCAGAGAGAGTGGCAAACAGAAGGGGAGATAAGGGGTTGGAGGGAGATAGGAGACAGAAGTGGAGCATGAGGACAAGACCACAGCACTGTCAAGAAGAACAAACAGAGACTTTAACCTGAGCAGCTCAGCTTGTTTTGGAACCCTGTCAGTCTCTTCAGCCTTTTCCTGCCACTATACAAGCACTTTACTGGATAAGAGGCATTCACAGCTTCATAACTTCTCATGTTGCACTTGGTCTACATACTGTAAGAGCACTACTACACCCAGTGAGAGTCATGTTGGCTGGGACGCTGTCGAGCTGCCACAGCCGACCCAAATACATTTGACTGTTTTCTGTGCAGAAGCTGGTCAGATGAAATCTGTCTGACCAATAATTACTCATCTCTGTATCACCACCACGACCACTATTCAGCTATTTGCACCCATATGAAAAATCAAATGTTTCCTGATGGTTTTTTTTGCCACTTTCTTAATCACCTGATGCATTTTTGATAAAAAGAATCAGCATATCTTTGCAATGGACACATAATGTGCCATACACCAGGCTGTTCCAAACAGCTGCCACCATTGGGAGCTGATTGAACATCACTTTCTAGCTTTCAAGACCTCAGGAAATCAGGTGAGGTGGTATGAAGAGTGCTGGAGAAGAGCTCATGGTCACTTTCAGTTTCCAGTTGCAATTTGGTTGAGTTCAGGCATGAAAAATTTGGTTTAGGCTACAATGCTACTTTGTAGGTTTAGAGAAAAATCATTGTTTGGGATGATTACAACAAGACTACTTGATATACAATACATCTATTCACACATTCTACCATTATTGGCAATAACTCCTCCATTTCAATTATCATTGCTGCTCCCTTCATTTCTAGATATTTTCTTATGTACAAATATGTTAAACACTGACACACCTTCCATGATGTTAAAAACTGTTTCTTCTAATCAATGTTGTAAATATTGTAATTTTATTGATGTTTTCAGTTTCACGCAGCATCTATTGCACTTCTGTCCGTCCTGGGAGAGGGATCCCTCACATGTGGCTCTCTCTGAGGTTTCTACGTTTTTCACCTGTTAATAGTTTTTTGGGTACTTTTTCCTTACTCTTGTTGAGGGTTAAGGGCAGAGGATGTCACACCATGTTAACCCATATAAGACAAATTGTGATTTGTGAATATGGGCTATACAAATAAAATGTGATTGATTTATTGATAATAGGTCCTTTCTTAATATTAACCTGCTAGAAAACCTCTCTGCCATACAGAACCTTTCCCATGTGACATATTGAAGTATGCAGGAAAGACTAAAATCTGGGGTCTTTATTTTATTGTCTCCATCAAGGAGGTTATTTTCTTCTGCATGTTTTCTACGTCTGTCTGTTTTTTAGAAAGATCACATATACAGTAATACTGGACTATTAACACGAGAGTTGCTAATGTTGTAAGGCTGCCATGTAACCCATTAAATTTTTAATCAGGGGACAGGATTTTTTTTCTCACTTTCATTAATATGGGGCAACATTTCCATGGATTTCACAGAAACAAGATTTTTGTGAATTTAAATATGGTTTTATAAGGGGACTCTGTTGCCCGTGTTTTTATTTATAAGTTACTTTATTATTATCGTCATTTGCTTTTAGCATTTCCTATAGAAACTATGATTGTAATAGAACTGTAAAATGTACTCAATTATTTAAATTTAAGGGTGAATTAGTCAAGTAAAGCTGTAACCTTCATTCATTCACACATCTGGGTAACTCCACTTTGGGTAAATAACAGCTAATGTTGCAGGTTTGTGAACTTAAAAAGCTAAGCCATGATTTATTTATCATACAGAGTAACTTCAATAACTGACCTGGCTGAAGATAGAACAGAAAACGTTAGTCAGGAGACTGACAACATAATGTCAAGGTTAGTCATACCAGGGACTGAAAAATAAATATGTACAGAGAGTCAGCAATGGGATGATGTGAGAATCAGGCTGCTCCCACATTTAATCATTATCCAGGAATCAACCACGTCATTTATCTGGCTACATATAAATCATCTGTTCATTCATATAACACACACACACACACACACACACACACACAATTTGTACCTGCCTTTGCCACTTTGGTATTTTGCCTCGCCTGCCTGTTAACAACCCTTGCTCTAGTCATTGACCCAGGAAACTTTGCTTTTTCACTTAACCGAGTTGTGCCAGAGTCTAAATCTAGAGGCAAGCCATGTGATAGATCGATTCAGTTGGATGGCAAAAAACCCCACAAATGTCCCTGAACATGCATGGAAGAAGCACGTTCCAGCCTTAACCAAGAGTAATACTAATACAAGGCAAGTTTAACTATACAGTACTGAGCAGACACAAGGGAATTCAAAGTACTGAGACATGGAAATACATTAAAAATAAGACTCTAAGGACAATTGCATTGTATGTAAAAGACAATAAAAACAAAGCAGTTCAAATTTCTTTAGAGTAGAATAATTAAGAACATGAAGATAAATATAAACTAAAAACAAAACCATGACAATAAATAGTTAAAGATTCAAATGTGATAAGATTAAAAGTATGATATGTACCTCGTTGGTTGGCAAACAATAGTGTTTTCAGCCCTGATCTAAATTAACTGATAGTTGTATCAGACCCCAGGTGTCCAGGAAGCTTGTTCCACAGGTGAGGAGCACAGAAACTAAAAGCTGCTTCACTTTGATTGGTTTTGATTCTGTGACTAAGTTTGTCCCAGATGACCTGAGGGGACTGGATGGTTCGTAACAAACAAGTTGGTCAGAGATGGATTTGCGTTGGAGATCATTTAGTGCTTCGAGGACAAGTAATAGGCTGTTATATGGTGCGTCACACAGGATGCCAGTGCAGTGATTTAAGGAACTTCACTTTTGTTTGTCCTGCTGAAAATATCCACATGAACCACTATTTGTGGGCATATGGGTGGTGTAGATATTAATGTTGTAGAATAACAAAACTACAAAGCACAGGTTCTAACCACTTTGCACTCAACAGAGGGAAGCCCAAAGGGATTATCATCCAATGTGGCACAAACATTCACTTAGACTCAATGACCTAAATAGAATTTGGTGGTTAAAGGTCAAGGTCACTGTGACATAAGCACACCTGCAGTTTAAAATGCTTTCTAAAGTCTATTCCCCACTGAGGCTTGAAGATACCTAAAGACTTACAGCCCCCACTCCCTGTGCAGAGTTTTTGGTTGATAGCTGTATTCTGACTGTATTCCAAGTTTGGTCATGGTTTAAGAGGTTTGCCAAAGGCTTAAACTTTAATCACAACTACAACTCAATATACTCTGAAGTCATGTACCAAGCACAAATGATCTTGCATTTTACACTCACATATGCCGTTTTTAGGCATGTCCTGCGGAGGCTCACAAGAGAATTGAGTCTTGACTTTCCACAGCAGGGGGGGGGGGGGTTCTCTGCTCAGACGAGTTCACAACAGCAACAAATTCTCCTCAGGATTCAGGCGCAGGGTGGTGCAGCAGGCAGAGACCGAAGGAAACACACTCCATACAGATAAAGCACCATTGACTTTATAGAGGTGAGGGGGCTGGGAGAGCACCTCACCTGCACCACAGAGGATCAATCAGCGCAGGTGAGAGCTGTTTGCTGATTGGTGCTCGTGCTTAAGAGGCAGAGCTGAAAGAGGAACTCAGAGACTCAGACACTGGAGAGACGCCCGGACTGAGCTGCAAAGCTAGTCTGCTTTATGTTTGATTTAAGTTTATGTTTGGTGATTAATAAAGATGCTTAAAGGCAACCCGTGTGTCTCTGGCTGTGTGTGGGAGAGCCCTGTGGCAAGGTCAACTGCCACAGTATTGTATTGCATTTGACTCTTTTTATAGTAAGCTCTTTTTACCTTGGTTTTAATTTCTATTTTAATTTAACTATTGCACTGCTGAGCTGACTGGTTTCTTCTTCTCCAACACCTTTCATTGTAATGCTGACCCTGTGTTAACTGCATATGACAAATAAAACTTTAAAATGTAATTTTACATATTAATTCCACTGCAGAGATCATGTTTTTGTTAACAGCACATCGGCAACAGCGTCAGCTCTAATCACCAAAATTCTCTTGACATGTTTGTCGGTGTATGGCTTATTTTCTTATGTATAAATACTTAAACATTGACACCTTCCATTATGTTAAAATCTGTTTATTCTAATCAATATTGTAAATATTGTAATTTTGTTGATGTGTTCAGTTACAAGTGGCATCTACTGCACCAGGGTGTGTTACAACAATGACAAACCCTGGTTCACAGCCAAACTCAAAAAGTTAAGGTTGGAGAAGGAAGAGGCGTTCAGGAGAGGGGACAGAGTCAGGTTTATAGAGTCGAAATACAGGTTTAGCAAGGAGGTGAGAGAAGCTAAACGTCTGTACTCTGAGAAACTCCAACACCAGTTCTCAGCCAATGACTCTGCCTCTGTCTGGAAAGGGCTCAGGCAGATTACAAATTGTAAGCCTAGAGCCCCCCACTCCATTAACGACCCACGCCTGGCCAACGACTTGAACGAGTTTTACTGTCGCTTTGAAAGACAATGGGACAGTCCTGACACCTCCACCCTCCAGCCCATCAACTACACCTCAGGAACTTCCACAGTGACGACTCTCTCCATCCTGGAGAGGGACGTAAACAGACTCTTCAGGAGACAGAACCCCCGCAAAGCAGCCGGGCCAGACTCTGTCTCTCCATCTATCCTGAAACACTGTGCTGATCAGCTGTCTCCGGTGTTCACAGCCATCTTTAACACCTCACTGGAGACATGCCATGTACCAGCCTGCTTCAAGACCTCCACCATCATCCCTGTCCCCAAAAAAACAAAGATCACTGGACTCAGTGATTACAGACCTGTCGCCCTGACTTCTGTGGTGATGAAGGCATTTGAGCGTCTTGTTCTGCTCCACCTCAAAGCCATCACTGACCCTCTCCTGGACCCCCTGCAGTTTGCCTACAGAGCCAACAGGTCTGTGGACGATGCAGTAAACATGGCCCTTCACTTCATCCTCCAGCACCTGGACTCCTCAGGAACCTACGCCAGGATCCTGTTTGTGGACTTCAGCTCTGCTTTCAACACCATCATTCTGGCTCTGCTACAGGACAAGCTGTCCCAGCTGAGTGTGCCTGACTCCACCTGCAGGTGGATCACAGACTTCCTGTCTGGCAGGAGGCAACACGTGAGGCTGGGGAAGCATGTCTCTGATTCCAGGACCATAAGCACTGGTTCCCCTCAAGGCTGTGTTCTTTCCCCTCTACTCTTCTCCCTGTACACCAACAGTTGCACCTCCAGTGACCAGTCCGTCAAACTCCTTAAGTTCACGGACGACACCACCCTCATTGGGCTCATCTCTGGTGGGGATGAGTCCGCCTACAGGTGGGAGATTGACCATCTTGTGACCTGGTGTGGTCAGAACAACCTGGAGCTCAATGCTCTGAAAACAGTGGAGATGGTTGTAGACTTCAGAAGGAACCCAGCCCCACTCACCCCCATCACCCTGAGAGACTCCCCAGTCGACACTGCGGAGTCCTTCTGCTTCCTGGGCACCATCATCTCCCAGGACCTCAAGTGGGAGCTGAACATCAGCTCCCTCACCAAAAAAGCGCAACAGAGGATGTACTTCCTGCGGCAGCTGAAGAAGTTCAACCTGCCAAAGACAATGATGGTGCACTTCTACACCTGCATCATCGAGTCCATCCTCACCTCCTCCATCACCATCTGGTACGCTGCTGCCACTGCCAAAGACAAAGGCAGACTGCAGCGTATCATCCGTTCTGCTGAGAAGGTGATTGGCTGCAATCTGCCATCTCTACAGGACCTGTTTGCCTCTAGGACCCTGAGGCGGGCAGGTAAGATTGTGGCCGATCCTTCCCACCCGGGTCACAAACTCTTCGAGGTACTTCCCTCCGGCAGGAGGCTGCGGTCCATAAGGACCAAAACCTCACGCCACAAGACCAGCTTCTTCCCGGCTGCAGTTGCCCTTGTCAACAAGGCCCGGGACCCCCACCTGACTTGGACTCTTATCCCGCCCCCACGCCTAAAGTCTGTGTTACATTAACACACATTACAGTTCATTGCACATTGCATATTGCACATTTACATTGCACTCCTGTTTCACATTTAGCATTTTACTTCACTTTTTTTATCTTTATATATTTTATTTTATATATTGTTTTTTATTCTAATGCCGAGTACTTATTGTGTTTTCGTGTTTTCGTGTTTTTATGTTCATTGTATGCACTTTTTCACCAAGAAAAATTCCTGGTAGGTGTAAACCTACTTGGTAATAAAGTACTTCTGATTCTGATTCTGATTCTTCCTTTTGTCCTGGGAGAGGGATCCCTCACATGTGGCTCTCTCTGAGGTTTCTAGGTTTTCTTCCCCTGTTTATAGAGGCTGAGGCTGTTTATAGAGGTGATTTGTGAATATGGGCTATATAAATAAAATTTGAGTGATTTATTACTTGACTCTACTGTGACGCACTATTGTAAAATGAGAAGATGGGCCGGAGGTTGCTTGTTGGCGTGCTAACTCAGGTAGAAGCAAAGAAGAACAAGAAGCAAAACAAGAGTTACAGTTGCTTCCCATTACTGTAGACAGCTCTCTCTTATAGCTACTAATGCTAACGTTGGCTATGTAGCAATAGCAAAACACATATAGCCCTTTTAAGAGAGATACATATTTTCAAGGAGAAATGTCTTTTGGGCTACTCAGCGATAACATTGTCTTAATATTATAGAAAAACATAATAGTAGAGAGGTGTACAATCTTGTGGGTGGATCTTCTCTAATTTCATTGTTGACACAAAAACATTGTAACAACAAACAAACAAGAGAAAGACTGAACAAAGGGTTAATCTGAAGAAGAAAAAAACACAAAACCCTCTTTAATTATTTTTGAAGACATTTAGATGGACAAAGTGTTTATTTGTACAACTGGAAAGAAATGGACTGACTCCAACCAGACTTTAGACACGTAGTTACGAGCAGTCTGTTAAATTTCACCTAACTGTGATTTGTGAAAACAAATGAGGTCCTTGACTTTGGGGATTCATGCTGGTGGGCGATGCACTGAACCTGGTTAAACAGTAACTGCCCATAAGGTTGCTGACAAAGGGAAAGCAAATGCACCCTCAGTGGGGACAGTGATGATGATACTGTATAATTGGGCAACATTGCGGTATTCTATTGGTTGTAAACTGAAGCACAGGACATTTATGCAATCAACAGTATATCTGAGTACAAACGGTTCTGAGCAGAAGCTGAGCTAATTTGCGTATATGAGCTTGGGCTGATTGAGAGAGAGAGGTGTTCTGAGGGAAAGCTTCACAGAATCTGAATGTGACACAAAGTAATTGTCTCAAAATGAAAGACCGCACTACTGAATAAAGATCGGAGATGATTTTGTATTCATATCAAAACCCTATATACATCAACATAGAAAGAACTGTGTGAGAGATACACCCCTTTAAACACATAGTGCCAAGGTTTGGGGGCTAAAAAGTAATTGGACAGACACACTGAGTGTTCTTCAGCTCTTCACCTTGTTGTGAGGTGTCTCTGTCTTTAGTGTCAACTTCAGTAAGTGGAACACAGTCTGACTCAGATAGTCGAGGATATTCCACTCTGAAAAGTTCTTTGGGATTTTTGGCTGTATGTTTCAGATTGTTGCTGCTGGATGATGACATACTTGAGCTTTGCTGCATTTTGCTGAATTTGTAAATGATAATGAGAGAGCTCCTGTAAACCTTTGCATTCATCCTGTTGTTTCTGTCAGCAGTTAAACCATCAATAAAAAACACTTTACCGGTTCCATTGGAGTCGTATGCGCGAGCAGAACCAAGTTGGACAGACGAGGTGGTGACTTTGTGGTCACAAGCTGCTCCTTTTTTCTCTACACTTTCCTTCACTCCTTCGTTTATTCGTTCATTTTGACAGAGGTAGATTTTAGTGTCATCAGTCCTTAATACGTCTTTCCACAACTCTTTTTGTGTGTTTCTTTGGACTGCAGCTGGATCTGTTTGTTGACAGATCAGGTTGATGTAGCAGTGGTTTACATCTTGTGGCAAATCATCTGATGCGCAGGTCATGATGTTGTATATTGAATGCAACATCATGTCCGTCTTCATCCTGGAGAGCTTTCTCCAAAGCCACAAAGCGGTTTTCTATTTTTATTAGCCATCCTCTACTTGTGCTCCTCTGTCGACCTTTGTCCTTTTGTAGCTTTCATGTTTACACTTGTCTTTCAGAAGTGCACCCAACTGCTTAATTACCTTTAATATCTCTGTCTTAGTGGGTCTTTTTTCCTTTTTCAGCTTCATTATTGTCTTCTTTACAAAAAAGTTCACCTGTTTACTCCTAATTGGAGGACGACACAATCTAAACTCTGTTTTTGTACATGAACTCATGTTAAAGTGTCTATGCAATAAAAAGGCTATATCCCACACACAGTTCTATCAATATCAACATTTAAACCTAAAGCAGAGATTTGGCACTTTATTCTAAAATCAATGATTTTAGCTATGAAGAGAATATGAATATTTAACCTTTTAGTCATTTGAATAAAACATGAGCCTTTTAATTGGAAAAACACATCCACACACCTATTACAACAAATGTTCTGTTCTTTAAGCCCGTATTCATGCAGACCCCCTGTGGGTTGTGGTTCTCTTTTGAAGTTAATTTCTTACTAGTTTGTTCACCCTGTGAGACTAGAATACATATCCTCTTGCTGACCATTTATTCATCCGTTGTTGATAAAGTAATCCCCAAAATTGTATTGGACTAATTTTCAACATTAAAATTCTATTTCTTTTTATAGCAATTTATTCAACTGTACTTTCGTTGTTTGATTTCTGGATATTCTGTATTAGTTACATCACTGAAAAGCCTTATTTCCCCACAGTATGAACAGATTCATGTTATCCCATATTAAATACTGTGATCTTGAACTGTCGATGTTGCAAATGATTAGCTTAGTATCCTGCTTCATACCCAGAATTAGCAATGTTAGGATCAGGACCAGCTACCCCACAGAGAGACAGAGTAGCCTAAGGATGAAGTCACTTTGTGATAGAGACAGCGGAGGTTCACTGTTGGTGTCTGGAACTGGATCAGACATTGATAAGAAGCATATGACGAAAAGACGATTAAAAAGTGATATGATATTTTGAAATAAATAGTAACAAAATTCGGCAGTCCCACAATCACTATAATGTTTTCAAAATAAATTAGGACATAAACAACATTTACAAAATAAACAAGGGTTCCCACATGCTCATGTACTGAAAGATTTCATGGCTTCCCCCTTTATTATGCTCACCCTGCAAATAACTTATGAGCTTTGTGTGAAGTCTTGAGGGGACAGATGTCAACCCCTGAACATCAATGACAGTGAAAGGTTCTGCGATGAAAGGAGCTCTGATAAATGCTGACCAGGATGTTCCTGTACAGGGCAGTTCAGTTCAGTGATGTGCAGCTCAGTATATACCTGGCTCCACTTAACTTTGTCTACAGTACAGGGCCTTTGACTGGCCATTACCACTGATGTTTTGGCATGCAAGTTCACACAATGTCCACTGGAAAGCCTCAGTATTATTGATTTAAACCAGATTGTGAACTATGCCGTGTCTGTAAAGCTTCTCCAATGAGAGTCCACTACTGTGAATGAGTCTTGAAGAAATGAAATCCTTCCAGAGGAATGAGCACATCTGTTAGCCTCTGCTTCTCACACATACATACACACACACACACACACACACACACACACACACACACACACACACACACACACACACACACACACACACACACACACACACACACACACACACACACACACACACACACACACACACACACACACACACACAACCTCTGTGTTGCAGTGGATTCTGTCCCCCCTCAGCAGTGAATCTCGTACGCGATCTGAGAGTCCATGAACAGGCCTGTGTGGTTAAGAAACATCCCTTCAGCCTCTGATGTAATCACAGGCTCAGCCTCCCCTCCCTCCCCCGCCATTCTCCTCATGGTCCGTATGTCAACCTCTGGCTGCAGCTGCTGCTGCTGCTGTTTGTTGGGGGCAAGAGTTGGAGTCACGGTCTGGCCAGGCCCTGAGGAGAGGGTGTGGCTGGAGGTGTCCGACGGAGCGGGGCAACCCAAGTTAGTGGTGGAGACAGCGGTGGGTGGAGCAGGAGGCAGCACAGGTTTGGCCCGGTTGAGGACGTACATCTCATGGCCGCGCTCGTCACGGTACTCCTCCAGCTGGGCGAAGGTGGTGGGCCCGTCGGAGTAGTCATTCACATAGAGGATGCTCTCCTCCTGCAGGGTAAAATTCACTTTGGTCACTTTTGGGGGACAACAATATATAATATGGTTGCATATGTGACAAAGTGTGAGTTTACATTTCAAGCTTTTACCAACTGCCTGACCCTGCAAACCGCCTATAGTTATACTTATAGTTTTACAGTTTACTAATAACGCTCAAAATCTAAATGATTATTGGTGATGGTGATGATTATTATTATTATTACAAATTACATTGGTGGTGACAAGACAAGGATTCTCCAAGATTATCATCATTATTATTATTTTGTAAGAAACTGTAATTGTTGTAATGATTATTGTTGTGAAAATAACATATCACTACTACTACTACAAATTTTTTTTACAAAAGGCATTGTACACATTTTGCTGTGTCCTTCAATTCTGTTAACTGGCCTGTATTCACTTTTCTAGTTCTTTTAATAAGTAAATAAAGAAAGTAATCAATTCATAAATTAACAAACAAAAATGAGGACAGAAGGGAGGAGACTGGCATAACAGATGATCAAATCAAAATCAAATCAAATTTTATTTGTATAGCCCATATTCACAAATCACAATTTGTCTCATAGGGCTTTAACAGGGTGACATCCTCTGCCCTTAACCCTCAACAAGAGTGAGGAAAAACTACAAAAAAAAACTGATGATGAGCAAGTAGGCTGCTGGCCCACTGAACAGGTGAAGAAGAAAAACTTGCTGTGATGTGTGTATAGTGTTGACACTGACATGTACAGCAGTAAAAAGCCCCACATATTATAATAAGTAAAATCAAAGAGTAATCTACTGTTTCTATGCTTTGCTCTTATTCTGTAACAATTTTGTTCTCATTGTGATCTGTTAGAAGTTGATGTACAGTATTTTTGTTTTTTGTCAGCCACTGCTCCTTGCAGGGAAACTTAATAGACTGATTTAAATTTAACACAAATTAGTATTACAGTATTACACAGAAAGACCGACGGAACCGAACCATAAACACAAGTTCTTCTTACCCCTCTGGGTTCATTTGCCGACAGGTATGTGTTTGATACGAATAACAGTGTATAATTTGAACCTTTTTGCTTAAAGCCTCTTTTGGGAATAAAATGATTCTGTTAAATTTGATAGATTGGGGATATTGCAGCTGTCTCTGATAAAACATGTCCCATCACATTCTGACGATGAGAAGCAATTCTTTTTTTGCCTCCACCTTTAAATCTGACCACTTTTTCCTCTCTGTCGTATTCCCTCTCACTCGCTGCATTAACAGCATCAGCAACACGTTGTCACTCAGTGCATTTTCTTTTATTAGTGACATCACTGCTGTGGCCACCAAACAATCTGTGTTTCTTCACCTCCACCTCGCTAACAAACACCTCGATGTCAGTGTCAGAAAGTTGTGCTTCTCATCTCATGATGCCATGATCCACCAGAGAAACCCATTGTTCAGCAGGTTAGTTTAATATTCATGAGGTGCTTTGCATTGACCATTTATGGTTGAATGTGGGCATGTAGAGGTAGCAGGGTTTGAGGCAGATCCACGTACGCACGTTTCCAGAGGGAGTGTGAATCTGGAAATCTTTTTTTGTTAACCCCATTTTCGGCCTTTGTGCACATGTACACTGTTACTATGAATCCTGCACACTGTTTTATAAATGAGGCCCCTAGTCTGTAAGGTAGACATTTGAATTCAGTCATGCTTTCTGCCGTTAGATGTCAGTCTATAGTCAGATCATAAATATTACATCAGTTCCAGAGGAGAAGTTAAATGTTAACAAGGCAAAGTAAACTGAATTTCTTCAAAGTATTGTGTCAGAAAACAATTGTTTGGTATGTACAACATATTTTTGTCAATCCAAGTCAAGCCAAAGCCAGTTCCTCTAATTTATCAGTTCGGACAAACACACACCTTCTCAGCTCCATCAGCCTCCTTGTCGCGTTGGTGATGTCGGCTGTAGATCATGGCGACCAGCAGCAGAGCGGTCAGAGCCAGCAAGGAGATGCCCACAGCGATGGCAGTCTGAGTGGCAGCTCCCAGAGCACTGAAGGCCATGCTGCCTAGAGCATAAAGGGGTTCCCGACTCACATCTGAGCCCAAAGCCGAGCCGTGGTTCCTAAGTCGAGGCCAGACCGGGGAGTATGGCGAGGACACTTGGGACCAAGATGCCCAGATGGAGGAGGACGAGGAGGAGGAGGAAGTGGATGAGTTAATGGCAAGCTGAAAGGTCACCCTGGCCACACCCCCTGCATTCCAGGCTTCACATTCATAGAAACCTGCATGAGCCACAGTCACATTACTGAGAAACAGCATGCCACTGCCGGTGTCAGGGTCAAAGCGCTCGCCTTCAGTCTTCTGCAGACTGACCCTGCCTTCCTCTGAGCGCTCCTCTGCCCCGCCTCCTCCACCTCCACCAGCACCCAGCTCCTGAACCAGGCCTCGGGGAGAAAGCACAACTTTACCCTGGGATGCCTTCCTCCAGGTCACCTGCAAGAGTATTCAGAGTTTACTGATCAGTCTTGTCTTCTTTCACCTGTTTTCAAAAGCATTGCACTTAAAAAAAGATTTGGAAACAATGAGACCATTAACACATCACATCCTAAAATTCAGAGTGAGTAATCTTCAGGTGATGACATGCAAACTGCTGATAGGAGCACTTTGAATGCTGAAACAAACCAGCACTGTGCTGTGCTGCTGGAAGTTACACTTATTAACATGAGGTTTCCCTACCTGTGGCCGAGGATAACCAGAGGCATGGCAGGACACCCTAAGGCTCTCCCCCAGGCGCACAGCTAGCCTCCTGGGCTCCAGCTGCACCAGTGGAGGGATGCACACCAGGCTGTTGAGAGGAACCTCCACCAGGCTGAGGTGGGAGAGACGTGGCGGCTCGATGCAGACCAGCCGACGCTCTGCAGAGCTGAGAAGCCGCTGCCCTGCCTCGTCAATCCAGCTCCTCAACCAGTGGAGAGCACAGTCACAGCGCCATGGGTTATCTACAGTGCAGCAGAGGATGAGAGGTTAGGCTGGAATGTCTATATGGTGAAACAGAGGCCCTAGTTACTGTGCCGTGGTGATAGGACAACAGACAGATGTTTTGTGATGAGTCAATAGGGTGTATAGTGATTTGTATTCAACAGAAAGTTTATGAGGTTTTAGACTGACCCAAGGTAAACAAGGAACTTGCTCTGAATGAATTGATAGTTTAGAAATAAGAATAGAAAGAGAGAAAAATACAATGACTGAACAAGGAATAACTGCAGGATCAGTGTAACAAACACTAACCTTTACCAAGTGGTCTGAACAGGAGGATTGATTAAGCTTTAGTTGTCAATAGCAAATAATTGAGTGAGTGGGTTAGAGTGAGTCTAAAGCTCAGTAGAAGTTAGGTGATGCAGCAGGACTGCCATCGGCTCTGCCCCTCCCCTCTGTGGCTGTGTCACTCACTAATCACTATATACTCCAACATTCGGTGAGTTTTTCATACCCTATATATGCACTCATTGTTTCCCATGATGTATTGTGAAAAGTAGTGTACCAATTGCAGCGGAGAGACGAGAGGAGAGAGGGCAGAAGAAACAGCCCGACCTTTTGAGCATCACCGCTCAAACTGTAACATCATCATTGATTTACTTTTTACCTAAATGCATTAATACTAAGTGGAAAATAAACATTTACAATTCCCGTGGGATAGTCCTCTACATAGAAGACCCTATACCACCATACTGCCAGATCTGAGACGCAACTCAACAGTTAATCAAGTTCCAGCTCTTTAAAACCTTTTTTGATGTTATTTGGTGATTTTTGTAGTAAATCCTGTACAGACTGTCCATGGTCCACTCCTTCCTCCGTCTCACTCCTGCCTGATCTGGAACCCTCTCTGCACCCCACCTCGGATTTCTGGATTCACTTGGCCCAGCTTCCTCCCTGCTATCTCTCCTGCTTCAGCCAGCTCTGGATCAAGTCTCTGCCTCAGCCCCCCCCCCCTACACCCTGGCCCGAAGACTCATCTTCAACTATTCTACAGTTTGTAAATAAATTCTTCATTGCATTCAACTCCCTGTTTTTCAGTCTTATGTACCAGCCACCTTAACACGGACAATGACCCTAAACACTGAGGTGTATAAATAATACAAAATGAAAAGCACTGAAATATACCTCAACCAGGCCTTTTTAATAAAAAAAATCCCATTTAGTATTGTTATTATAAAATTCGCTGAAGCACATTATAATAAGGATGAGATCACATTGCGGTTAATGCAGAAAACCAGGTTATTCCAAAGAGCTTGTTGCCTCTATTTATACTGTTCCCAGAAGTCAAGAATTGACTTCAATGTACTGAAACAACCACTGTTCCTTCTTTATGAATCCCATGGCTTTAAGAAAATTAAGTAGCTCTCATAAATTTGCAATTTAAAAAATCAGTCAGTTGTCTCTAAATATGTTTTCCTGTGGACCAGCCTTCATCTTTGTACAATAACATGTCCGGCCTCACCTGTGATGCGCAGCACCTGCAGGCTGACAAGAGGTCGCAGGGATGCAGGGCCGATGGTATGGAGATTGTTCCTGCTCAGATCCAGCAGAGCCAGAGAGGTCAAGCCAGCTAGAGCCTGGTCTGCTAACATGTCTATACTGTTGTGCTGCAAATGGAGCTCCTGCAGACGCTGCAACAGGGACAGAATACGACATGATCTTCAGAGCTTCATATACAGAACCCTGAGCAGGACACTGAGAATACATCTTGCATAGCTATGTATCGAGTTTGCCATTTAAATACATGAAAGCGAAACATAACAGCCATTATAGACTTCTGCTAAAATGTTTCCTACCTGTAAACCACGAAAGGTGTAGTCCAGTAGGCGGGTGATGTCATTTCCTGCCAGGTACAGAATGCGGAGATGCTCGAGTCCCTTAAACATGTCAGCCGTCACCAGGTGGATCCTGTTCCCATTCAGAGCCAGCTCCAGCAACTGACCCTGATTCCGGAAGGAGCCAGGCTCCACTGCTGAGATGGTGTTGTTCTGGATCAGAAGGAACATTAGAAGGTGACCACACAAAACTCGTTGCTGCTGGTTATTACTCTGGAACTTTTCTATTGCAGGTTCTACTGCTGATGCTGCTTTTGTAAACATGTTTGTTTGTGTGTGTGTGTGTTACCTGTAGATACAAGTAGTGCAGGTGCCTTAACTGAAGAAGGTCCTGTCTACGGATCTGACCAATCACATTGTCCTGGAGGAAGATGGTCTGGATGAAGATACAGAGGGATGATAGGAGATTGTTGTTCAGTTTTGGTGAATGTGTTAAAGAGCTACAATATATGATATAGATGGCACAATTCCAAATGCATGACTTCTGATTGTCACTGAGCGTCCTCTTGGAGTAGTGAACCCACCTGTGTGGATGGGGGGACGTGTTTGGGGATGTCTCTGAGGCTGGTGGAGCCACACTCCACGGTGAGGCTGTAGCAGCGACAGCTCACAGGGCAGGAAGGAGACGCATTAGTCAGAGTGTGGGTGGACAGGAGCAGCATGGAGAGAAGAAGCACCAACATCACAGCCATCACACCGACAGACAGGACTAGAGATGTGGAGAGTAAACAGTAAACACACAGGTCATGATCAACGCTCTGCATTAGCAACTCAGCTCAGATCTTTTGAGCAAATAAACAGAATGACCAAGTTAAAAAGGCATGTAAACAAGTGCTAGTGCAGCTCTGGGGGAAACAGTGAGTCCCTCCTGTAGCACGACATCTATGCAGCAAATTCATTGTTTTGACTACTCGATTTATTCTTGTTTGGATAAACACTTAAATATTAATTTAAGATCACACAGATTTAATTAGTCATGGTTGTATTAGGTTGGAACCTTCAGGCACGTGTTACCAAACAGCATAATAAGTATTAACCTCAGAGGGCTTGAGCTGAGGGCTGCAGGTAATGTTTATAAGAAGAGAGATGCTGCTCTGTGGCTCAAAGGCTCACTAAGGCTTGAGGTATATAAGAGAGGGGCTCCTCTAGTTTTGAGGTGATTAATAATTTGAATTTATTCCATTTGTACATTAAAACAATATTAATTTTCAACAATTCTAGTTGATAAATGATAATGAATCTTTAAGGTAAAAGGCTGATAAACACTGGTTGTCCATGAACCAGAAGTTTGGCGGTCCGGCTCCTCCAGCTCCTGCACACTGAAGTGTCAATAAACTGAACCCTAATTGCCCCTGACTGCTGTTCTGTGTGAATGAATGTGAACGAATGAATCGATGTGTGTCTGAATGGGTGAAGGTGACTTGTAAAGTAAAGCTTGTCTATTTAAGACCAATCTCGGAGCCCATCGGCTATCGTCTGGTGATGAATAAGCCTTTGGGGGGCACCGGGTAATATGTTGGGGCTTCCCATGGAGACACAGTTCACCATCTACAGTCAGACTAGTTTCTTTTATCAGAGGAGTCCAACATTTCTCCACACGAAACACAAACAGGGACACTCTTTTTGGAGTTTGACATTTTACGTGCATTTGGGTCAACATGATCCTCCTCATTGGCTCTCCATATTCAGCTTTCTCTTTCAGTCTCAGTGGGATTTCTGCTGCATTCAGAGAAGACTTGGTTTCATCTAGTTCCAGTGTCATCCAAATAGCCAAAACAGTCCAGCCCAGCCTCTTGAGGTTTACACTGACACACTGTGCTTCAGTCACATGAGAATGATCTGTTTGACAATCCAGCGACATGCTGGTGCTACACATAATACAATCTGTATTTTCCATCACTGAAAAGGTCTGGAAGCACAAGCTTCAGAAGTAAATTATAAGAATACAACAGCCTCAAGTGCTGTAGGTCAACATTAGGTCTGTTCACCTTCATTACATTGATCGCAATTCAGTTTTTATTGTTGCCTGCATCAGTGCAATGACAATAAAGAATCATATTTGTTTTTCATTTAAATAAGTTGAAAGATAAACCTTGTGGTTTGTTAACAATCCTCTAACTTGACCCATCTTGTTATGTTATTGTTTTCTCAGATCTGAGCTATTAACTTAACACAGGACCGTGTTGTTTACTGCTGAATGAATTGCTGTCCAGAGTTTAACTAAACTGTACATTTCTTTTCTGTAGTGTATTAAGAAGGATGAGAACTCCTTGTCCCCAACCCAACTAGAATTATTCATGTAAGCTCACTAATACATGTAAAGTAAGGATCTGGAGGATCTCAGGACAACAATTATAGATGTGTGATTTTAGTATTTAGGAGCAGAAAATACCTCCATGACTATAGAATGCCTGGTATAAAGCAACTCCACAGGAAATGGCAGGGCAGCACAGTCATTGTTACATCCTGGGCATTTATACAACTCTACTAATTCAAAGCTCTTTTGGATAAGCATCATAGTCTGTGAATCACTGTCACCATAGGAACCATCCATGCCTTGAAAAACTGACTCAAGTAGGGAGCTGTTTTTAAGGCTTTTTCTGTCTTTCCTTTGGAGCTGGATGCTGGCAAAGCGTCATTCAGTGACGGCTACTGCTGCTGTTTGCCCAGAAAACTTTCTCTGGGGATTGTTGCTTTACTTGATCAAAGTAGGTACTTAAACCAACAGCATCATTTAGAGGCAATGAGGTTTTATTCATTTCGTAATTCAAAATTCCAAAACAACATGAAGTCGGTTGAGTAAATAGGATAGGAGATCCAGTCCCATCTTAACTGCCAGCAGTAAAACATCCCTTATTTACAACGGCAGAGGAATGGTATCAGGTGAAAAACATATATGAGTGAGAATAAACATGTGGATGATGTAGTCTGTAATCCACAAGAAAAGTATACAAAATACAAAACTAGAATCATTGTCTTGCAGCGAACGCCTTCACCAACCAGTCGGATTGTGGTTTATGTCCATGTCTGTCCAGAATATATACAGAATCCTCAGAACATTGAAGGAATTTCATAATAGGTAATAAATCAATCAATCAAACTTTATTTGTATAGCCCATATTCACAAATCACAAGTTTGTCTCATAGGGCTTTAACATGGTGTGACATCCTCTGCCCTTAATCCTCAACAAGAGTAAGGAAAAACTACTAAAAAAAACCTTTTAACAGGGTAAAAAGAACGTAGAAACCTCAGAGAGAGCCACATGTGAGGAATCCCTCTCCCAGGACGGACAGAAGTGCAATAGATGCCACATGTAAAAAAGAACATAAGAAAGATAAGGGTATTTGCAGTATTGACCCCTATCAATACTGCTAAAACCTTGATGATGTTTCCCTTCACACTTGACATCTATTGCACTTCTGTCCGTCCTGGGAGAGGGATCCCTCACATGTGTCTCTCTCTGAGGTTTCTACGTTCTTTTTACCCTGTTAAAAGGGTTTTTTGTAGTTTTTCCTTACTCTTGTTGAGGGTTAAGGGCAGAGGATGTCACACCATGTTAAAGCCATATGAGACAAACTGTGATTTGTGAATATGGGCTGTACAAATAAAATTTGATTTGATTTGATTTGATTTGATTAGAATAAACATTGGTAGCATAATGGAAGGTCAATGAATTGATGGATTAATGTATTTAATGATTTGTGATATGTGTAGTAGGGATGTATATTTTGATTATTTTTTATTACAGTTTTAAGTGTGCAAAGAGGAGCAGGTGTCTGGTTAGTTTTGCTTGCCTCCCGATAACTGCATGCCTGCAGCTTTGTTTGATTTTGGACAACACAATCTAATCAAAATTTACACACTACACCAGTAAGTAGACTGTGTACACAGTGTACTGCATGTGTATACTACCTGCGTATACTACTGACTCAAGTTTGGGATTTGAGACAAGTCTGTCTACTGGCACGGCACCTCGTGGATGTAGTTCTGAGTTAAGTAGACATACCGTCTCCTTTTCTCACACTGTTACACAACAATATAATTACTTTACAATCAATGTCTGCTATACTGCACAAAGCTGTTATTTCAGCAGATGCTTCATCTCCATCCTCTCAGTTTGTTTAATAATGAATACAAGTTGTTTTCTAAGATACTTCATTTAAGCATTGAGAAAGTGGTTAAAGTCCAGTGAGGCTTTGGCAATACTGGATACTTCTTCATGTAATGCTCATAACTGCTCACAATACTTCGGGCCATTTTATAGGATATAAAGTGAATTGGAGGGAGCAAAGTGATCCCTCTGAATAATATCACTTTTCCAGCTCATTTATCTGCAACTCTCACAGTGTGGAGACAGCAGGCCATACACTGGGATAAATGTAATATCTCCTGTTGCTAAGATATTTGACAGTAGTGTCCCTAAACTGTTGAAAAATATCAATTTTTTCCCAACAGAGGGAGAACACTGCCTTTATCTTTTCAGTGAAGAACAGAAGTGTTTTTTTACTATGCTGTTGGTTTTGCTGGGAGCTATTCCACTGAGATTCCCTCTGTAAAGATTTGAGAAAATAAATAAACTGATGTTCTCTGGTAAAGATAAAAAAAAAGGCCAGACTAAATCTTAAAACAGTACTAGATATTTATACGTATTACTTGCATGTTTCTCATATGCTGTGACAAGAGCAATGGAAAATTCATGGACTGGTTTTACCCTCATGTCCATTTTGGTAGAATCCTTCACTCACTGCTTGTAAATATGTGGCAGCAGTGAAGCTTTACTTTGGGCCAAACTGTTAATAAATGGGACACGTTAATGTGTCAATGAGTTAAAAAGAAATCATGGTTGTGAATATTCAAGCATTTTGTAAAGCAGCAGAACACGGTACTGAAGAAATACTCGTAAAGGTGGCTGTAATTGGTTCCAACTATGACAGAGAAGGAAACTGTCTCAGAGTTGTCTGTAAAGGCTCTTTGAAGAAAATATGTCATAGTGCACAAGTATATCTCTTTCCAAAGAACAATTGGACTCCATAATGCAACATTCATATTATTCATCCCATTGTGGCATTGTAGTGATGAAGACATAGTTTAAAACATATCCATCACCACAGAAATTATAGATCATAAGTCATGAAGCGTGTCCTGAGGCATTATGGTCTTATAGATGTGTCTATATTAAGTGTAGAGATCCCACTATGTCCAGTTGTATGTCTGTTGGGGAGCCGGGGGGTTTAAGATTTGATTGCTCTAGATTTTATTTTCAAGTGAGTGTATTATACTAATGAACTGGGAGAGAGAAAATATGTTGTACGCTGCATGACTTGATGAAAGTCTATTTAGACCTGATGATGATGGAGGATGCAGCCTCAGCCCTAAAAGAACTACACTGTGGTCTGGATGACCCTCTGGCCCAACAACGTAATATGCTGAAAGAAAACAACACACATTCACTTTTCTTATTCTGTTGCATGCAACATGTCTCCCAAATATTCCCTAAATTATTTTGTATTCTCATTATTATTATTATTATTATTATTATTATTATTATTGTGATTAGTGAATGTGTTTTTCTATAGCGGAGTTTAAGGTAAATGTTGGTGGGTTACATACATGTACTGTATGTTCTATGAAATTAAAAAATATATAAATGGGAAAATATTTCTGAAAATGGAAACAATGGCTGAACATTACAAGTTAAATTGATTGTGTTGAATTAGAAAAAACAAGATGTTTACCTTATGAAGTGGTCACCTCATATACCCATAACATATATATACCATATATAATGTAAGATGTACTGAATATTATTAATGCTGCAACATTTGGGATCATCTGCTTTCTCTCTCTTTCCTCCTCTCCCTCTGCATCTCATGAATGTCTCATCAATACATGTTACTGACTTGACTTCTTTCCTAGAGTCCTTGAGCTTTATCTTTGCAGATCCAGGTTAGAAACTGCAGCCACACAGTTTCCAGGCTGATTGTGGATTATGATTGATAGAAATACAACACATAACACAACCCCTACTCACATATACTGCCATTGTTGTCAATACATCTATCATTACAATTGAAATTTTTGCTCCCTTTATCTCTGTCAGACTTTGTCTATTGATTAAACATTGATACACGTCTCCATTAATGTTGTTAAAAGGATTTTCTAGGTAGTTTTTCCTGAGGGTTGAAGGCAGATGAGGTCGCACCTTGTTAAGCCCTATGAGACAAACTGGGATTTATGATTATGGGCCACACAAATAACGATGGATGGATTGATTGATTGATTTCAGCTTATACTTGTCTAACATCACCCCATGTCAACTGGGAGACCTTTATTTTGTAGCAGGGATAATAACAGCTTTTAAGTGTCAAGGCAAACAAAACTGTGGTGGCCGAAAAAGGTTTGAAAATATCTATTTAGATTCTAAAACATTTTCAAGAAAATCTGTACATAAAATAAACACAAGCCTCATCAATAATCAAGAAGCACATTGCAGCTTGAATGAATGAAGTTTAGCATTAAAATGTGACTCTTCCATCAGATGCTCACACTCACACCAATGTGGGTGTTTATAAATCCTGTTCCGGGTGTGATGGGGCCCTTTAAAGGCCAGATTCAGCCCTGCAGGTGTGACCATGTTCAGTGTGACCATACAGCACAATGAAGCCATGTGTCACTATGACCACGGTGCGTGTGATGCCGAGGTGCTGCAGGACTGAGGCCACAGCCCCTGGCAGTGAACCCTGGCTGCTCCCTGCACTGTACGTGGTCATCGGAGCTCTCAAGTGGAGCAGCCCGTAGAAAATGTATGGCGGAGCAGCAGCCTCCCTCCCACACGTACCTGTACTGACCGACGAGGAGAAATAATCCCAGCGACGTTTCCCTGCGGCCTCACGGCTTCATGTCTGAGGGAGGATGGAGGAGATGTCTGCCCAGCACGGTAACAATTATTCCGATCTACGTTCGGTGTCGGAGACGAGCGCGGAGCAGCGGCTGATGGATGTTTGCACGGGGAGCGGAGCACCGCGGGCCCGTCGCATCCTCCAGACAACACGGGCTGAACACAGGAGGAGGAGGAGGAGGAGGAGCGGGGCGACGAGAGCAGCAGTGCCCCGGTCAAAGAGCCGCTGAGCGGGACGACGGTCGTTTCAGCAGCTCCGAGTGGGAACCGGTGTGAAACAGCTCCGGTGTCTTTGTTACCCCGACATCCAGCTGTTCCCCTGCTCCGACATCCAGCTGTTCCCCTGCTCCGACATCCAGCTGTTCCCCTGCTCCGACATCTAGCTGTTCCCTGACTCCTCTCATCCAGTCTGCCTCCGTCAAGTCCCACCGACTCACCCGCAGCAACAAGGACAACACTTCCGCTTCGGGTTATTCACAATAAACACATGAGCACAAAATAGACATTTAGGACCATATTGGCACAAAAATGGCTGCAGCTCATGTAAAGTGAACACCCCCACAGTGAATTAAACAGGATTTAAATTGATGCTCATCCCAATTTAGGGACACAAATTTAAATCATTTTGATTCATTTGTATCCACCAACAATTTATCTAAAGGGAGAAAAGTACAGGGACCTTAAAGACTATACAGAGGCCAGATACTTCCCACCATGAGCAGAACGCGGTGCTGGTGACTGTGGAGAGAAACAAACCCCCTCAACAGGAAGACAAGTCCAGAACCAGAGCTGCTTCCACAGGTTGGGGTGGGTGGAGGGAAATGGGGAGGAGAGGAGAGATGGGTGACAATAGTGGAACAACAAATACAATTAAAGTTAACCATCACAATGCTGTGCAATAATCCATTCAATTTCATTTACTCTGGTCAACATTTGACAAACTATAGCACAAACGAAAATCTGTATGGTTGATTTAACCGTTTTCTGGAATTTAAATAAGATACTGAATGCAATTACATTTCATAAGTATAGGCTCAGTTCTAAATATTTATTGGACAATTTCACATTGTCATTGTTACTTTATAACTGATGATTAACTATTATTGTGTTATTATTTTGTTTTGTTGATGTGCACCTTTCAAGAGGCATCTATTACATTTCTGTCCGTCCGGGGCAAGGGATCCCTAACATCTGTCTCTCTCTGAGGTTTCTACATTTTGTCTCCGGTTAAAATGTTTTTTATCTTCTCTTATTACTCTTGGTGAGGGTTAAGGGCAGAGGATTAGGCAAATTGTGATTTGTGAATATGGGCTATAAAAATAAAATGATTGATTGAAATATTGTAATTTATTCATCTACTTTTAAAGATGTTAGGAGCTGAGATTATATTTTCATGTTATCAAAATCATTCTGATCTGATGATCTACACTGTAAACTAACAATCATCTGAAATTAAAGGTTGTTTTTTCTTTCGGTGTTTGTGACAGACACTTTGTATGTTTGTTTAAAAGCCTTTTTAAAGATAAAGATTTGCCTGATGAAGGTCTGGTACCGAAACGTCTCCTAATAAATCTCTGATTGCAAAGTAGACAGTGTGCGGGAGTTCTTTCAAAATTATAAAAATAACCAACACTCATTGAGCCAGCTGGATCATATCATAGCTGTTGATTAAAAATCCATCTACAGTCCCAAATCAAAAAAAGGTTCACTAGAACAGATAACAGCACTAACTTTGTTTATTATTTAATTTATTTAATCATCACATAAGGTCTGTAATAATATAAAATAATATAAGAAATCTATGAAAGAATCCCATACTGCCCTGCACAATGAGAGCTGTGGGGAAGAGGCTGACTGGCAGCAAAGTCATCACCCCTACTTCTGCTTGGTAGCATTATATCCTGTGATGTCAGCTCAGTGTTCATCGTCTCTACCATCACCAGTACTGTACTGTGTATGTCAGTCTTTGGCACAGTCATCTGCATACTTTTAGTTCAGTGATGTTGTCGTCTGTCACATGACGTTCCTCCTACATCCAGGGATCCTGAGGTGACTTTAATGGAATCATATGAGAAATCAACAAGGAAGCAGTTCCTCTGGATGACGCTATTTACAGATATAATGACAATCAGTGTTGGTGTGGTGATAAACAAGTACTGGTCTCTGAAGTGCCACGAAGAGAAGTCCCGGTACATCTCGGCTTGGTTTCATCACTGGGGTTGAAAGTTGGTTAGGAGGGGTTCTGTGGAAACACAGTAGGGTAGATTTGGCTGTAGTGATCAACAAAGTGGACCTCCAGGCCATCAGTGATGTAGTCCGGCAGGTCAGAGAAGTCCTTCCTGTTCTCCGCTGGCAGGACCATGCAGGTCACACCAGCACGACGTGCCTGACAAACACAAGAGCGTCCAGGTTAAACTTTGAAGAATGATATGTACATTCATTAGATATTTATATGAGTTTGTTTGATTCTAAGGAGGATTATTGAAAAACCAACACTCACACGGTGTATTCTGAGAAATCATTTCATTCTTGTGTTTCTTTTTCCTTTCGGTCAGTTTATGTTACAAGCTGATTTAGTTCCAGAGGACGCTTCATGAAGTCTGTCTGTCCTCAGATGATGCCACTCAAGTCAGCTTTGGTTGCAGCTGATGACTATGGAGAGAACTTGCGTCCTCTCTCTCAAGGCTACATTAGCAGCTGTTACCATAACATGAATATCTGACTGAACTGTGAGCAATCAAGGTGCATCGTGGGTAATGCAGGTGCCAGGTTTTTAAAAGAACAACAATGCAATAAATAAAAAAGATGCTATCTCTGAGTTCTTTAGTTAAATGCCATGTTACATCAGTGGAGCTTTTTTTTCTTCAAAACACAGCATATATTGAACTTGAAACCAGGTATTTACATGAAATGTGTGTGTGTGTGTGTGTGTGTGTGTGTGTGTGTGTGTGTGTGTGTGTGTGTGTGTGTGTGTGTGTGTGTGTGTGTGTGTGTGTGTGTGTGTGTGTGTGTGTGTGTGTGTGTGTGTGTGTGTGTGTACACGCTGAACTTACAGCGATAGTTTTCTCTTTGATTCCTCCAACTGGCAGTATTTTGCCAGTCAGGGACACCTCACCAGTCATGGCTACGTTCTGACGCACTGGCTGCTTGGTTGCAAGGGACAACAGTGCTGTGACAATGGTGCAGCCGGCACTTGGTCCGTCCTTAGGAGTCGCCCCCTAGATACAAGGGCACACAAGTTATAAAGCGTAACAGCGACTGCAAACTTTTAGAATGGCTCTGGTTCTGGAAATAAATTGAATGTTTAATGTTCTTCATTAATGTTTCAGGAAATCCTTATAAAGAGATTAAAGCCTGGAACTGGTCCGACCAGCTACAAGATGAACTGATTAAGAGCTAAAAAATATAAAAAAAAAAAAAAAAGGTTATAGGTAAAAGACTGTGTACATAATCATTTTAAGAATGATAAAACAACCTATCCCATGAACCATAGCACATGATCCCTTTCCGATGACTTCCAGCATGCTTCTTGAATTTCAACTTGTTGTAAATATAGTGTTGCAATACATTGTAGTCTTGAATGTATGCATGTAATGTTTCACATAGTAATGTAGAGACCTAGTGTTGAGCTAGCCGTGGGTAGTGGTTTACTTCTCCTTCACGCTGAGATATAAACATGTTTTTCTTAAAACACAGTCCTACAGACTTGTGGTTGTCTACAGGAGCATATAACATTGTTTCACAACCTGTAGCTTGTGGTAATTTTACTTTGGATGATTACGACAAAATGGCCGATAATGAAAATCTCTATTGAGAAAATGAATGGGTGAATCTTTGCTTCCACAAACCACACTGTTGAGCTCTATTGACCAACAGGTTGGAGAATGAGCGCTTCTGGCAGCCATCATACAGTATGTGTTTGATCCTTTAGGCACTTCTGATATGAAAATATCTAGCAAACAAAATGTATTTAGTAGCTAGTACAGAGTAAAATAAAAAGATTAAACAGCAGCAACCATTACAGAACAGTATCACCATAGTTACCTCAGGTACATGCAGGTGCAGGTGGGAGTTGACCAGAAAGTGGTTTTCTGGTTCCTGGGTCATCAGGAAGGCTCTGGCAAAGGTGGAGGCAATCTTTGCACTTTCTTTCATAACATCTCCCAGCTGACCTGCAGAGGAGCACCCACAGCTTTAAAATGCAGTGTTCACATCTGGTAAAGCCATCAGACAGGTGCAGCCTGCAGTGTGACTCAGTGTGTGACTGTCTTGACCGACCTGTGACCTCCAGTGACCCCTCCCCTTTAGGGTCGTCTGGTCCAGAAGGACGGCGCAGTGAAGTCTCAATGAACAGCGTCGACCCCCCTGCACAGAGGACAGAGTGCAGACAGATCCTCAGGATGTTTCATTGTCTATTGGTTTGTGTATGTTTGTGTGTGTTAAGGTCACATTCATTTATATAGGCATTTAAAAACAACTGAGCCAAAGAGCTTTACAATTACAGCAAAGGAGAAGTAATAAAAGTATAGATAAAGAGAATAAGTTGTGCTTTGAATCTTAAGTCAGACAGAGATTAAAGGTATAAGTGAAACTGAACAGATAACAGATATAAAAGAAAAAAATTATAAAATCAAATCATGATGGACTTTACCAGAATCCTGAGAAAAACTCAGGCTGAATTAAAAGAAAGATTAAAAGGTTGGACTTCAAATTAGATTTATTCATCCGTCTGATTTTCTTTTTCCCCACATGACTCCTCAGATCATTATGACAGATTAGCAACAGCATCAGTCGCAACAGAATACTTTGGAGCACCACAGGAAACACAGAGTCGTGCACGTAGATGATTGTTCCAAACTAGCTCAAATAAATATCCCATGTATTATTTGATAAACTCGGGGAATGGAGGTCATACGTTTCTGGTACCTATCTTTTGGTGTCAGAGGCAGAAAAGTGTGAGAACCCAGGTTTAGAAAATAATTGGCTTTAATTTAGCTATGATTCTGAGATTATAACACCAACATAACAAACCTGTGTTGTTAAGAGAACCTACACAAGGACAAGATTATTTCTATTCTGTTTTCATGCAGAGAGTTCATCTACATTGAAATGATTGAGTGAGTGTGTGCATGTCTCACCCATTGAAGTCCATGCCAGCCCCATAACAACTCCTGGTGGGGTGACATCATACATTCGATCCACTGTGAAAATAGGTTTACCCACGTAGTCCTGCAGGTTGTCAGGAGTAACAGTCACTGCAGCTTGTTCACCGCTGACTATAGAGAATGCAACCTTACGGAAAACCTGTCAGACAGATGGAAAGGGCATTATTCTCACACACTCACACATACTGAGGAGAGAGACTGACAAGAGAGTAACGTGTCTCTTTGCAACTAAGGTGCTTAACCAGCACCTGATCAACATTACTAGCTGAGCAGTGTATTGTCTTGTATATTTTTTTTTGTCACACAGAATATCTCAGTTCATTTCCAGAAGTACCGTTTTCCCAATGAACACCAGTGACTGTAAGATTCACAAAGTAGGTGATTTTATGTGTTAGCCTCCTCCATCCTCACACCCACTGCAAACCCCCGCACTGCTCCTCTGCTGCTCCTATTACAGGAGGATTAAGTTTTTGTTGCTGACTGGGATCAAAATCTTTGTTCTGAGTAGCCCGGTGTTATGTGAGCTCAGATTTTTTACACTATTTTACCTTTTCCACTTGTTTCTGCAGGTTCCTGACTCCAGACTCTCGGCAGTACTGCCTGATGAGCAGACTGAGTGCGTCAGATGAGATGGATGACTTCTTGTCAGTCAGACCACACAGAGCAAGCAGCTGGGGGACCAGGTAGCGCTGAACACAGAGAAACAGAAATTAAAAGCATAATGTACTGGCAAGGTATATAAAACTTTGTGACTGACGACTGTGTAAACCTTATTATAAAGAAAAAACAATAAAAATATTCAACAGCAAATTTAATGCAAAACAATATGACGACAAATTAAAATTGTGCATATTTAAATTCAAAGTGTTTTCCATAATAGTCTTTCATTTGCCTTCCCAGTGCAGAGGTGGAAGTTGGTGTTACCTCAGCGATAACCAGTTTCTCCTGGGCCACATATCCAGACACATTGATCATCTCCATCCTGTCTCTGAGAGGCTCTGGGATGGTGTCCGTCACATTGGCCGTGCAGATGAACAACACCTTCATTGGAGCCAACAAAAATGTGCAAGGCTTAAATGTTGAGTGCCTGTCATTTGCTAGGACTGTGGCACTGCACATATAGCAAGCACACTCTTACCTTTGACAGATCCACAGGAACATCCAAGTAGTGGTCAAGGAAGTTAGCGTTCTGCTCAGGGTCCAGTAGTTCGAGCAGTGCGGAGGATGGATCTCCCTGGTAACCACGACCCATTTTATCCACCTGGCAATGACAGGTAGGAAAAACACATAATCATTATTATTAATAATGTCATCAAAGTGCTTTATGTCTCAGGAAAAAGCTAAAATCCCCAAAGGTCTGAGAGACAACCAAATAGCAACAAGCTTCAGACTATTCTCCATTCTCCACAGTATCCAACACATAAGGCAGAAGAACTGGGTAGTTGTTGATTATCCTCTGTGGTTTCATCATTACAACTGACCCCTTTCACATGACACATTTAATCCATAGGTGTGTTGCGTTCCACAGTTGCCAAAGTTTGCTCATTGTTGGAACTGTTGGGTTTCTCTATAATTTTGTAAGGTCCCGACCCCACTATGCAAAGTGCTTTAAATAATGTACGCATGTTGGGATTCTGTGTTACACAAATAATATTAAGTTCAATATATATAGATATTTATAGACCATATTACCAGACAATATGTCTCACTGGCTTTGGTGAAACCCTGACATTGAAATGCCATCCCCTGGTTCTACGGACCAGCTCCTCTACTGGTATCTGAAGTTAAAACTGATCCTGTTCATTGCAGACAGTAAATACTGTACCACATCAGTGGATGTCCTGTGGTCATCTTCAGGTGGATTTGATATAGAGTTTCATTAATCTCACCACATACAACTACAGCATCACCATACTGACCTCATCGATTAACACCAGAGGGTTCTCTGTTTTGGTTTTCTTCAGGCACTGGATCATTTTTCCTGGCATCGCTCCAACATAAGTCCTCCTGGAAGCAAACACACACAAAAAATATTTTACAAAATAAAATTGAAGAACTCTGATATTGTTTTGTGCCAATAATAAACTCTTATAATTCAGAGCGTTGTCTGCGGACACTTCTTAGAAAGAATTTCCTCTCTGTGTTTTACACTCACACAGAAAGACAGCAGTGCCACTTAAGGGCAGAGGCCAGAGCAGAGAGAATGAATCTTCAGTTTATTTTCTACTCAAATCATGGCAGATTGCTAAGCTCAACACAAATGTTAATGCAATGTATTTATCCACACATTATATAATATGTTGAATTCTCTCTGGCAGCTGTATCTGTCCAGCAGTGATTCACCTCACATCAGCAGCAGAGGAGAGAGAGAATGAATGAATGATTGATTGGTTGGTTTATTGTAAAAAGACCTGCAGCCAAGTCTGAGGGCTTTAGGTAACAATTCATCAGTCCAACAGTATGTCATGATATTCTGATGGTTTTCGTAGTTGATACATTTTTGTCAATGAGGAGTCTCTTTGTAATAAGGTTTTTACAAACAGGTTCACAGTCATTATGTAGCCTCTAAGCTGCCCAAAAGCATTTGTGGACTTTTATATTTATATCTATATGTGACACCTTTACTTACTGTTAGCTCATATTTCAATGCACCTCTATGGGAACTCTGTCTCAATGACACTATTGTTTATTCATGTCTTTTGAGTTGTATAAAACAGGTTTAATTTCATTGTACAGAATCTGGTTGGTGCAAGTGGTTTATTTTTGGCAAATTTCTTTATCATACAAATCAAATTAAATGATTTTGATTAATGATCAAAATGTTTTGCTTGAAATGTGGTACACATGAAATGTTCAAGTTTTTAAAGTCTCTAAATGTGATAAATGTTAACGTTTAAATGACCCATTGGGTTTTGGTTCTCTAAATATTGCTTTTCTGGTAAAAATTATACTTGTCTAAAAGTATACCCGTGTATTGCATCTGCCAAATACCGGAACGTTTTCTGTACATGATACTGACAATGTAAGCTGCCATCAGGTATGATGAAGTATAGTCTTCCAGACCTGTGTCCTTTAATCTCAGCCACGTCAGTCATTCCTCCCACGCTGAACCTGAAGTACTGTCTGTTGAGAGCTCTGGCTATGGAGCGAGCGATGGAGGTCTTTCCTACACCAGGGGGACCATAGAAACACAGGATCTTCCCCTGGGTGGAGCCACGCAGCTGACTTACTGCAATGAACTCCTGCACAAGAAAAAAGACAAAGCCAGGTTAATTTTACATGAAAAACCTGTGTGGATAGATGTATCCGTGTGTGTGAGTACTAACCAATATGCGTTTCTTAACATCGTCCATCCCATAATGATCTTCTTCTAGAACCTCTTTCGCTCGCTCCAAAGTTAAGTTCTCATCACTATTGGTACCCCAGGGCATGCTGGTCAGCCAGTCCAGGTAGTTCCGGGTCACACTGAAACAAACAAACAGAGGAATCATCACAGAACAGAGTATGTACAACCTTCAGTTCAGAATATTTTCTTTTTTCTTTGAAAGGGGTAATCCCTTTCAAAGAAAAAAGCCTCAGTGCAAAATGTGTCTATTATATCTACAAGGTTTCACATACAGAGGACAGAGATTCGCTACAAAGAGATCATCACTAAAGCATCCTTGTTCTTTTTACCGTTATTTGTTCTGTTTCCACTGAGTGTCCCACCAAAACACACCTGGAGTGTAACCTGGAGTTCTGGCACTCAGAGTGAGAACAAGGGCCCTACTTTTTAAATCTGAACTTGTACTAGTACTAGTTCAGATACAGCAAGTGTATTTAAAATGTGACTAAATCCACTTTTGTTACTTTACCAGCAGAAAACAGGTCACTGCTCTAAAGGATTGTAATTAAAGAATCATGGATGTTTTGTAACATGCAATAAACCAAGGGCCATCTCCCATTTTCCTTTTAAAGCCAGGTGAGTGTTCACCTTGGTGGATTGATATCATCATAGGTGGATTTGCCAGGAAGTAAGAGAGAACACTTCTCTGCAGAGGAAACCATTTCACTTCAAGTCAAGCCGAATAATCTGTGAGTGTAACATTAAGAGTGTACACTAGTTGTGCACCTGCTTATGTGGGGGAACATTATTATGTTAATAATGCACCGTTGACCTCAGAGCAGGTTCTTGTTGATCAATCGTGCAAAAACAATGACACTATTGACACTATACCTGACCACTCCTCATTTTAAGACACACACCCACGGGTGCTCAGATGGTTCAAGTACATTTACAAGGACATTACTATGCAAATAATGAGGACACTTGATGGGTAAAATGGCAACTGTATCAGTCTGAAACTTGCAGAGTGCCAGACTCAAAATCATCTTACTACAGGATACTACAGGTTCTAGATCTGCAGGTTTAACAGAATCAATATGCACAAGTTAAACTGCTGCAGTTCTGACTTCAATGCCAATTTCCAAAATTTTGCATATTTGGAAATTAGTGAGGCGAGGGGATCATCATAACATTAGGAATGCAGTTTCATCATGGTTACTTTACAAAGTTAATAACATAATTAGACAAAGGTCCTTACAGACAAGTAAGACAAAGAAAATCCACAAGACCCACTTGAACTCTGACGAGTGGTTGTCCAACAGTCCCAACTTGTTGAGTTCTTCATTGATGACTTCCATGATGTGTTGGGGGACAGTCCTTTCTTTTAGTCTCTCACGAAACTTCTCCTCAATGGCTTCTTTGTCCTCTTTTTCCAGACCCAGCTCCTGAAAACAGCCACACACTTTGTTTTAGTCCACAGACCTGCTCCTTAGACCTGCTGGAGCAGGTACTGAGATTATTCACTGTCCTGTCTCAGTGCTGGAGAGCACAGAGCACTCATGATTCTCTATAGTGATTGTCTTACATGAATGATCTGATTCTTTTCAATGGAACCGAGTTGTAGGCTACTTGTGCCTTTCCTAATAATTGTGCCTAAATTTCACTGCCCAAGAGCCATGCCACTCTCTTTCACGTAAACAGATGGAACATAAGAGTTCCATCTCCGAGAAGGTCAAGGGGGGTGGAGGGGCTTCTCTCCATTCGTCTAACCAAATCATATGGTATCACCTTCTGTAATCTATCTAGTAATTGATTTTAAAATCACATATGTCACAGGTAATCACTTTCATGGCAGCAACATTCAATGAATCACTTCCTCTTTAGCAACTAGTCTACAAAGAAAAAGCAAAACATTCACTTTATTGCTGCGATGCATTATATCGAGCTGATTTAGAGCGTTTATTTTGAAAAGTAGTGAACTTGGTTCTAAAGATTGTTTCGATTGAAACAGATCTCTGAAATAGGCAACATGCAATTTATGAAATAATAACACCAGTTCAGTAAATCATTCAAACTTATATATTGGTCAAACACATGAATCCCAATAAAGCAAATTCAGATACATTTTACAAAAAACATAATTATTGAGCTTCATTGCAGATAAACCAGGTAGGACGATCACAAAGTTATCTAACTTCACTCTGCACTATAGACACTATATGAAGAGCTCTGCAGAAAAATCCAGCATTCTTTACACAATTACAACTGACAGTATACTGAAGAACTGTTTGAGGAGGACTCCCTAATGACAAAGAATAATTCTGAAGTAGACAAGGGAAGAGGGGGCGCTGTCATTCTTGAAAATATAATACACATGTGTTATTCACAATATGTAAAGGAGGAATAAAACAGTCCACAGACAGACAGACGGATGGATGGACAGACAGAAAGACAGACAGACAGCTCTACCTTCTTAATGATCTTGAGCTGCTCCTGTAGCAGGTACTTCCTGTGGGTCTGCTTGATCTTTTCCTCCACCTGTGAGCAGAGCAGCAACACAAATCAGTGAGTGATGAGTGGAGCAATGGCTGATTAATGTTTACAGTACATGTTTGATGATGACCTCTGACCTCTCGGCCTAGTCGCTGCTGCAGTTTACTCAGCTCATACTCCTTCTTTAGCAGAGACAGAGCCTTGTAGAGACGCTTTGGGATCTGCAAACAACAACACGTGTCAGAGATTTCACAGCTTAAAAGGAAGAACTTCAATTAATACATTTGTAGATAGATAATATTTTTTTAAAGGAGAAGCAGCCAGAGTTTGTCATAAGTATCTGATGTTGGCTCGATGGCTGAACATTAAATCAATTCCAGCCAACTACCTTCATCTGTCACTTTTTTTTTTTTTTTTTTAATCAAAAAGGTGAAAATATGCTGCACTCAAAAACAAACTTGGCCAGAAAAAAAAGCAAATTTGACTTCACAGCTGGGTTTTCAAAGTGCACATTTCAGCTAAGAAGAGAGGACTTGAAGGATGAGCCCCAACTGGTTGGTTTGACAAATACACATCAGATCATTTTCCCTACTTCTGCTAATGAGCAGCACACAGCCCTGAGCCCTTTATAACAGAATAATCCTGGACAGCCAACTCCCAGCAGATACAACAGCTGTGTACGTGCAGGTCGCTCACATTGATCTCCTCCAGGACGTCCTGTAGTTCATGTGACTCGGCCCCAGTCAGAGCTGCTCCCATGTCACTGAGGTAGATGGGATTATCAACCACCCTCTGACCAGCCTGCATCATCTGTAGGACAGACTCCCTGAGAGAGAGAGAGAGAGAGAGAGAGAGAGAGAGAGAGAGAGAGAGAGAGAGAGAGAGAGAGAGAGAGAGAGAGAGAGAGAGAGAGAGAGAGAGAGAGAGAGAGAGAGAGAGAGAGAGAGAGAGAGAGAGAGAGAGAGAGAGAGAGAGAGAGAGAGAGAGAGAGAGAGAGAGAGAGAGAGAGAGAGAGAGAGAGAGACACACACACACACTCTATTTTAGCATCGCTACTTTAGGATTTGGCTGTTTGTTTTTGGGTTACAGTTTTCCACACTAACTATCCATCCAATTCACCATGATCCATCCATTGGCGGCTGTTAATACAATTTATTGGGTGGGGAGGGTCAACAAACTGAACAACACACAATATACCAATCCTGTAGCCTTTATCGAGCTGCTGAGCAATGCTTAGCCTGCCGCAAAAATGTAACCTCATTGGGCCTCATTTACTAATATCTGCGTAGAAATGTTCTTACTCTCCGCACAACATAGGTATGTGTGCAAAACCACCGGATTCATGGCATATGCGCACCACATACCCTTTTTCTTCCTCGAGAGAAGGTGACATTTTTCTGGGGTGCTCTTTGCTTTTTAAAATAAAATGAATTAATATTATATTCCTGTTTGTGCACAGCTTCCATGTCAAACAAATATACTGATTGAATAAAAAAATCTAAATATCAGGTCAGGAAATCCGACTATAGTCTCTACCCTCTCTCCCTCCATGTCTCCTGCTGAGAGCTGAGCACAAGAGCTGTGGACATTTCTCGATTCTTGTATTGTGGACGCTGCTTCAGGATCATGACAAACGCACATTAAAGGTCCGGTCTTCCTGTATGTGTCAGAGTCTGCTTCTTTCTCACCAACCCTCTGACCTGCACTCACTTTACCAGTAAACACCATCACTGAACACCAGTTGTTAGAACACGTACAGGACTGATGTTTACTTTGTGTTTGTTTGAGTTTATGAGACACATGTTTCAACCAACACGAGACGCGCACAGTCAGGACATCAGGGTTACAGGGACCGGAACGATCCGGAGTCATGATCCAACATCATCGATTATTAACTATTTTAGAATATAGGACTAGATGGTGAATATCCCACCAATCAATTATAGGCCAATAAACAATTTAACGAAAGTTATATTTCAATATGAACATTCTCATATACTATATTGTAAACTCAGTAAACTATCTCAACTGGTGTTGTTGAAGATTTTAAAGTATGACATTAAATGAAGAGGAAGAAAGGGCATAAATTTCATGGATATTTCGTCAATACATTAATAAATTTGTATTGTTGTCTATTAAAGCCTTTTTGTATTTAAATAAATGGAGATCTAATTTACTATTCATTTAGTTAAAAAGATGTGCGTTTACATTTTCTAGGACAGCCCTTGTTGGCGTGTTTTTGTAAAGAAATCAATGGATTTGCTGCAGTTCCCCTGTCAGCTCACAGCAGATGCAACTCAGTGACGTCAGACGTACCTGAGACGGCGTTGAGAGTCGAACTATCACATTAGATTAAAAAAAAAAAAACGTAACTTAATCCCTATTGGCTGTAAATAAAAACTAAAGGGTCTGGGGTGAAAAGAGCTGAATTCCAGAGTAAAATCTGCAACAACCAATTAAAGAGCAGCCTCAGGTCCCATCGTTGCCAAAGGTTTAAGGACCCCCATTCACTTCCATTAGGCCAGTGCCACAAACCCAGACATATTATGTATTTAGACAGAAATTAACAAAATACAATTTGAAAACAACACATTTTGAATGCTGACAGGTGCTTAAGGTCCACCAGGAGCATTGTACGAGTAAGCTTGTATTATTGTTTAACATGTTTATACAGGCTTTTTTGTCTCGGAATGTTGGAGAGGGCGGGCGCCCCAGCGCCCTGTATTAACCAGCCGCCATTGGATCCACCCATCATTATGATATCACAACATAATATAGACTCATAACTGGTATATTGTGTATGAATGTGTGCAGGTGTGTGTATAGTTCAAGTCATTGTTAACAAGTTAAAGAAAATACATAATGAAAAAGTTGCAAAAATCTAGGCCTTGAACTTTGAGTAAAATTCAGGATACAGAATACTATAAAAATCTATACAAGATATTATTGGAAAGAATGAAAGGAAAACTGTGTTTAAGGTTCTATCACAGAACATATTGAAGCTGCTTTTGCTAATATTGACGCAGGCCTGCAGGCTGTGTGTGTGCTTGAGCATGAAAAAATTGTATGACTTTAAGGGACCAAGTACTAAAGACTGTGACAAAGTAACTAAATAAAAAGTCTGACCTGTAAAGCGGGTTGAGTGCAATGATGTCCCTGATGGTCTTCACTATCTCTGCTGTCAGTGCCTGCAGACACACACATCACATCCCACAAGTTCAACTCTTAACTGAGACCATCTGTTCTACAACAAATGCCACACAATCACCAATGATTTCAGTTTAACAATGAGTGAAACACATCATCTCAATGGAACACACATACCTTGACCTCCTCTGTGACAGTGAACTGCTCATGTTGAACATTGTCCACTTCCACCATCAGGATGTCGGAGGAGGTGAGAGGCTGGAGCTCTGGGCTCAGGTCTGCGTCTGAAATCTGACCAAACACAAGGGGGTTCACATCACAGCCATCAATGTGAAAACCAACATAAACGCCAAACACTTTCACTGCCCTCTTTTACACACACAGTGGTGACAGTGGCCTAAACATTTATTATTTTCTTTTAAATAGTTGCTGAATAGATCTATTAGATCACTGCTGTATGTGTCTCCAAAACATTCAAACCACAGTTTATTCATGGCTGTGCAGACTCATTTAATAAACAGTATGTAGTGAAAAATAAATTTAAAGGAGACCTATTATGCTTTTTTGGGGTTCATAATTTTAATTTGGGGCACTACATTTTCCAGACAAGGTGAAGGTGTTGAAGATGATGATGAAGGTGCTGATTGGCTGCATCCTCTGCTGAAGTGTTAGTCTGGGTAACGTTTGAGGGTTATTCATTTTGCATGTGAGGCTCGTGTTACACACCTTGTCCTCCACCACAGACCCTGGTTGGTCCTTACGGCTGCGTTTAGATTTGCGTCTCGGTGGAGGTTTGGACTGGGACTCAGGCTCAGCCTCTGACCACACGGGGGGTGTTGCGGCCTCGTCAGGCTCCACCTCCAGCTGTCTTGTGATCTTGATCCTGAAAGGCCAGAGTGTACAGTACATATAGCTGAGGTGGTCTACACATGGTACAGGGGAGGGCGATCTGACCATTTTATATTGTGATCAACCTTGAAGACGTCTGTGATCTACTTTTTGAGCGAATCATAGATGGTGACATTTTATGCCATTTAAACTCGCTATGTTCACAATCCAACTGAATGATGGTGTACTAGATTAACCCTGCTGATTGGCCAATATATATCATGTGTCTCTATCATAGGTTCTCAGTTGATTCTGCTGAAAAAGATTTAAACATGATCTGTCAGCATGGTGGACGAGGACGTGGATGATTTATCTCTGCATAGTCAGATATTTCTCAAAGCAAAATTAACTGTCAGGTGAGGGTCGACAATGCAGTAGGCAACCTGACAAATCTGTTCAAACACCATTGTTCCAATACAAATCATGTATAAATAATTCAGTTATAGTGATCAAGTAATCCGCTTACAGTGTTCATTTTTTACATATTATGCTGTTTTACCCATTCTGAGTTTACAAGTGTCTGATGCTACTGTTTGTGTGTGTGTGTGTGTGTGAGAGAGAGCGCGAGAGCGAGAGCGAGAGCGAGAGAGAGAGAGAGAGAGAGAGAGAGAGAGAGAGAGAGAAGTGAGTCACTTTGTGTGTCTGCTATTACCTTTCCCTCAAATTCTGAGACTATCATACAGAAGTTACGCAATTCGGTTACAGTACTCAACTGCTTATGGTGATCAATTTGGCCCGGGACAAAAGTCATCACTATAAGCAGTTTCCATTGTACTACAATTTTTTCATGCAATACTGTGCTTGGTGCAAATAGATCAGTACATAGACTGATAAGAGTACATTTCCAATTTAGGAAGAAAGATCACAATTCAGTTCAGGGATCGCTACTGAATGTTAAAAAGAATGTACCAGTTTCAGTCCTGTCCCTGATAAAAGCGATACATATATAACCCTATATCTATGGATTTTTGTTCCAACAAACCCCCCATTTTACACAGAATTTTAGTCATCCAGCAGCAGTAGTGTTTCTGACCTGCGATGTCCCATGACAATCATCCTCAACTTGTCTCCCAGGTCCTGCATCTCATGAATCTGAACAAAAGTCCCTGTAGAGTAGACGGCATCAAGAGACTCCACCACATCTGACTCATTACTGGAACAGAGAGAGACACTCGTTACTACACACACACATCAGTCACTGACATACTTACATATTGTGTGGACACAATTCATTTCTTACATTATTTGTATTTCTATAACACTTGATTTCTTGTCATAACAACCATGATACTGTGAGGTTCTGATTATGAAATAACCTTAATTCGGTCAATTATGAATGTGTCATCAGAGTCATCTTACTTATCATCTCTCTTCAGGAAGACTCCAGCGTACGGCTGAGCCAGGCGAACCTTCCTCCTCAACAGCTCCATTAACGCTTTGTTCTTTACCTGACAGGAAAGGAGACAGACGCATCACACACAAACTCACACTCAGCAGCACTTGAAAATACTTCACCTTAAATGTAAGATTTACCCCTGCATGTCATTTTATTATGGATTGGCTATACAGAGGGAGGTTTTAGAGAGTGTCAGTGAGTCTGGAAAAAAATTCTCACTTCCTCACTCTACAAGCAAATAAGCATGTACATCATTTTTGTTCAGATCACAGGATGTTTTAATCCAGTCTGACAATACAGAGGGGTCCGTTGTTGATTCATTTGATTGTGTGTGAGTGAGAGAGAGAGAGAGAGAGAGAGAGAGAGAGAGAGAGAGAGAGAGAGAGAGAGAGAGAGAAAGAAAGAAAGAAAGAAAGAAAGAAAGAAAGAAAGAAGAGAGAGAGAGAGAGAGAGAGAGAGAGAGAGAGAGAAAGAAAGAAAGAGAGAGAGAGAGCAGGCAGCTCAGCAAGAAGGGGCTGAGCCAATCAATGAATTTGAAATCATATTTTTGTCATTTGACAGAGTAAAAAAATTGGAAAAACAATATGGGTGATGAGCATTAAAAGTGTGTCAGTGGCCACAAATTAATTTGAGTATGTAAAACACAGAAGTGAACTAATAATTTGGGTCAGAGGACATCAGCTGAGTAGGTGGTCCTCCAATCTGATCCAGGACACATTCATGTCCACACAGGTAATGCTTCTCAAATCACCCCTGAATGGAATCAGATGTCCAATGCATCCCGTTTCTTTCAGTCCAAATGGAAACCAACAGTCACTTTTGTCAAAGGAATAATACAGCACTGTTTTCTGGCTCACAGAAATTAGGTGCACTGACTTGAGCTGCACATGCTTGTTGTAAGCAAAGACATTAGAGCCTGATCTAAAACAGCGTTACAAATGAGAAAATCCTCTGGCTGCCCCGTTACTCCAACACAGCCCAGCCTCCAGGAGTGTGACCTCCGAGCGTTGCTGTGGGATTGCATCATCCCGGGTCACTGAAGGAGGTCGGGGTCTTCCTTACCTCTATAATCTTGATGAAGCGGGGGAACACCGGGTTCCTGCTCACAGCGATTAGCGGCACATTGGGAAAGACCTCCGGGACCATCATGGGGGTAAGCGCTGTCATCTGAGGTCCGCTGTACGGGACTCCCCCGTCTCCCCCAGACTCCTCTCCCCCGGAGCCTGCACTCTCCCCACCGTCCTCCCCGGAGAAGCCGGCACCGCTGGCCCGGTTCCCGAACATCCTGTCCTGAACCATGAAGGGCCGAGGAGTCGGTTTGAGAAGATCGGTTTGGCCGCGGAGCACGGCACCGGCTCGCATCCACCGGTGGGTTCTAAGGGTCAGCCTGCAGCCAGCTGTCATTGCTGTGCTGACGGGGACGTGAGAGCAGCTCCCGGTGCTGGTGTAGAACCGTGGCGGCTGAAGGCGGCTCAGAGCTGAAGTGTCGCTGCTGGGGGTCCGGCTCCACCCGGCCCAATTCACTTTTATTACAGCCGGATTTCTGTGCATCTGTCTCGCAGCGCTCAGCATCTTCATGCACGACGCCATGTTGATCTGGAGCTTTCTGCAGCATGTGACCCACCTTCTTCCGTCAACGTTTGATGACGTAGTATTGGTTTCACAACACAACCGAAGGTGAAGTGCTGCTGATGTCAAACTTCTGCTGTCATTTCTACAGTAACTCGGATAGTTCAAAATACAATGAAGAAGCTGTAACTTAATTTCTTAACTCAGTAAAGGAATTGAAAACTATTAAACATGTGTGTCACCCCTCTTGGATTACAGGAAACTGCTATTAGCCAATTTAAGAATTGCTCCTCATCGATGTAGACCTATTTCTCTACTTAAGAGAAAACATTGCCTTGTTTTTTTGCCAATAAACTTAAAGCAGCCCTTGACACAATTATTGATGAGACTCAGTCAGACTTTGTGAGAAATAGACATATTTCTATTAATGTTAGACTTGTCTTGGGCATACTTGAGTATTCTGGACTGGTATCTGAAGATTGTTTTGTCCTCTTTCTAGACTTCTAAGACCTTTGATTCAATAGAACATCATTAAATGTTTCGCTCCACAGAAAAAATATTATAGTACTTTCTGTAATTAATGTACTTTATGACTTTTCAAAGGCATCTGGTCTATGCTGGAAATAAATATGAACTTTTGGCTGTTAAAGACTGTATTATACACTATTTGCAATATCCCTGCAAAGGACCAAATTACTTATTCGGGGATCCACATTTCTAAAGACCAAAAATCAAGATGCTCCTTAAACTTGAATCAGATAATACAAAATAACTCACAAGAAATTGGACCACTGGTTGCAAAGAGAGGCAGAGTTTTAATTAGGAAGGATGAGGCTTTATATGGGCTCACATACATTGCACTGGCTTTTCATCTTGACAGTAAGTTATTGATTGGATGCTTTTTTATTTTATTTGGAAAAGTCATACACATTATATTACAAAAACTACTGTTATGAATAATTACAAATCTGGGGGGCTTAACTTTCTGGATTTTATGACCCTGAATAATACAAATTAATTCATAAAATGTGTGTATCGGAGTGAAACAAACTGGGGGGGTCATCACTGACTTTGTCCACTGGTGTAAACTGAATCACCTTTACATCAACGCCACCAAGAAAAAGGAGATGGTGATAGACTTCGCAGGAGGTCGCCCCAGAACACACAGACGTCCTGTACAGGAGGAGCCAGAATCATCTCCATCTGCTGAGGAGACTGAGGTCCTTCGGAGTGTGCAGGACACTACTAAGGACTTTTTATGACACTGTGGTGGCTTCTGCATTGTTCTACGCCATTGTCTGCTGGGGGTGTGGATGCACTGAGAGGGACAGGGAAGGACTAAATAAACTGGTTAGGAGAACCAGCTTGGTCTTGGACTGCCCTCTGGTTTCCGCTGAGGAGGTGAGTGAGAGGTGGATGCTAGCAAAGCTGAAGTCAATCATGGAAAACACCTCTCACCCCCTACATGACACCGTGGGGGCCCTTACAGCTCTCTCAGCAGCAGACTGCTCCACCCACAGTGCAAGAAGGAACGCTTCCACAGGTCCTTTATTCCTACTGCTGTCAGACTCTACAACACCAACCCGAAATGTAAAATAAATGCTGCTCTGGTCATGTTACTTACACTATTTGCACAATTTCTAAGAGAAAGCAACTTGCTGCACAGTTGTTGTCTGTGTACAAATGTTTTATTTTTATGTACAAAACAGATTTATAGCATTTTTTTATTTAACTTTAATTCTTTATTTTTATTCTATTGTCCTTTTTATATTTCTCTATTCTTCCTCATTCTGACCTGCCTGCTGCTGTAACAAGTGAATTTCCCCGGTGTGTGGATCAATAAAGTTTTATCTTATCTTATCTTGATGCACTTTCTCGCCAGTACCAACAATATGAGTCAATTACATCAATTGAGGCCTTGCTGCCGGGCACCTCTCTTGTAGACATGCTACTCCAGACCAAGACAATGCCTCAGCAGTAGGTAACAACAGGTAAAGATTTAATTGTGAACTGAGTGCCTGTTCTCTGCTCTTCTTGATCCCCCAAAACTTGATTATGTCCGTGCACACTGAGATCATTGGAGTCTAGTACGACCCATATGCTGTTTTAAAGACAAATTTGTCCTTCTAGACACTGTTAAATGTGGGATAGTTCACAAAAACATGAAAATTCACTCATTATCTACTTATCCCCTATGCCGAACGAGGGATGGGTGAAGTGTTTGAGTCCACAAAACACTGGAGTCTCAGGGTTAAACAGCGTTGCAGCTGAATCCAATACAATTGAAGTCAATCATGACCGCTTCTTCAGACGCAATAGAACAACTGAAAAAATGTTTTGCTTCCATACTGCTCCTGTGGTGTCATCCAAGTGTCTGCAAGCCCCGACATTCATATATACGACTCAAAACAGCGTTTCAAGATTCATGCATCCACACGGATTCCACTGATGAAGACACCTCATTAACCTTCTTAGTTTGTGTTATGTTCATTGTCAGACAATTTTAGGTCAGGTATTTTGCTTTGCCCAAGTGGTCAATCATGTCATCAATATGTGGTGTTGGGTATGAATCAAACTTTGTCACAGAATTAAGGTATCTGAAATCAATGCAAAACCTTAATGTGCCATCCTTCTTCGGGACCAAAACTACTGGGTGGCACCACTCACTTTTTGAGCGCTCGATGACCTCCAGAGACAGCATCAGTTCAATCTGTGCGACCTGGGTTTTCTTGAAATATACGAGGATTACATAAAGATTTCACCTTGTTTTGTTGATCAGCTGACAGATGGCTAAGATCCAGTTCAGTGAGGGCTGGCGAAGGGGAAGTATTGATCATCCACGTCTTCTTCCTCTTTCAAACCTCTTATCAGCAAGACCTCTGCCTTCTTCTCTGGCTTTTCAGCCCACTCCTTGAGGAGGTTCACATGGAGCACCTTGCTGGACCGTGTTTGCCCTGGGGCTGCAAGCTGGTAGGTGGTGGGTCCAAGTTGTCTCTCTACCTCAAATGGTCCTTGCCATTTTGCCAGAAGCTTGCTGTCGCTGGTTGGCAACATGACCTTCTGACCCAGGGTAAAGGTCCGCTGCCGTGCTGTCTTATCATAGCAAGCCTTCTGGTACTTCTTAGCCTCCGCCATGTGCTGCCAGGCAAGTTCAGTCATCTTTTGTAGCCTCTCTCGCATCTGAACAGGAGATGATATTAACATCCACCTCCCTCCCATGGTCTCCTTCCCAGGCCTCTCTTAGCAAGGTCAGAGGTCCCCTCACCTCATGACCATACAAAAGTTCAAATGGGGAAAACCCAGTAGAAGCCTGGGGTACTTCCCTGTATGCAAAAAGGAGGTAGGGTAACCATTGATCCCAATCCGAACCTGTGTCGTTGACAAATTTACGTAGCATTTGTTTAAGGGTCTGGTTGAACCGCTCCGTCAATCCATCTGTCTTTGGATGGTAAGGGGTTGTTCGCACACACTTGATACCAAGCAGTTGGTAGACCTGTTTCAACAGTGTGGACATGAAGTTAGTGCCCTGATCAGTTAAAATCTCACAGGGGAAACCAACTCTGGAGAAGAACTGAATAAGGGACAATGCCACAGTCTTTGCTTTGACAGATTTTAGGGGAAATACCTCAGGATATTTGGTAGCATAATCTGTGATCACCAGCATGAAGCGGTTTCCAGTCTTGCTCCTTTCAAGTGGACCAACAACATCCATACCAAGTCGTTCAAAGGGAATATCGATAATAGGGAGAGGCTGAAGCGGAGCTCTCAAGGGTCGTTTTCCAGATGTCTTCTGGCCCTGAGGGCAAGTCCTACAAAACTGGGCAACATCTGTCTTCAAACCAGGCCAGTAAAAGTGTCGTCTAATGCGAGCCAGGGTCTTATGTTTCCCTAAGTGGCCCGCCCAGGGAACAGAGTGGCCCAAGACAAGTACTGTGTCTCGGGCTGACTTAGGAACCACTAGCTGCTTGGCTGGTCCATGGTGATGGTAGAGGATACCAGAGCTGCAGTGCTAAACACTTCTCTGCGCTCCCTCTGGATCAGTCACACAACCACAAACCTATAGAGATTGTGTCTGTCCACTGTCCCATTCAATTATTTAAATCAAACAATAACAGAGGGAGAATTCCACAAAGAAATCTAATAGAAATTAACACAACCTCTGCAACAACTCAGGAAACAAAGACTTTTAAATGTGGTCTTTTAAACATAAGATCATTATCATCAAAGGCTATTTTAGTTAATGAACTAGTCTCAGATCACAACATTGATTTATTGTCCCTCACTGAGACGTGGCTGCATCCTGATGAATATGTCAGCCTAAATGAATCTACTCCCCCCAGTCATATAAATTCACACGTTCCCAGAGAATGTGGTCGAGGAGGTGGAGTTGCTGCTATTTTTAACTCCAGTCTATCAATTAATCCTGAACCTAAATGAAGCTACAACTCATTTGAATGTCTTGTTCTTAGTCTTCCACGCCAATCTAAGAAACACCAACAGCCAATCATATTTGCTGTAGTTTACCATGCCATTACCATGCCAACATTTTTTAATGGAATTCCCTGAGTTTTTATCAAACCTAGTCCTAAAGACCGATACAATTATTATTGTTGTTGACTTTAATATTCATGTTGACAATAATAAAGATAGCCTTAGTGTCGCATTTATTTCGATATTAGACTCAATTGGTTTCAGTCAGTGTGTACACCAACCTACTCATTGTTGTAACCACACACTTGACCTGGTATTATCTTACGGTGTCAAAATTGAACATCTTACAGTACTTCCGCGCAATTCCAATTCTATCAGACCATAATTTAATAACCTTCGATTTTTCACTATCAGAATATATGCCACTAATAATAAAGTCATTTTCTAGCTGTTTACCTGATAGTGCTGTAGCTAAATTTAAGGAAATAATTCCAATTACATTTAAACCCATATTATCCGTCAATATAAACAACAAATTCATTAAAAACCTTAGCTCCACTGAGATTGACCATCTCGTCAATAGCTCTGTAGACTCATTACGATTAACACTAGACTCAATAGCGCCTCTAAAAAAGAAACATATTAAACATAATAAATTAGCTCCGTGGTATAATTCCAAGACACGAGTTAAAACAATTATCAAGAAAATTAGAAAGGAAGTGGCGCTCCAGCAACCGTGTTGAATATCTCTTAGACTGGAAGAGTGGTGTTAAAGCATATATATAAGAAGGCCCTCCACAAAGCAAGAGCTGCCTACTATTTGAAACTAATAAAAGAGAATAAAAACAACCCCAGGTTTCTCTTCAGCACTGTAGCCAGGCTGACAGAGAGTCACACCTCCACCGAACCCAGTATTCCTCGAATAGCAATATCTTTATGACCTTCTTTAATAATAAAATTCTAACTATTAGAAATCAAATCAAACATCTCCTGCCCTCAATTGGCACTAAAATCTCAGAAACGGCTAAGAATCCTACCAATTATTTAGACAGCTTCTCTCTGATCACCCTTGATCAGCTGACCAAACTAATCTCATGTTCGAAACCAACAACTTGTATCTTAGATCCCATTCCTACAAAATTACTTAAAGAAATTCTGCCCCTAATTGATAGCACGTTACTGCACACAATAAATCTGTCATTATCATCAGGATATGTACCACAGTCTTTTAAAATAGCTGTAATCAAACCCCTTCTCAAAAAACCCACCCTAGACCCAGAGGTTTTAGCCAATTACAGACCAATATCTAACCTCCCCTTCCTGTCTAAAATCCTAGAAAAAGTTGTAGCCAATCAGCTGTGTGAGTTTCTCCAGGAAAATAATATATATGAAGACTTTCAGTCAGGGTTTAGAGCCAATCATAGCACAGAGACAGCCTTGGCAAAAGTCACTAATGACCTTCTAATAGCTTCAGATCAGGGATTTGTGTCTGTCCTTGTTCTGTTAGATCTTAGTGCAGCATTCGACACAATTGACCATAACATTTTACTACAGAGACTAGAACAGTTAATTAGCATTAAAGGAACCAGCCCTAAACTGGTTTAAATCCTATTTCTCTGATCGCTCCCAATTCGTGCAAATTAATGATGGGTCATCTGTGCGCACCAAAATTAACCATGGTGTTCCACAGGGCTCTGTGCTCGGCCCAATTTTATTCTCATTGTATATGGTTCCACTCGGAAACATTATCAGGACACACTCGGTCAATTTTCACTGTTATGCGGATGACACCCAGTTATACTTGTCAATAAAACCTGAACAAAGTAATCAAATAACTAAACTCCAAGCATGTCTCAAGGACATAAAAACCTGGATGACCCGCAATTTTCTCTTATTAAACTCAGATAAAACAGAGGTTCTAATACTTGGCCCTAAACACCTTAGAGATACATTATCTAATGATATAGCTGTGCTACATGGCACAGTCAGGAACTTGGGAGTGAACTTCGATCCTGATTTTTCCTTTAATTCACACTTAAAACAAATTTCTAGGACCGCCTTTTTCCATTTGCGTAATATCTCCAAAACCAGACATGTCCCTAAAGTCTCTAAAAGTAGAGTAGGAGCCAGAGCCTTTCAGCTATCAAGCTCCTCTCTTATGGAATCATCTCCCACTTTCAATTCGGGAGGCAGACACCACCTGTATGTTTAAGAGTAGGCTTAAAACCTTCCTTTTTGATAAAGCTTATAGTTAGAGCTGGTACAGGCTTGTCTTGGACCTGCTCTTAGTTATGCTGCTATAGGTCTAGAAGGTCGGGGGACACATGACACACAGAGCTTCTCTTTCCAGCTTCTCATTCCTCTTCTCAATCGTTATCATATCAAAGTAATTCATGTCTCATCAATACATGTTACTGACTTGACTTCTTCCCCGGAGTCCCTTTGCTTTATTGTCCGCAGATCCAGGGCCGCAGCTGTGGCCACATCGTGGATTAGGATCTGTGGATCGCGTATCAGAGATCGTAATGGTGGATCCAGTATGGCGGATTCTGTATCGTGCTGGCTGATCGTGATAATAAAGGCGGATCCTTTATCATTTTGGCATCGGAAAATGGTGATGGACCACGACCAAGGTGGCAGCTGATGATGGATCCTAATGGCGACAGTGAACAATGACTGTGGACTATAGTGGCATCCGATCTTGATGGTGGATCATGATCTTGCTGGCTGCTGACCATAGACTATGATTGCAGAAAGACTGCTTGATACATAGTATTTCTCAGATACTTGACCCTTATTGACATTAATCCACCAATTCACTGACCTTCAGTTATGCTTCAAAAAGGTCTACCCCTATCAATACTGCTAAAACCTTGATGATGTTTCCCTTCACACTTGACATCTATTGCACTTCTGTCTGTCCTGGGAGAGGGATCCCTCACATGTGACTCTCTCTGAGGTTTCTACGTTCCTTTTACCCTGTTAAAAGGGTTTTTTAGTAGTTTTTCCTCACTCTTGTTGAGGGTTAAGGGCAGAGGATGTCACACCATGTTAAAGCCCTATAAGACAAATTGTGATTTGTGAATATGGGCTATACAAATAAAATTTGATTGATACCCTTTCGCAGGAAATACTCCTCCAGGACTGTTGCTAGCATGCTGCCACACTGTGACCAAGCTGGAGTCATCTCGCTGCATATGGGCTATGTTGGAAGGCATCTTGAAGCCATGTGGAAAATCTGGAGGTACCTGATCTAATGGCGTTACAACTGTGAGTTGAAATTTGTCCTGCCTTCTTTGCTTGCGTGACTTTCGGGGCTTCTAAGGCTGGATGTCTTGGTCAGCATCATAAAAAGGAAAGGCACTAAAGGTTTCAGAGGGCTCATCTACCAGCTTGGCTTGGGCTCTGGTTACTGTAACATTACAACTTTGAGGTCGGTGTAGCAAATCAAACAAGATTGGCAGGTCACTACCCAGCACCACTGGGAAAGGAAGATAATCTGCAACTCCAATGTTTAAAAGGTAGGTTTGTCCTTGAACTTCAATATAAATGTCAGCAGTTGGAAAAGGCTTCTCATCCCCATGCACATAGCAGATGGGGATGCCTTCAAGAGTACAGATAACATTAGATGGTACAAACTGCCTGCGCACCAGGGTCTGATCACTGCCACTATCAATTAGGGCTCTTAGTAATTTCCCATTAATTAATGACAGTTGTGAACTTCATGGATCGGTCATTGTTATGATTAAGGTCAGATTTACGAGGTAAAACACACATTTGAGTGAGCTTGGGGGGGTTCTTTGGGCACATGGGTTTTAAGTGACCTTCCTGTCCGCATAGGTAACAAATTTGCTAACCTGCTTTGTTGGTGTATATGCTGACTGATTCTCCCTCATGGGAGCCTTACCCACATCTGGTATTGCTCCCCAGTGATATTGAGGGGATGTGGGCCTGCGAATGTGTCTTGTAGCCTTCCAAGTGGTGTAGATCCATGGTTGTCCTTTTCACTGGGCAGCCACAAACACATCGGCCAGTGAAGCAGCCTCTGCAGCTGTTGAAAGATCACGTTCCCTGACCCATACCTGAAGCTCAGGATAACGCAAATACTGCTCCATGATAATAATTTCACCAACATCTTTAATAGTTTTACCAGCTGGTTGGATTCACTTCCCATACAGCTCCTCCAGTCTCACATACAGCTCCTTGGGTGTTTCGCCAGGTTCAACCTCTGCAGAGTGGAATCTTTGTCTGTAGGTCTCAGGGTTAACATCATATTTTCTGAAAATAGCATCTTTTACACTTTCATAATGAAAAGCATTATCCATGTGTACATAGGCACCTCTAGCCTTACCAGTTAGGCATGGGATCAGGTGAAAAACCCAGTCAGACTTAGGCCACCTACATGCTGCATCAATCCTTTCGAAAGTTAAAAGAAAATGTTAAATTTCATTATTGTAAGCTTTTCTAATCTGGGCTCCTTTTCTAACCGAAAACGACCTGATGAGGAACTGGCTGGAGGACCCTCATGTGACAGGACTGCTTCGGCCTGAGGATCTGATTCAAGGATTTCCAGGCCTTGGGTGTCTGGCCCAGATGGAATGAGCTCTGGGGCTCGGGTAGTACGAACCTGTACTTCCATCTGCAGGAGTTGGAACTGATGTTGAAGTGCCTTAAACCGCTGCTCCTGGCGTGCAGTCGCCTCCTTCAGTCGAGCATCACAGACCTCTTGCTGGTCTCTGTGGGCACGAATAATATCTGCCAGGTCTGCCAGAGTTGGTTCTCTGACATCGTTGATCTCAGTGTCTGTGACCCCTCCAGAGGCTCCAGTGTCTGTACCATAGACTTCCTCATCTTGACCAGTCTGTGGTTCAGTAAGCTCCACACTATTTCCTCTTCCAATCTGTCCTCCACGTTGCATTGTTCACAAGGTGGAGCTGGGCGTAACAAGATAGGAAAAAAAAAGAAGTGCTCTCTATCGGCTGATCCCACCACTGCCACCATATGTCAGGGACCGAGCAGGAAGACCAGAGAGCCACCAATAGTTTCTTTGAACAAATCTGATACGCGATACGCGATCCACAGATCATAATCCACGATGTGGCCACAGCTGAGGCCCTGGATCTCCCAAACATACTAACATTGAAAACAAACTACAGCCACAACATAACACCCCAGTATAAGACCATATAATATTAACTAAGGGAAAATAATTAAATATAAATATCAAACAATAATCAAAGATTAACAACTAAAAATCGAAATAAGGAAATAATGTCCCTCCCCATGATTACACGAGACATGGTGCAGTCCAATTAGTGCTTAAAGCCATTTAAGGTTGTCTGCTGCAGCTGAGCGTCCTTTTGATGACTGGCCAGATGACTCCAGCAGCAACCCCCAGGAACAAGAAAACTTGATTAATTATCACAGAAAAAAAAGATATAAATAAATAAAAGTATGTTGTATGAAACCAAAATGTGTCCAGTTATTTAATAAATGAAGTGGGTGTGTGTGCAAAGAGACACAAACTAAGCAAATTAGGAATTAAAAGAGGTTACCACCATGTTACAGAGTTTCAGCGTGTGTGGTTGCTGGTGCGGCCATTACAAAGACCCTTAGAATGTTAAGATATCAATGTTTAATATCATATTTAAAAATGCTGTCCTAAAAGATTGCCAATATTTTCTCTTTCTCTTCATTATTTTACGGATTATATAAACTCATGAATTTCATAAATACTAAACAGAGTGTATGAACAATCGAGCATGATTCAATCTACTTTTATTGTATGTTATTTAATTTTTACTGTCATTGTCCCTGTCCATGCCTGAAGGTATAGTATACACTTTGTGGCATCACAAGGGGACAGGTTGTGGAGGGGCGCTACATCCTCACTCAGGATCAGTGCCCACAACCCAAAATGGCCACCGGGCTAGAGACTACAGCTCCCAGACTGCCTCATCGGGAACCCAGCTGTAGGTGCTTAAGGCCCCTAATTGAGGCAGGGCTGGGAGACTGAATAAAGGGCAGAGGAGTTGGGCCGGACGGGAGAAGAGAGGACGCCTACATGGAGGAACAGCTACCGGAGACTTGGCAGGGCTGGATTGCGTTTGTTTGACGAAGAAACCACTTTCTGGTGTGTTGGTGCCAAATTTGAGAAATTTCTAGATGCATGCAGAGAAAGACTGTGAAGAGCATAACTAACATTAACTTTCAAATAACTTGTAACCAAAATATCACAGCAACACGAATCAAACTTATAAACATCACACAGAATCGAACTAAACAGTCTTTGCTTAGCCTAGTATCATTATTAAGCCCAGTTGTGTTACCCGACCATGGAAAGGGAAAAAAGGTTGATGTGCTGTTCGAAGTTCTGTGAAATCGTCTTGCTGGTTTTGTCACAGGATCATTTTTAACTTTTAAATCTCTTAACGGACTGGCACTGTCTTACTTATCCGAACTTCTCTTTATGCACACTCCAGTTAGGGGACTGAGATCAGCCACTCAACTGCTCCTTGACAAACCTCAGACAAGGCTAGTAACCAGAGGTGATCGCGCCTTCGCAGTAGCCACCCCAAACCTGTGGAACAACCTACCACTTCACATCAGATCTGCCCTGTCTTTAACAAACTTCAAATCACTACTAAAAACACCTGTTCTCCCAGGCTTTCTGTTCGAGTTGAGTACGTTTCATTACAGCTGGTTTTATTTATCTTTTCATATATCTTTTATTCATTTTATTAATTTTAATTTTAATTTTTTTTAAATTTTTAACATTAATAATTGTATTTCATTTGTATTACTTGCACTATAATGTATTACCTTTTTACTGTCCTTTTGTTGTACCATTACTCCTGTTGTTTTTAAATGTGCTATATAAATAAAATTGACATTGACATTATTGTTCTGGCTTGGTTTCCATTGTTTTTGCACGTGTTTCCTTTTTTTATCTTAGCATGCTCCTTGGCTAATCCAGGAAACATCCAAAGAATGGAGCCATCCGTGAGCATAACTGTATTCCCATTTGTGCAAAAAAAATGAAAGGAAAAAAGAATAAAAGGAATTTCAGAAGGTATAAATGACCCCTTTTAAAAATGGCTCCTTAATGTCTTTGATGTCGTTAATCAATAGCCCAACACTAGAAGTAGCAGCAGGAAGAAAAAGGAAAATAGAAACCTTAGTAGATGATGGTAATGCACCTTGACATTGGTTTCCATGTGCCAATAAACTGAACAAAGAAGAAGAAGAAACTGTTTCTGCTGATGAAAGCAGTGAGATGAGAGATCAGGAGGAAAAAAAACTGAAAACCCTGGGTACTGCAGAGATGTCAGCCTCTCAAGAGGAGCAAGTAGAAAAGACAAGAACATGTGCAAACCCTGGAAACCCAGTTTTCTCCTGCATGATGACTACAACAGTGAAAGATGTACAACCATCGCTGAAAACAAAGCTCCAGAAACCCCTGTACAGGACAACTTCCAGTGACTACGGTTGTCTCCCACCAACCTTTGAATGCACAGCATGTACTTTCCATCCAAAAAACGGAAAATTATCTGTAGAGCAGGGCAGAAATGGGATGTATCGAGACACCTCCTTCGACACATCCCGGGATCGGTGATTGCATTGATGTCAGCCTCTCATGAGCAGCAGGTAGAAAACACAAGAACATGTGCCAACCCTGGAAACCCAGTTTTCTCCTGTGTAATGATTCCAACACTGAAAGATCTACGACCATCGCTGAGAACAAAGCACCAGAACTGGAGCTGGGCAGGAATGGGCCATATCTTGAGAATTCTTTCAACACAACCCTTCCTTCCTGAACACAGAAGGTGGCGGTAATGCACCATTGACATTGGCCACCTGCCACCACTGAACAGAACAAAGAAGAAGAAGAAGATTTTTGGAACAGGGAGTTGGAATAGGGGCTGGCCCTGTCCATTCCACGCATCAACCTGTACCTTCAGGAAAGGTGCACCAACAGGAGGTGTCGGTAATATGTTAGTTGCCATCCATCAATAAACAAAACAAAGAAGAAGAAGAAGCGCAACCAATTGTGCCTCAATTATTATCATTTGGTTCACTAATACATACCTTCGGTATCACCGCGTAAATAAACTTTAATTAAATTCAGTTCAATTATATTTGTATAGTGTCAAATCTCAAGGCAAGACCTTAAAAAAATGTTTAAGGTCAAGACCTTAAAAATTATAGAGAAACACAATTCGGAACAAAGAATCGGTGACTATGGAAAGATAAAAACTCCCTTTTGTATACTTGCATGTTAAAACAGTTTGATTCAGATAAAAATTGCTGTAGCATATAAATGAGGAGATAAAACTATAACAAACTGCATGTGCGACGGCGATCAGTTTCTGGCAGATAATTTTGCCACTTTTGGCATGACACTGGCCGTCAAGATCACATCTTGGTGATGACGTTCTGGAAATGACATCCACATATCTGCTTCGATCTGACCTCATCTTGGACATCACTTAAACAAGTCATCACAATATCATATCAAATACTGAAGCATGACAAGAATGTACCAGTGCTGTTCGGGATACTGTGTGTCATCGTCTAAAGGAAATGTTGTGATCTTTAGGGCAGTTCTTGTGATACTTTTTGCATTAACGCAACTTCACATCCTTTATAATTTATCTATTTTCTTTAACATCATTATTATTTACTATGTGTTTATATATGTCATAAAGTATTCATTATCTTTCACTCATTATTCACTGCCTGTATATCACTTTATACTCATTTATAGTATCAGTCATTATGTATAAAAAAGCCTCACTGGGCTCAATTATTTCATTTTTACTCTAGGTGCTGAAAATGCATTTCTCTGTAGACTGCTATGTGATTTAAATGCAGTATTGGCTTGGTTGAAAGCCCTGAGACATGCTTAAAGCCACTGAGGTATGGATTCTCATGTAACATGGACTGTGAAGTTCTGTACCAGAAGTACAGTGCCATCTCAATCTAGAAGAAGGAGAACACCTTGACAGACTCTCAGGACATAGTCCATCGGCCTAGGTCTAGAAGTGGGCAGGGGAGGGCAATGCCCACCCAATTGGTCAACTTTATTCTGTGCCATTTGAATCTGCCAATCACGTTAATTTAATTTGCCCCGTAAGAATTTCCTGATTTCTGAATTGCTGGTTGGAAAAAGGGTGGGTTCAAAAAACTCTATTCTCTGATTAAAATGAATCTTCATTTGAATGACCCGATATGGAATTAATACGATGATCTTTTATTATGTACCTGTTCCCATGCGTGACCCCAATACCAAGATTCTAGCAAGTCGTGTCATTTCCTCTCCGGGAGCAAGGTGCAGTACATACACATACACACATTCTTGTACTTCTGACATAGTAAGGACACTCATTGGCATAATGCATTTGCCAGCCCCTTACCTTAACCTCAACCATCACAATTTAATGCCTAACCATAACACTTACCATGACCTAAACCTAATTCGGACCCGAATCTTAAAACCAGGTCTTAACCCTCAAAAGTCAATAGAAAAAGTGAGGACCAGCCAAAATGTCCTCACTTTCCAAAAATGTCCATACCCCATTAAACCTATGCTCAAAATGGTCTTCAGAAAAAGGTATAAGTACAAGTACACACACACACGTCCCTGGGGGGAAAATAAGTTCAGTTTTTTGGTGCTGCTTTCAGGTGTTGTCATTTGATGACATTGATGACAATGATATCACTCTTATAGTTATAGTTATCTCTCTAATGGAAAGAATTATGATTATTATTATACCACGGCTTGTTTGAATTTGCTATTCTGATGTGTTCTTTAAAACTTGGATAAACACTCAACACTAAGTCCACTGTGTGACAATTTCTTATTGACCCCCAATCTTCATTCCAAAGTTCCGTCTCCCCTGTGATTTACCAGAATTATCAGTCTGTGGGGGACTCCATCCACCAATGTAACCTTATTGACTCCTATATTTACAGTATATAGCAGTGTAATATACAGTGTCTGAGCTGGACACTGGGCTCCTTTCCCTACCTGGCCCAGCCGATGGTCATTTTGACCCCCGACATAATGTTTAGTCTTTTTTATGCCTCCGCGCCGACGAAAGCCAGTGGCCCGGAGGAATTAGGTTTTTTGGGTCTTTCTGTCCATCTGTCCGTCTGTCCATCCCATTCCCGTGAACACGATAGCTTAGGAATGTCTTGAGGGAATTTCTTCAAATTTGGTAGAAATATTCAGTCTGACTGATCTGATTTTGGTAGCCAAGGTCAAGGCCAAGCTGGCCTTGCAAAGTATGTTTATGTTTTTCTTGAACAGGGCGGCTGTGGCTGAGGGGTAGAGTGGTCGTCCTCCAACCTGAAGGTCGGCAGTTTGATCCCCAGACTTCCCCATCTGCATGCCGAAGTGTCCTTGGGCAAGATGCTGAACCCTGAATTGCCCCACATAGAACAACAAAGTTCTGCTAATAGATGCACTGTATGAATGTGTGTGTGTGTGTGTGTGTGTGTGTGTGTGAGTGGGTGAATGTAAAACTGTACTGTAAAGAGCTTTGAGTGGTCATCAAGACTAGAAAAGCGCTATATAAATACAAAACCATTTACCATTTGAACATGACATCTTAAGATCAGCATGAGGGAATGTTTTAAAATTTTATACAAACACTTGGACTCAAAGATGAACTGATTATATTTAGGTGCCTGGAGGTAAAAGGTCAGGGTCAAGCGTTTTTCTAGTCTTGATGACCACTCAAAGCGCTTTACAGTATAGTTTGCCATTCACCCATTCATACAGTAAATAGCAGCACTTAGGGGCAATCCGGGGTTCAGCATCTTGCCCAAGGAGACTTCGGCATGCAATGCATTTCATTTAGCTGACGCTTTTATCCAAAGCGACGTACAATAAGTGCATTCAACCATGAGGGTCCAAACCCAGAACAACAAGAATCAAGAAAGTACAATTTCTTCAAAAAAAGCAAAACTACAAAGTGTTATAAGTAAGTGCCATTTAAGTGCAACTAAATTTAAAATTGTATTCAAGGTATAGTCGGAAGAGGTGTGTTTTTAGTTTGCGGCAGAAGATGTGTAAACTTTATGATGTTTTTAACTCGCAGTGAGGGAGCAACAAGCCGATTGGCTGAAGCAGAGCAGAGTGAACGGGCTGGGTGTTTTAACGTTTGACCATGTCCTGGATGTAGACTTGACCCGATCCGTGGTGTGAGTGAATTTCGGTAGGTTAAAAACCAGTCGAGCTGCTGCATTCTGAATGAGCTGCAGAGGTCGGATGGCACTAGCAGGTAGACCTGCCAGGAGGGAGTTACAATAGTCTAGGCGTGAGATGACTAGGGCCTGGACCAGAACCTGCACCACCTTCTGAGTGAGAAGGTGGCGCATTCTCCTGATGTTGTACAGCATGAATCTACAGGAACGTGTTGTTACAGTAATGTTGGCACTAAGGGAGAGATGACTGTCAAGTGTCACACCCAGGTTCCTAGCAGTCTGAGTGGGGGTTAAGACAGAGTTGTCAAAGTTAATAGTCAAGTCGTGGGTGGGAGAGTCTTTCCCTGGAAGGAAAAGTAGTTCAGTCTTGTCAAGGTTAATTTTCAGGTGGTGTGCAGACATCCACTGAGAGATGTCAGTCAGACAGGCAGAGATTTGTGCTGCTACCTGTGTTTCAGATTGGGGAAAAGAGAGGATTAGTTGGGTGTCATCAGCATAGCTATGGTAGGAGAAGCCAAGTGAGTGAATGACAGATCCGAGAGAATTGGTGTACAGAGAGAAGAGGAGGGGACCCAGGACGGAACCTTGAGGGACCCCAGTAGTGAGAGGACAAGGTTCAGACACAGATCCACTCCAAGTTACCTGATAAGTGCGGCCATTGAGGTAGGATGAGAGCAGGGAGAGAGCAGAGCCTGAGACACCCAGGTCCTGAAGGGAGGAGATAAGGATCTGGTGGTTCACTGTGTCAAATGCAGCAGAGAGGTCTAGAAAGATAAGGACAGAGGAGAGAGAGGCTGCTCTAGCAGTGTGAAGTTGCTCAGAGACAGCAAGGAGGGCAGTCTCAGTTGAGTGGCCTGCCTTGAAACCAGACTGGTGAGGGTCAAGAAGGTTATTGTGGTTAAGATAGGAGGAGAGTTGATTAAAGATAGCACGCTCAAGAGTTTTGGAAACAAAGGGAAGAAGAGAGACAGGTCTGTAGTTATTTACTTCAGACGGGTCGAGGGTGGGTTTGTTCAGGAGAGGATTTACTCTTGCCTCCTTCAGAGAGTTAGGGAAACAGCCAGTTGACAGGGAAGTGTTGATAAGATGGGTGACAAAAGGAAGGTCAGGAGCGATAGACTGGAGAATGTGAAATGAGATGGGGTCAAGGGGGCAGGTGGTCGGGTGGGTGGAGGTTACCAAGGTAAGAACTTGATTGGGAGACGGGGGTGAAAGAGGAAAGCGAAGGGGATGAAGATGAAGTTGATGGATGCAGCAGATGGAGAAGACTGGGATGAACTGCTGACTTTCTTGTTCGAGGAAGGTCGCTCTACAACTCAGCCACAGCTGCCTCATATTGACGTCACCTCACGTCCCTGTGAATGTGACATTAGGACTGCCATCAGGGAATTCCATTATATCTGGCACAATTCATTTGGATTTACTGATTAAGTTTCCGTGGTCAAAGGTCAAGGTCACAGTGACCTAATATGAATCTGGAAAAAAGTGTGTAGAAATACTGTATGTACAAGGAAACTGCAATGGTTGGCATACAACTGCAGTGCAGAAATTCTAGTTTTTACTAGGAACCCTACTGTATCTGTTAATATACCTTCCTGGAACACATTTTGACTTCCTAAACATCCTCAAAAAATCTTAAAGGGGACAGGTTATGGATATTTTGGGCAACTGCGCAACTTGTGGCTCACAGCCCATCATAGATCCCATGAGCCAACTGTCAGTGCTTCTCAAAGCTATAGCCATGGTTTCTGAGACTCATGTTTGACACTTAATATCAATTAAAAACAATGGTCAGTCATCAATCTGGTCAGCCATCTGTAATTTGCACAAATGCTTACAAAGCACATTAGTATATAGTGTAAAATGATATAGCTATCTCTACAATGATAATGAGGGGAACAACTCATTTATTAACAGGATAGGGGAGTCTTGTATTCATTATTTACAGCAGAATGAACTGACATCAGGCCTGATCATACTATGGTGCAGCCTGCATCAGAACCAACACTAACATTTAGAAAAATACAGCAGTGTTGTGCATGAACAGCATTCATAGAAGGATGATCTGAACGAATCAGCTTACATATGATTGACACATTTTTCAAATCATCAGGCCATCATGTGAAATACCAGGAGCGAGAGAAAATGTGTATGCTGTCTGGGAGCACACACACAGGCCCTGTCCCCACTCACTCGCTCAGAGCGGCACACACAGTGAGATGAGAAGCGTTACCGTAAAGTCGGTCAATGACTTTGTTGAAGAACAGGGAAACAGTGACAATAGAGAGTTTATCTCTGGTCTCAGCTGCTCAGTGATCAGAGCAAAAGCTGCAGCTGGTTTGTACCGAGCTGGAGTTTCTGTTTCCTCCTCCACTCTCCTGCTGATCTGCACTTTAACTAATAAACACTCATCAGTTATTAGGACTTGATCAATATGTTTGATTCAGAGCTGTATATTGATTTCTGTTTGCTTCATTGTAGAAAATGATACCACAATCAATTGGTTTTCTCAACAATTCACCATTACAAAATAAAGGTTTAAAATGGATCTGAAATCTCTTACTCCTCTTTGATGCACATATCATCATAGTCTAAACCAGTAAATTCCCATAAACTTAAGGGACATTCATTCATTCAAAATTAAATACAGATTTTACTGTCTTTTTCTCTCATATTGTTATACCCTCACCATGTTAATAAAGTGAGTTTAAAATAGCTACAGCTGGCTTCTTCTCTGATACGCCTCATAATGCTTTGGAGAATTGATGTGATCATTTAAAATATGGTATCATGGAAAAAAAATACCCTTGTTTACAAGGTTATCAATTCAGTCAGTGTAGAATGTGTTTAGAAATACTTCATAACAATCACTCAACGATTGTTTTCGTTTACTGTTTTAGAAAAGACACACATACTCACTCAATCATCTTAAAACATTATCAATGTTGTCTCCTTTCCTTCATGAATTTGTATATTGTAAATTCTTTAAATCAATTTTTTGAAGTAAAAACTTTTATTTATGTTTTTAAAAACATTTCCAGTCATCAATTCCAACATTAAAATACCTGAAAGGTCAAACTTGAAAAAATGTGTAACTGTTTTCTCAGCCATCATCTTCATCCTCTTCATCAGTATCCTCCAACTCCTCCTGGGCAACTTGCTGCTCTTCCAAAACTTCTCTCAGCGCCTGTTCCTCCTCCAGTGACGGGTCCAGTGCCTCTGTGATTTCTGGATCGCTGGGATATTCTCTCTGTGGCTGTGGTGGTAAAGGTGGGCTGTAACCTTCCCCTGCATACTTCAGACCCCATCCAACATATATGTTCTCAAACTTCCTAAATGAAGAGACAGCACATGGTTGTTTGTAAATTACAATATTTCTTTTAGTATACTGAGAGAAAAAAGATTCAGAAGTCAGAATATCCTGATCTTTTTACTTACTTTCCACAAGCATATGCAAATGCCCCCGGCCAGAGGTTAGAACGCAGCACAGCTACTGCATGCTGAGGGGTGAGAGTGGAGGACATCTTGGAGGTCCAGGGAGGGGTGTTAAACATTTCTGAGACAAAATTTTAAATAATAATTTACTTCAAGGACATAGGTTTTGTTTCAGAAGAAGAGGAACCATGAAGTCATGGCCTAAACTTAAAAAAGAAGTCTATGCATGATATTCCTCCCTCCTTCCTTTCAACCTCTCATCCATCCATCCAAAAAATGCTGTAGAGCTAAAGTGTTTACAAATGACAAATGCCAGCACCGAGAAGTTAACATCAGCATGGTTCCTTCAACAAAAACCCAATGAGATTTTCCCTTGGTTTTGGATTATTGTGGAAAACAAGCTCTGTGATAGTTAATGATATATACATGTTTCGCTAGTAGTAGTAGTTGCCCACCTTTCTGATAGTGATTGATTTGAAACCTAACACCAGTCTTCATAAGTGAAAAACTAATGTGATGTTATAACCGAACAGCTTCCAACTTTTTAATTTGATTCAACACTTAAAAGCCTTCCCTCTTAGAAAGTCAACCATGAGTGGGGTATTTACTTTTGTATTTTATGTCATGGAACAGAGGTCACCACGCCAAGCCGAGATCTACCACCCCAATATCTTCCCCAAAAATATTTTGCAATTTCTGTTCAAGGCTTAATATACTAGCAGAAATATAAACAAAGAGAGGCAGTTATACAATGCACAATACTCACATTAATATCGATTCATATTTACAACATCTGTTTCATGCACAATATTTAGCTTCTCAGTTCAACAATATGTTCTGCAGAGGAGCTGCTACTGCTGTAAGTTTTTACATATAGGCTTTGCCTTGAATATGGCCATAAATATGACTACTTCCTTGTATAAAAGTGTATGTAGTCCTGTGTACTCAAATAAATACCAGTACTATACAGTATGAAGCTGTGCAATTTCCGCTTCTGCACATATTTCACAAATGGGTTCAGTCAACATATATGCAGGAGTGCTTTTAATTTGAAAGACGTACAGGAAGTGTTGCAACCATTTATGTTTGTAACATAAATGCAACAGATAAACATTAAAACTCTTTGAAACCCAATATTTATCTGTCTATGTCACAAACGTATTTCCAACACTTCCCGAACCCGTTTAAAGTAAAAGCACTCCAGTGTTTCACTTTCTGAATCCATCCATTTGTTCTAACTGGACGCAAGACCAGAAGATGCACGTCTTCTTATTTTAGAGTCATGGCATGTAGTTCAGTACATAATCTGACTTGTATTCAAGAAAATGCAGTAGATAAACCAGCAGCTCTGCCGGCAGAAGCAGACACGCCTGTGTGAGCGATGGAAAACCGCCACACAGCTGGTCTGCGCCGTGAGTCCAGAGAGTCAGCCAGTGAGTCCAGAAAGTTATGGGCATTGACAGTTAAGGCCTTCGCGATCGATAGGTTGGTTACCAATGTCATAGAATAAAAACATGAAAATGTCTTGAGCTTCTGGTAACCACAGACCTTATTTCAGGCATCTAGATATAAGCACAGGTGGGTCCACCTGCTGGGCATTTCCGGCTAATGTACCTCCAAAGGTGTCTTGGCGCAGGCTGCAGGGTCATCAGCCGGGAGCCACCCTTCGCTGATGTTTCACTCCTTTAATCCTGGAACATCTCAAGGTGGTGGAGCAACTGGCCCTAGAATCCCTATTTTCCCCACGCCTTATCCCTCGTTCTAAACTAGAAGCGTCCTTGTTCTGCTTCCTCCATGACGTCTTTGAGGGTCTTCGTCAGCTTGTAGCCTGAGACCCCAACAGATTTCAGGAGTGTAGCCTCTACAGCTGACTTCCACTGGATTCCCTCTTCCCATGGAACCTTCAGTTTGGGTGTGATGACTGTACGCGTAGGGGTGGACCATAGCACGATGTCCAGTCAAAGGGAGGTTGTAGTAATTTCTTGAGGGATCTTAACAGGTGGTCAAGGTCAGCTCTCATAATCCATTCCCCTACAGGTGACAAAAACTCACGGCACTTCTTTTACAGTACCGAAGGTACCTAACAATACTGAACCGCCACTGCAGGATGGTTGCCGCTGCTTTGGTATCAGGGTAGGCATATATTGCATGTCCGGTGTCCTTATACCGTGCTGTATTACCCTGCCGCCTGTCCTACCTCCTCGCTGCCCCACTGACCTGTGCTCACTTTGCATGTTGGCAGTGGACACCATCACTGGTCAGAGGTTCTTGGGACCCGTGCAGTGCTTAGGCTCTGGAGTATATGAGACACGTTTTTAAAAACATTGAAAATAACGAGACGAGAAGTAACGAGACACACATAGCGTTTTAGTGACCGAAACTATCAGGATTCATGATCCAACACCATCTACTAATGTATGAATAGCGACAAATACAAGCAGACACACACACGTGCTCCTCTTCCCACAGATTGTGAATCTTAAATCATTCAGAAGAAGCGACACCCCGTTTATGTATGTTGAAGTAATACGTTGTATTATAATAATAATAATAATAATAACTTTATTTGTATAACACTTTTTTAAACAAGGTTACAAATATCTTCACAAAAACATACATGGCAAAATGAGGAATGAATTATAATAGCCAGCTGATGACCTGGTCTACTATTTATGTTATGTTCCACTTACGTCCTGTACGAACTTGGGCATTGGTGTTTTGAACAGTCAGAGGTCAGGTGAGTCTCTAAGTTCGAACACGAGGATCACCTTTTCCGGTTTGTAGCCCAAACCCGATGGATTTCAATGGAAGCTTTAGGGTGTTTCTCCCAAACAGAGCCATGGTGGAAAGGCATTGGGGGAGGCCCAGCCATTTGCTGATGTAACAGTTGGCTTTTGCATCCATCTTCAGAGCTGTTGGTACAAGGTAAACTGGTAGCACCAAACCTTGAATTTCCCTGGCAGTTAGCTTCGGTCGAAGCTAGGCAGCCGTGTGTTTGTCGGACAGGTCGCCTATGTAAAGCCTTCCCAAGCTTCGCACGGGTTGGTCCGCCAAGAGTGGAATATTCTCACCATCAACTGAAAGAGACATGTTGTCACTCCTGACTCCTCTATGGTGTGAGAGACTGCAGGACTTGGTTTATTTTCATCTGGGCCCATGTTAGCAGTTCCTCCAGCCTGTTCAGGAGTCTGGAGGTACATGCTGCTATCTGAAGGAGGGTGGTGATATCATAGCTACATAGGGCCAGGAGTAGCTGACCTGACTGGGATCTGACTCCTCGGACCACATGCCTTCCACCAATCAGAATGATCTCAAATGCTGTTGTGAAAAGGATGGGGGAGATAGACAACCCATTGCTTTTCCTTTCTCAAGCTACCAACAGAGATCTCTTGAGTTGTGTAAGCAGACATGGAAACAAAAACCTAAAAAAATAGACTTTGGAGGGAGGGAAAGGGAAGTGAAAGAATGCAAAAACACTAATATGTGTTCCAGTGAGTATAATGTCACATAATGTTACTCACAATTTCAACATTTCCTGAGGTTAGGTGAGAAGTCAGCACAACAGTAAATGTTACAGTACAATGCATTGATATTTCACAATTAAAACACCTTTTGCATCATGTAACAGTTTTAAACAGCCAATCTGCTCTTTTTGGCAGCATGAAGACAAAAATGCAGGCGTTAGTGGCCTGTAGTTTATGGTAAAGTTTTTTTAGAAAAAAAGCGGAAAGCACCCTAACAACTTTATATGTAATTGTTATTCGGTTCTAAAATCGTTATCATCAGATCCACAATTTATTCACGTTTTTTTGTTCGGTTTATTGGTGTGTGGCAACTATGTCAAGGTGCATTACCACCACCTACTGTATATAACACATTGCGCACCCTGCTTGGTCCCAATTTATATGCTCCTGTCCTCTCTCTCTGGATTCTGGCAACTGGACAGTCAGAGGACACTATTTAAAGAAATTAATGAAACTGAAACTGTGAGGTTAGAAAAAAATTAACCCTTTCCTAGTTTGGCAGAGCAATGTTCAAAGACTGACCTTCATCTTGGGAAAGGGGAGTGAGCAGAGGGGGCCCAACTTCTGGCTCAGGTTCATCAGGCTCCTCTTTCTCCTCAGCCTCTCCTTCCTCATTCGAGTCCTCTGAGTTCACAGCCATGTTAATCCAAGTACAACGACCCTAAAATAGTTCACATCCTCATGTTAAATAAGCATTCACATACAACAGCTGAGAGAATGGTACTTGCTTTCCAGAACTTGCTTTGATCAGACTAGTACCTGCGGCAGGATGTGATGAACATGATGCACCCAGGTGGACAAAGACTCAGCCATCTCATTAACTGGAACACCCTCAAAATCAGAATTCACTTCATAGCTGTCTCGTGGTGCCTCATCTTCCTCATCACCTTCTTCCTCCCCAGTCTGGAAGAAGCCCTGGGGGCTGACCTGTGTGCCAGCAGAGATCCGAGCAATCTGTGCTCTCAGGTAGTTGGCTTCATTCCCAGGAAAAGGCGGGTAGCTGTTAACTGGTGCGTCCAGCTTCCCGGTGAAGAATTTACAGATCTGGCGAGCAACAGCGATCTGCGCAGGACTGACTGAAGGCAGCTTTACCCAAGGAAGACCAGGCTCTTTACACACATAGTAAACAAACTTGTTAGTGCCTGTTCCTATGGGCTCCTTTGGAACCACTGGTGGGGGTTTATACGTCGACTGAGGAAGAGGATCCATCTGAATATTAAACCATCACAAGACCAGAAAGATTAATATCATTTCTTTATCTTGAAAATATTTTTTTTGGTGAAAATGTGTGTAAAGATACAAAGCAGAAAACATACTGTATGAGTAAAACTCAAAATCTCCACATTGTGTGTGATGCTTGGGGTACAATTATGAAATGTAACCCTCTCTTTACACTTGATTCTGATTGGACAATGACATTCTAGCAATCAATAATTTAAGTCAGAAAACAGAAAGGCCTCTGATTAAAATATGAACAAATATATATTGAATGCCCTTGTTCTCTCAGCACCTGAGGCAGATACTCTCAGAGAATTAATGATGATTTTCTGGTACATTGATTTGCTACGTTCCAATTCCTCACCTCATTCTCGTCACTCTCCTGAGTTTCGTTCTCTCTCTCTTCTTCCTCAGCTGCTTCATCGGTGATCTGCTCTTCCTCCTCCTCCCCCTCCCTGCACTCAGCTTCAGCAACAATATAGTTGCTCTCTGTTCCCAGAATCTTCCCCCACAGTCTGCAGCGCAGGAGCTCCTGTGACTCAACAAGCTGCTTGAGCGAGAGAAAAATCCTCTGCATCTCCTCTCTGCCCAGACCCACTCCAGCCTGCTCCAGGTAGAAGCCGATCTCACTCACATTAGGCAGAGGTGTTTCCTGTTGCTGGAGACAAATAGATATTGTCACATTATGAATATTCAGCTTCATATAAATATCAGTTACATTAACAAAATATTCTTCTCATATGTTTTCAGGTCAAAAAGTAGGCAACATTGTACCCTTTTAATCAAAACATAACATAAGTTTATGATTTGTTCAAACTGTAATCTGCTTGGTGGAGGTAATTAGTGGCTACAAGGGATGGAAAGTATCATTTGGTGTCAAGTTTCTGCCACCTGCCACCAATGAAAGGTTGTAACGTGGTGTCATTGGCTGTCTAAAATTATGTTACAATTTTAATTAAAAGTAATTTCACCTTCAAACCACTAAGGCAAATGTACAATTTACTTGTATGTAGCCAATACCAGCTCATCCTCCTGCTCAGTGTCCTCTGGCCGAGAAAACAGTGGACGTTGCTGTTCAGCCAGTAGCTCGGCAGCTGTAGTCTGTGGAAGGTCTCGTAGGATGCTTTGCTTGTCTTCAAACAAAGCCCGCTTCACGTCACGACTTATATCCTCGATCACATCCACCACATCCTGTGGCTGCTCATCCATCACCTTTATTAGTACCCGGGTCAGGTGGTCATAGCTGGAACATAAAAGAACGATACTAGTTCCTGAGCATTGGATCATCCATTGGTCATTGCAGAGAATAAGCACACAGAAATTATATTCTCACATATAATAAACTATTTACCGTTGTACAAAATACAGATGTTTTCCGAAGAGAGTGGTATTCTGTATGTTTACTGTATTTACATGACTCTCTCTCTGTTAGTGTTTGTTGTAAAACTGAGTAAACAGTTAGAATAAACAGTTATAATCAATAATACGAACATATTTGCATCCATAGCTGTAGCTCAGCTTTACTGAAATGTGCAAAGGTTTTCAATCATTTCAGTTCAGTGGGAGTGTCCTTCAGACTGACGTCACCGTGCAAAATCAGTGGATCTGAGTTTCCTGCTGACAACCATCACTGTGTGCAGCAGGTTTCCTGTTTTATCAGGACACCTCCGCTGAGGTGATTAATTGATCAAAAATCAATCAATACAAAATAATCTGCACTTTTGAAAACAGACTAAATGTTTACACTGTTTTGGAACACACACAGTATTTGCTGATGTTTCTAAGATGTGATCTCTGTTGTCAATGCTGAGCACAGTTATCCAGATTACTGTAGAGGAGGGAGTTACCCTGCCTCTTGGAAATGGCTGTTAAATGAAGCCGAACTTTGAACCACATCAGAATCTGAATCACAGTGTAATTTAATTACAACTTCTACAGTGTTTTGATGTTCTTGCTAATGGGCTAGTACAGTTGTTTACATGAAGTTCACAGATGCTAGCAAACATGAGCGAACACCATGACACACGGTACTCACAGGTTCAGGCCGCTCTTCATGCTCTGTTTCAACATGGCAGTCTTTAGCAAGGCAGCTGCCTGCAGCGTCACTTCACTGCTGCTGTCCTGCTTTCTCTCCATCCTTCACTCACTGCGGTGGTTTCACTGGTTTCTGGGACTATTTCTTGTGTCGGGCCACGAACACTGGAAAACAACGAGGCAGCGTAGATCCAAACTTCACTGGTTGCTATGGTTACTGTAGCAGAGCGGTTGCTGGGAGCATTGCGCCCTCTAGAGGTAGTGAAGTATACAATGGTATAATATATCATTTATCATTTGGGATGCTGTGGGACACATTGTGGTCTTTAGGGCAGTGCTGCAGAATGTTTATTTTATTTTTTACACTGTATGGAGAAAGGTATTGGGACACAGCCCTTAATCACCAAATTGTTTCATTTGGTCCCATTGACACTGGCTGGACTAGGACCATTAGATCAACTGAAGGGAAATCTTAATGCTGCTAAGACATTTTGGACAGTTCTATGCTTCCAACTTTGTGAGAACAGTTTGGGGAAGGCCCTTTTCTGTTCCAGTGCACAAAGCAAGGTCGATAAAGGCATGGTTGGGTGACTTTGGTGTGGAAGAACTTGACTGGCCCTCACAGAGCCCTGACCGCAGCCTCATCAAACACCTTTGGTTGAACCAGAACAGATAGTGAGAGCCAGGCCCTGCGTCCCATCTGTGTCCGACGTCACAATTGCTCTTCTGAATGAATGGGCAAAACTTCCCACAGATACACGCCAAAATCCTGTAGAAAGCCTTCCCAGAAGAGTGGCAGCTGATACAACTCCACATTAATGACTATGGATTTAGAATGTTGTCTGATGGTTTTGACACAAAATAAGTGATGGGACTAACAAGTTTAGTGGCAAATATAACCTTTTGTAGCATAGTGTGTGTATGTGCGTGTGCGTGTGGGACAGTGGACCAAACCGCTCTGAGGCAAACGAGAGGGGGTTCAATCTTTCAAAAATAAAAAATGCTTTATGTTGCAACTTTAATGGGTATTATGATTTCATGGCATATTATTATACTATGTCAAATAACATAGCTATCTGTGACAACACTAATTTATTCTCAGGATGTGCTGATGGGGGAGTGTGGGACCCTGTCTGACCAGTTATATATGCCCCTGTTTAGGTCACTCTCAAAGTATACCTACCTAAATATCAACTGTGACATGTATGAATGTATATCTGTGGGTTAAAAAAAAGTTCACAGAATAATTTTAATTTGCATACAGTACACACCTGACTGTAAATTATAAGAAATACAAATTAAATTGACAACCTGTGTTCCACAGTAATCTCGTAACAAAGCAACCAGAGGAGCATTAGAGATGACAACCTCTGCAGAAGAATACAGTTGAGAATGAACTCTTCCTACGATGGTGGCTGTGTACTTCCCCACATCCAGAGAAGCAGATTAATCTTTGGCTTGTCTTTGACTTGTCTTCATTAGTTACAGCAGAATGAACTGACATCAGGCCTGATCAAACAATGGTGCAACCTAGAACCATACAAACATACAACTCCCAGATAAAAAAGCTCTTCAGTTGAAGCTGTCACATCAGTCTTTTAAGCCTTCAAACTTCTTCGGTTATGTAGCTTCCACAAAACTGTAAATGATAGTCGAAAAGAAGCATATTGTGTGGAGGCAAACAATACAAAACACTTCTCGATGAGTTGCGAAATAAACTTCAAGACACTAACAGTCCATAGATGATGTGCTTTCACTGTTGGCCATTAGCTGTGTAATGGCTCAGCTCCAACTCGTCTGTGTGGATAGTAACACCATCACCACATACAAGAGCTCACTAATCATATCTGATTAATCTCTTGAACTTTAATTTTTGATTTTATGTGCAGAGTATATTTCACGCTGTAAAGTCTCATCTCACAGAATCCAAGAGTTTTACAGATGCAGCCCTTAATCCAGGTCTCTCTGTTGTATATGGTTATAAATATACAGAATGGATTAGAGTGAAAGCCCCTTCAGTTATGACACTGACCTTTAACCATTTATCCCTGTAACCTCACCAGTTCATCTGCATACTGGAACTGGTCACTGTTCTCATACTCCAGCATATCAAGCGCAACCTCACAACTCTCCTTGACAACACGCTCACTGTCTCTGCAATAGCGCTGCAGCACAGCCAGACAGTCCTCTTTGCCGATGGAGCCAAGGGCCTCTGCCGCCTCGTGCCGGACCATGGGGTTCTCCACGGCAGACTCCAGGGCTGCACTCAGCGCCGGAACCGCTGCTGGGTGCTGCATCTGACCCAGGACGTAACCGATCTCATGACGGAACAGAGCACTAGAGCACTGCAGGCCTGAAAACAAAGATGTCACATAAGTTATACTTTATGCATTGGACATAAGTCAAACACAGGTTTGATCATTACAAAGCTCTTTCTCTGAGATGCTGAGAGAGCAGGGGGCACCTATGACAGGTAGGGTTCCCTATGCATCATCATTGCAGTGGACTCAAAGTTCAGCTGCCTGGAAAGTTTTCAGATTACATGCAGGTCAGTTTTGCACTGAATGTAAATGAATTACAAGGTTACTTATAAGAAATATAAGCATCAGCTCATTTAATGATACAAACTATGATAAGACTCAGAGAAAAAGGAAAACTCTACTAGCAGGCATACAAGCACAGATGACAAATACATAAGAGGAAACAGTTGATAAAGCAGTTGATATCTTCAGTCTGTAAATATTTGCTCTTAGGTTTGCCTGAACCAGACTCGTGTTCTTCATGCAATATTATTGTCATGCACTCTCCTGGAAACATGTCACAAATCATGAATTCATCATGGCCCTGTGTTCACATCAGAGCCTCAAACTAATCACAGAGTTTAAAGAACTCATTCAGCCATCATCAGAATTTTATTTTTAGATATTTTTTTATCAGCATGTAAGTGGTAGAAAAACTATATCACAAACTGTGATGTGAGACCATTTCTAAATAAGTGCAAACCTAGGCATTTCTGTGTTATCAACTGAAACCTTTACTGCTACCATATGTCCATCCATTTAGATCTAAACCCAATTCATAATTGTGTGTTCTTCTTCCTACTGAATTGTGAATGTCATTAATACCTTCCAACACATTTTTTCACAATTTCAGGTAAAAACTAAATGAATCATGAAAAACGTATGCATGTTCATGAAGCAGAATGTTTTTATTTTACATGGACATGCTGTGATTTGCCACTTATGACCATTTACTCTTGCTATTTTTGATGTTCTACTATTTAAAACAAACACAACACTTGTGCGACACATACATGATCCAGGACTATAGTGTGTAGAATAATGTGAATGCCACTGTTGTGTGAGACAACAAAAACCTCTTTATATATTTTTTAAACCATTAGGTGTAATGTCCAGCCCATTTTCCATTGAATCAGTTTCACAGGTTGAAGACTGAAGTTTAAAACTGAACCATAAAAAGTTACACAGGTCTAGTGTTACTGTTGTGTTGTTTTGAATGCATGCAGTGATAAAACTGCAGTTTTAAGTATAGTATCCTACCATCTCCCAGTGCCAGGACAGCCTCCTCATTGCCCAGGTTACGCAAGGCAAACATAGCGCGGTAGCGTTCAAAGAGTGGCAGACTCTCATTCAGCAGGGCGGAGCGCAGCTCTGACACACTTTTGTTCACTGATGGGGGTGCCGGGTCAACAGAGCAGTAGGGGTTGTTATCGGTACTTCCATCCTCCAACTGTTTCTCTCCTCTACTCTGCAGCCACTCCAGGCGACGAACAGCCAACTGACACGTCTCTGCAACCTGCAGGGAGGGAGAAAAAAAAAAAGATTCAGAACAGGTATCATGTTGAATACGAGACTGCCTTAGTCTTTGGCAAGGGGACCAAAGATTAAGACACAAAACAACCTAATGAAGGAATAAAACAACTTTGTTTGTGTAGCTGTATGTATGAAGATATGCTTTTGGCTATATGGTGGTATGATGCACTTAATATTGAAGTCATAACTGTTATTACATGGGAAAGCACCAACAGTGCATTTCCATTTGATGCAAATGATTTAACCTCCCTGAGTGTAGGATGAGTAATTGAAATTTTGAAATGGGAAGAAAAATAACAGACATTTCAATATTTGATAAATGAGAAGAACAACTGACACAGGGACACATGATGAAAACTGGGAACATATATTTTTAATTAATGGGGCCTGTAACGTGCATCTTGATTGATCCTTGTGTGATATAAACTTAAAATTACTTCACCAAAATTAACAACCCAGATTATAGTTACACATACATGGGTGCAGGCGAATCTCGCAGGTCAAAGTTCACCAAAGTTGAAATACACACAAAGCAGCGCTGGGGATTTGCTTTGTTACAGGAAACAAATGTTTGGGAAACTTGTCCACCACCCTGCTGTCAGTTTGATATTAACCTTTGAGGCAAATAATCTGCATCTATGAATTTTTGTAATCAAGTTTCTTGAGTTACTCAGCCATGCAAGTGTTTATCAAGGAGACATTTTTCCATTGCCCCATAATGAGTGTGTGGTATTTATCTGCTTCATGTCAAACCATCAGCTCCTGCTGTGCATCTTTGAGAACAGCTGTCAAAGCAGGTATGACCTGTCTGTCCTGCATCTGTCTCAAGTGTTTCAAGTATTAACTAGACTGATGTCACTGCCTTGGAATTAACTGGCTAGGTGATATGTTCTTACCTCAATGACAGGGTCTTGACTGTACTCTTTTAGTAGGTCCAGAACCACTGGATCACCAATTGCTCCCAGAGCCTCTCCTATAAACACAGACAGTCAGAGGGCAGACACAGCTCTGCTGCTTCCAGTTTCCATGTAGATTGTGTGTATTATTTGTCAGCGCACTACTAAAGATGCACACAATGTATTTTTAGCATAATAGTATAAAGTCCCAGTTCAGTTCAGCCATAGATCAGGCAGCACACACCATTCTCCTGTACATGATTATGTTAAAACTTTTTATGTCTTTGTTCATCTTTTTTTTTCACTTTGTAGGAAGTGAAGACATTAGATTTCCATACAATCAGACAAAGTAAACTAGAGACCAACCAGTGATGAGTACAGACACACACACAAAACCAGTGAACATGTGGAACATTGATGTGCTGAACCAGGAGTACTCAGTAGTATTTACTAAATTAATATATGAGCAATCAGTAGTGTTTACATTATTACACAAGTACTCAATATTCATTACCACTGCTCATTACATGGACAAGACAATGAACATTCTTGTTGGTTAGTAATGAGTGTGTGGTATTTACCTGCTTCATGTCGAACCATCGGCTCCTGCTGTGCATCTTTGAGAACAGCTGTCAAAGCAGGTATGGCCTGTCTGTCCTGCATCTGTCCAAGGCAGTAGGCCAACTCATGCTTCAGCAGGGCAGACTCATCAGAGAAGGCCTTACTTATCCAGTTTATAGCTTCAGTACCTGAAATCCAGAATATGGATATAATCAGTTCACACAGTTAAAATGAAAAACAACAATAGAGACTAGGGCTGCACAATATATCAAAAATGTATTCAACATGCACGATATACATATCGCAAAAGAGGGCTCAAACTGCGATAGTTGGTGTTACTCTTCAGAGCACTGGCTCTCTCTGAGGTTTCTATGTTTTTTCCCTGTTAATAGCTTGCTTTTTTTGTAGTTATTCCTTACTCTTGTTGAGGTTAAGATCAGAGGATGTCACACCTCATTATGCTCTATGAGACAAATTGTGATTTGTGAATATGGGCTGTACAAATGACAGGGTACAATATATGATTGAATATATCCCGACAGGTTGACAATAACAAAAATCTGGCGTGAGCTGTGAACAGCAGAAACTCCCCTACACTATGTTATCTGTTATTATATTGTCTGTTGTCATTCATACACATCATGGCTGAGTTATTCACTATTTATATGTCCTTTTTATATACAGTTTATGGTCACAGTGCTTAAACTGAAATGTCTCAACCTGAAAACTACAGAGGAATTTATCCAAATCTACCACTGATATGAAGACTGGACCAGAGCAAGGGATAGATTTTTGAAATTAAAATCATGACGATGTGTTTTCAAGTATGACTCAAAAACATGCAAGTTCCTCCACTAGGTACAATTGCCCTCTGATGGATTCAATGTCAGGTTATTGGAGTAGATTAATGTAAATATAACAGCTCTCATAAAACTGGCTAATTTTAGATCTAAAGATCACTTTGCCATCACTGACTGCGTAAAGTGGCTATTTGGCTTGATATGGAATCTTCTGGTCGTTTATTTCATCTCTAATTTCCTCTAAAGGATTTGCAGATGTTGTGTGGACATTTACCTCCCAGGTTCCTCAGGGTGAATAAGGCTCTGAACCGCCGGGTCAGGTCCTGTTTTGGGTTCACCAGAACCTGTCCCACTGCTTCCACTTTCTCCTCACTGGCCATACTTCTACACAGGAGTGTAGGAGTTACAGCCATGTCGACAGAAGACATGTACACAAACATACATCTATGGGTATGTGGACACATTCCACCCAAGCACACTACACAACCTCATACTGCCCTGACAGCAAGAAGCACTTTGTTTCATATTTCAACATATGACACTTCGTAATGGACTTAGTTTTGAGGATTTAGAGACGATCGTATTAATAAATTCTACTACTAGTCTGGTTTGCATTATTTAACTGTCTGACACTGAGAATTTAACCTCTGGTTTGAGCTTCAAGGGAGTCAAAGGCTGGTGGTGTGAGTTGTGAGTGGACACTGCTCTGGTCACATAACACAGCGACCAGGCTCGTATGACGGGACCAGCTGTGGTTACAAAACGCTGAGCCGGCTGAAGCTAACTGTTAGCTTCCTCAGTTACACCTCCACCAGGTAAACTCCGGCTAAACATGCCTCACAATGACTCACCTACACAAAGTGATTCGCAAACACCAGCAGGGTGGACGGAAGTAGAAGTGTACAAACCTTCAGAGACAACACACACAGCTCTGGAGACTGGCAACCACTGATGCTGCTGCACGCGCCTCCGACCGGCTACTTCCGCCTCTTCTTCTTCTCCTCCGAGGCTTCACGGCAGCTGGCATCCATAGCGTTGCATTACTGCCCCCTTCAGTTTTCACGCCCCTTCTTTTTGTTTAAAATAGGGTGGCACCTAATGTTTAAGGTGAATTACCGCCACCTATTATGCTGGAGTATGGGTCACAGTGTTTGGTCTGCGGAAATACATAAAACAAAAACAGAAAAACAACTTAAATTCTGTGCATTTATCCAGTTTCTTTTAAAAACTCAAACAATGCTTTATATTTCCCCTCCTCAATACTGAACAGATTCTTTAGGTTTAACACTTCCATCCCACGTTTCATCGGCTCCTTCTGTAGCTTTCCTCTCTCTGTGTTATATTTATGGCAGTGACAGAAGACATGTTCCACCATTTCTTCCCCCTAACCACAGTCGCACTGTCCTGATGGATGTTTCCCAATGAAATGCATTGTTTTGATTAATCATGTGTGTCTTCATCTTGATCTCTCTGATATGACTGGTTGCCCCTTTTAACCTGCTGGCTGTTTTTCCCTATCGTTTTCATTCCTCCCACTTTATGCTTTATTTGATATAGATGATGTCCTTTTCCTCCCTCATCCCATTGTTCGGTCATGATCTTACCCCTAATTTTTTTTGGGGCTTCAGCCTTAGTGAATTCTACCTACACACCCCTTGGCAATTACATATTATTATTCTGCAGGTTTCTTATTAGGCAATGAATGACATATGTAATGCATGACAATATGTAATGTCATGCATTACATATTATTTGTCCCGTTACTCCTCCCACAATTGTTGTTGCACATACACATACACATGCTTTTTGTGTATTTGGTGTGACTTTTGGAAAAGTCAGCACATTTCAGGCAAAAAAAAGACATTTAGGGTATTTTTACTGCTGTCAAATGTCAAAAGGGTCATATTTGACCCAAACACTATGTGAGGGGTTAACTGGCAAATTGTGGGACTAAGGACTAATAAAGTTTTAAACATATAATGAAATAGTATTAAATAACATTATTCATAACTATTATTATCAAATGTAAATCAAATGTAGTCATCAAAATACCTTCATGACTTAGAGAGAAAAAAAGTATTTACTGATATAAATGATTGGGAAAACTTCCTTCATGAGTAGGTGTATCCATCACCATAGCAACCAGATGCTGAGATTTGAATTTGAAGGTGATTTTGCTTGAGAGTGACATTCCATCCATAACTCCACTGTGGCTGTGACAACAGGACAAATCTGATTGGACACCTTCGACAGGAGACCTCTGATTGGCTGTTGTGTTTTTTGACTTTGCCTTAAATACTGTTAAAGTTTGTTATTCCAAATAATTTAAGTTAAAATGAAACAACTGTAAAATATGACGTTGCTGCTGTTACCTGCTGCTGTTACATGTTGATAATGTGCTGGTTTCTGTGCTGGTTGTTGTTGTGCTTGAGTTGCACAATCTCATTTTGGAGAAGGTGGTTGCTTTCATGACAAATGTGGGAACATTGTTGATGGCTTGACTTGTGTTTTCTGCTGCTTATCTTTGATTCCTGTGGTATTCTTATCATTTTATGTTGAGTGATACGTGACAGCGTGATGCTAAGTAGTGTAAGCTCGCCTAGGCCAGGCAGAGTGAGGCAGTGTGGAAATCCACCTTTAGCGCCAGGATATTTTCACATGTTACTGGGTGAATTAAGGGTTTATTTGGACCAGACGTCAATGTGAGTATTTTTTTGTAACAGTGGGAAGATTAACCGTGCTATCTAACTACAGTATTTAAGGCAAAGTCAAAAAGACAACAGCTCTCACTGCCAATCAAATTCAAATTGAAGCATCTTGTTGCTATGGTGACTGATGAGGGAAGTTTTGCCTTTCCTTTATTTTTGTAAATCTGTGTGTGTGTGTGTGTGTGTGTGTGTGTGTGTGTGTGTGTGTGTGTGTGTCTCTCTCTCTCTCTTAAACCAGCCAGTCTGTCTCTCGCTCTGTGTATCTTTCTCCCTGTATCAATTATTTGTGGGCACTGCCAAAGAAAAGGAGCGGAAAAGCAGTTGGGCAGAGATGCTGGAGTTGAAGCTGCAGCAGGAGACGACTCCAACTGAGGGACTGAGCTGCAGAAAGGTGGAGGCCGTCACAAACTGAAAGTTCACGAACTGAAAAGTGAATGGACGAAGCTCGAGGAGGTAGTGGACGAGAAAGGAGCAGCAGCTGTTGACAGTGAAGGTGGAGAACGAAGTAAAACTCCTGAACCAGAAGACAATCACTGCACAAAGAAGAGAGGGATGAGGAGATAATAGTTTGTCCTGAAACATTCCAACCTTTTCCCTTCACCCATTCTTACCTCACCCACTCCTCCCCTCCTTGCCCATGCCTCACACTCCCACCCCTCCCTCACCCTTTTCCTCCTCCTCAAAACAAACCCGTCACCCCTGTTTCCCCTTTGGACACATGTAAATATCATAAACATTTTAATGACCTTAATATTATAAATATGGTAAATCTTGTAAATAGATATAACAAGTAAAGTAACATCTACCTGTGTATGTCTTTTTGAATATAGATACAGGATTAATGGCTGTGATCAATTTACAGAGTGTGGAGTTAAATACATCAGTGTGTATGTTTTAGTGTGCTGCTGTTCAAAACAACACAACACAGCAACAGAAGAATTGGTTTTCTTGATATATTAATCATGACAATAATACAATAATAATAACAATAGACAACCTTGTCATCAGTTAGTTTTCATATTTATTTAAACTGTTTGCTGATGACAAATGTAAAAGAGCCTGATATCCCTCAACTAATTTATATATTTTTCTTAAATAAATAACCAAGAGAGAGACCAGGACTGACCAGTTATAATGAAAACAATGAAAGTGTAAAGATGTTATTGATTATTAATGATAGCAGCAACAATTCATTTAATAATACATTTTATAAAAGGTTTTATTTTTCTATAAATCTTTTGTATTAGAAAAATGGTAATTAATTGAACACTTTTGTTCAGCCTGCTTTTCCATTTTATGTATTCATATTCTGTCTAAAGCTCAACTACATTTTCATATAGTTTGTTGGGTAATGCAGCTCAATTGTCACAATTTCAGTGCTCCAAATATAGTTTGATAAATATACAAAGAGACAATTATTATGTTATGATGGCAGTTGGGTTTCTGGGTTGTCTTTAATTGAGGGATTCAAATTTCATATTTGCATTGTAGCCTTTGCATGTGTGTAAAACCTAAGATTTGTAAGATAAGTCTTACAAATTATAATCTACATTAAACCAAACTTAACCTAGACTTGTGTTGCTGGTTGAGGTTACATGTCTCAAGTTAGTATTTCAAGTCCTATCTTTAGACTAAAATAATTCAACTATAGAAACAAGTGCACAGTGTTAAGAGTGGACTAGAGTTTAATCATGGATTTCCTGACTGTTTCTACTGTTCAGGCTTGTGGACCTTGCTGGTCTGGGCTGTTTAAACCAAGCTCTAAATGCAGCAGAGAGGCTCTGGAAGAACAAGTCACTCTAATTGAGAGTAAGCTTAAAAGAGGAGCTTGAGACCATCAGCTCATTTAAAAAGGCAAAAAGAAAACAAAAGCTTGGACAAACTCATACATCGAGTGCCTGGCTTTAATGCTCAGCCTCCAAGAAAATGAGCACAAGAGGCGTGAGGCAGAACGGAGAGCCAGGAACAAAACTCTGGAGGTCAGCAGCCTGCAACAGGAGCAGACTCACCATGAAGAAGGCTTCAGCACAAAGGGTCAGCAGAGCAAGCTGCCCCCTGGTGGATGAATGAGTAGGGACAAGGTGGAAGAGACGACAAGCACAGAGAACATGAACTCCTGAATGAGAACAGGCAGAATCTACCAAAGAAGAGAGAATGGGCATGTATATCACATAAAAACTATCAGTATGCATCACACTTTTCTGTGTCTGTCTGAATATATACACCGGAGTCATGACTCTGATCAGTTACTACAGTTTACAGTATTTTAGGCTTAGCTTTTTGGTTGTGTTTTTTGTTATATATATTATACATTGTATATATTTACCCTGCACATGGCACAAGGACCAGGGTATAGTTTCCACCTCTGTCCGTGTGTGTGCACCTTAGTTACAAACATGGATAAAAAAACAATGATGCAGTGGAGCAGCAAAATAACAGGCTAAAAAGAAAAGGACAGCAGAGACATTGGTCTTCAGGAAAAAAAAGCCATTTATCTTAACTTTTATTCAAAAGTCCTCGAGCAAAAAAGAGCATGATTAGCACGACAGTGCTAACAGTGAATACAAGGAGGGGACAGTAACCCAGCAGCAGCCATCACTAGTTCAGTTGTCCTGCCTTGTCGATTTAAATGAGCCCATCACTCAAGAGGGCGACCGGAGCATAGAGAAACAGAACCTACCTAGTCATCTGCCTCCCCCTGATGGCTGCTTGAGGATGACACTAATGGCTGTCATCCAAGACCCAGCGACAGTTAAACCAAAAGCATAGCAGCAATATAAAACAATAAGGCATATACCAAGTTAACTATACAAAATTATCAATGTTTATGTTATAGTCAAGTTACTTCATGACTAACAAAAAAAAAAAAATTGTTACGTGTGAGCAATCCAAACATTGCACAGCTGGGTGTCTCTCAGCAGAACAATCTAGTTAGGCAACTCCTTACCAAGTTTTCGAAGCTTGTGTCTCAATAACATATATATTAAATTATAATAATATCAAATCTGCAAAAACGTGTTCTCTACATCTGCCAACACTAGCATCCAACTCATATAAAAACATTAACAGAACAAAACACAGGGGGAAAGGGGAAATGATGTTATACTAGATGTCTTTCATTCCTCAGTTTCCCACAGTTCTGCTCCTCTAAACTTCACACCGCAGCTGGAACACATGAGGCTTTGGTGTGAGTGACGGCATGTTTTCCCAGCATGCCTTTGGGGCAGTGCTGCACTTATCTTATGCTTTAAAGACGTAAATGTGTGTTATTAATGTTATTTTTGATTTGACATTACACTTCTTTTCTTTATTCGTCTTGCTATTGTGGTGGTAGTTGCTGTAGGAAAGGGTTACTTTAGCACCATGTGAAAGTGATGACTCATCTGTTGCTGGCAAACGATTAGAATGCAACATCTGCAATCACTGGACCTCTTTTATCTTATAAGCTGGCGATAGAGAAGTGATACATTACTTTTGTGCTGTTGTTCCTCTCAATAAAATGTTTCCAACTAAACTGACATTAAACTGTACCATACCTTGTGTGATGGAATATTTATTTTATTTATTTAAGTGTTTTTGTTTGTTTTTTGAAGCCCTGTCTTAAATGTATTGATGAATATTGTGAGAGGTTTATAACTGATTGCTGTGTTTCTCTTCCATGTACCAGTGTCCTTGTGCTGTACTGATGTTGATGCCATACTTGTTTTGTATATTCTCAATAAAGTAAATAGTGAGTTGATAGAGTGATGGATTAAGGCATACTGTATGTCTATCATGTAATATCTGCTCGATGCACACTGACCGAGGACATAGATCACATTCTCCAGAGAGATACAAATAGAGCAAACAGTGGATCCTCATGCCTGTCAGTGAAACATTCAGCCAATCAGGTTAAAGTGGTGTTGTCACAGAGGTGGTTCTCTGGTGCTGCAGCTGGAGGAGTATGGAGGACGATACATGACTTAAGTATATATAAACATATACCTAAATAAATGCATAAATAAAAAAGGAAATACAGAAATAAATACAGAAATAAATACAGAAATGTATAAAATATATTTCCACATTTATTTATTTCCACATTTATTTATTCCTGTGGCCTTATGCTAATGAGAAAGGCGGGCCTAACCTCAGTCTCATGCAGGATTGGTCACAAGAGTGTGATGATCCAGTCCTTCTACTTCTGCCTTTCAATGCTGACTGGTGTCCAGTAGCTATTTTGCAGTGTTGAACCAGTTCACACTTAAAATGAACTAGTTCAAGTTCAGAGGGTTAGGGTTAGTTACACTTATTTTTTATTGGGATGTTGACAAGTCATTTTTCATGATGTTTAAATGCAGCCTCGTAAACTCTGGAGCGAATCAAACAAACACTAAGTTACTTCCTGTGCTGATCAGGTCCTGATAACTAGTGATGAGTGTTTATTAGTTCAAGTGAGAGCAGAGAGCAGAGAGGAGGAGGACACAGAAACTCCAGCTCGGTACAAACCAACTGCAGCTTCTGCTGCTCTGTGTAAGATTTAGGTGAAAGGGATCTATTGACAGAAATTTTATATAAAATAATCCTACAAAATAACACACATGAAAACATCAGTGATATAAATACTTTTTTATTTACATGGGGGGGGGGGGGGGTCCTCCATGTTTCTTGTAGTAGCCCAGACTGAACAAACTAAACACCCTTTGAGTTTTTATCAAAAATGAAGGATCCACATGTTCTCTTTCATGTTTGGAAGGGGAGGATGAGGTGAGGGGTGTTCAGCTGCAACATGCAACTTCACCACTTTATGTCACTAAATTCTACACACTGCAACTTTAAATAACAGATGACTGTAGTGACCATAGAGGGTATATCGGGTATGAACATTGCGTTTCCACTCCCTCAAACAAATTAAGCAAAAATATCCTGAATATGTGGGCTGCCATCTTATGCGTTTTACATAATTTTTAGCCAGTCTTTGCAGTTAGAGACAATTTTTTTACTGCATTCTCTCTTCACCAAAGACCCGATACAAAGAATTGAATCAAACTTCTGAAATGCCTAAATTTCTTTGATTGTTCTGCATCAACTTCCATGTTTTCATTCTTTTGCAAACTGTTAAAACTCAAAAAAGACTGAATCCTGTAAATAAAAACACAATGCAATACAGTTTAATACAGTAAAACATTGCAGCAAAGAGTGACTTTTTGAACCATGTTTGCAAAAAGCAGCACAAAAGTGAATAAAGGCTGAAAGTAACTGACATGTACACAACTCAACAACATGTACAAAGATTCACACAAGTGCACAATAGATTCAAAAGACATTTGTATGAGATCTGTGTTGGCTGTTTAAAAAGAGGGTGTAAAAAATGGGTGAGCCCAATGAAAAGGTTTCAACACATTTGTAAGAGGAGAGTTCTGCTGTGCTAAGAAGGTGATGATGAAGTTTGAGTCAATCAATGTTTCATTAGGTGTGAGAAAACTGAAAGAGCAGGTCTGAACAGGGCCTATAACAAGCTGTGATGGTCAGTTAGTGGATACAAACCTCAGACAGTGAAGACACACATTTCATCAGCAGGGTTTGTGTAGTATTATCGGTTTGGATTTTGGTGTTTGATCTATTTGATCAATCTATTTTCACTGTGTTGTTATTCTGGCATCAGGTCATCTGTTTTCTTAATGGTGTCTTGTAAGCCCATTTGAGCTGGGCATGTTTAATACATGACACAATAATAAAATAAAATAATCATTTTTCATGTTTGTCATCTTTTGACTAAAAGAGCAATGACTTGTACTTTTCTCAAGTTGTTTATTGAAACCAAGTTCACTAAAAACGTACAGGATACGTCCAATGACATCACCTAACACACTTGGTATGTATGATGGTATGACAGAGGTAAGTGTGCTGATTGATCTCTTTTCTGACACCTTAAGTGATAACTCTCTTCTCGACAGCACTACGTTGTAACACTTTTATTTCATATACTCTCATACTGAGTTTGACTTGCTAACAAAATGATATCCACAATTCCCAGATCAGTGCTTAAAGCCAGTTACCGTGTGACAGAGATGTGATTTTGATTGTGTTACATTGTGACTAAATGTATTGATGCTCTTTAGCTTCAAAGATGTCTGCCAATCGACCATGATTCACATTAAATCCAGCTTTATTTAATCTCAAATCTTTGCCAGGCAAAAATATTTTTAATCAATGAGTTTATAACCAAGCACAACCTTGATTTTACGTTTTTTAACTGAAACTTGGTTAGAACAAGATAACAGTGCAACTTAAGTTTTATTAGTGAAGCCACACTGCATAAAAAAGTAGGTGGACTTGCCATCTTTTTAAATGATTGCTTCCAATCCAAAAACATCTCCTATGGAAATTTTGCTTCTTTTGAATATGTAGCTCTTAAGTTAAATTCCTTCTCTCGAGCAACACTCTGATGTGGCTCTCTCTGATCATTCCTGTATTTTCTTTTTAGAGTTATATCTTAGTGCGCACAAATATTAATTTAGAATGTAGGACAAGATGTTGATTATTCCTTGTACGTTTGAAGGTCTTCTGCACAATTTAGGTTACCAAATTTCAAAAAGATGTTCCCTCACACACCTGTGCTCTGTCTCTCAGCCAACTGACTTCTGGAACATTTCAACGCTAAACTTCCAAGTGTTATTGATGCCATTGCTCCTGAAAAGATGAAGGTCATCTCTGGTAAATAAAGTAAAACATCTCCATGGAGAAATGCCCCATTAGTCAGAGGAAAAAAATGAGAGCGCAGAAAAGCTGATCGCTGGTGGCGAGAAGCAAATCTCCATGTTCATTATGAAATAAGTGACTTCACAGTTAAAATCAGGAATTTACATCTAACATCTAAACGGACAAAAAAACATTTGGAATCCCCCAAGGCTCCATTCTGAGGCCTCTACTGTTCAACAAACGTCCACTCACTCAGATAATGGAAAATAACTAAATATGATACCACAGTTATGCAGATGACACACAAATTTACAAAACCATACCACCAGGGGACTATAATCAGATACACACATTGCACACAGTGCATTGAACAAATCAATGATTGTATGATTCAGAATTGTCTGCAGTTAAACATAGAAAATTGTTTTTGGAGACAGGGAAGAATGATTCAAAGTCAGTGCTCAGCTTGAATCTGTAAAGTTAAAAACCACAAAATAAATCAGAAAACTTGATGTAGTCATAGACTCAGACCTTTAGACTATTAAATTGTCTTAAAAAGAGCTTCCTATCAAAATCACAGGAGTGCAACACGAAAGACACAGCTACAAAACCTGTTCAGAGGACGGACACTATCAGAACTGGAAAGTGTTTCAACAGAGATGGAGTGGAAGGATTTGCTGGACACCACCCAGGTGGTGGTAGAGGAAATATTGGGAGACACACTCAACCCTCCACCTCCTCATGCTGTCCTTGCTGAAGAAGGGTTTCACCCCCACCCTCAGACTCTTAAAAGTCTGAGTGGATGTGGGGGCATCCCCTTGGGAGTGGCTCCTCTCAGCTTGGAGCAGAGAAATGCTCAACTGGATGGTCCCATTAACTACCAGCATCAAAAGGTCCTGCACTCAGGCTTCATATACATCCAGCGACAGGTAAGAGACTTTACTATAGGTTAAAAATAGATTCATAGGAACTTTATCATTACCAGTATTATAAAAAACACGAGCTAATAATCAATTAGTCCTCAGAGTAGTGAACCTGACAGACGTTTGCTTCAAAGCATATCAGAGAATTTTACGTTTCAGTATGAAGTCATAATTCTTTCATTTAATTGAAAAAAAAAAAACGGACTTCATTGTTTGTCTCTTGAACGGCTGATTGATGAATCAGTGATTTCTGTGATAGCTTTAATCTTTAGTCTTCCTGTGGATTTGTTCAGGCCTGGAGTTTTGAGATATACTATAGATCAACAACAACAGGTTACAGTTTTTATTATTCACATTATTGACAATCTTAAAATCAGTTCAGAACAGAACAAGAACAGATGATGCACTTTGTCTAATTTCCTGTTTTGTGTGTGTTCATGTCTCCAGTACAACAATGTGCCTGTAGTGAGTCTCCCTCAAGACTTGCAGGAGAACTGACTCCTGTTGGATTTGTGTAAGTAAACACACACAAGGCAAACTATAAGCCTCTGTTTGTATCTTCGTCGTTCACCGACCAGTGTCTCAGACAGCACTTCAAAAAAGTTACTCTAACTTTAACTCTTGACATCTCAACGATAATTTTGGTTATTGTGAATCATTTTTATTTATTATCAAGTGACCAGGGAACAAATTTAAATTCATACGCAAGGATTTCCAGCATTTTACTGTGTCATTCGTCACTGTGGGAGGTTTCATTAAAGGACCTGCACCTAATCCATCAATTTGTATCTGTGTGCATCTGTTAATATGTTTTTATGCTTGTGATTGTGCACTTGTCAGCCTGTTGTTACATGTAGTTGTGTGTTGTTGTGTGTCCACAGTGGAGGGCGCTGTCTAAAGACGAGCAGGCTAAAGAAGGAGAGTGTAGTAGAAAAATTAACTAAGTGTGTTTGAAAACTATTTTGTAGTTCAGTGTAGGTTTTTGCAGACCTGTCTAAAGACTTTTCTGACCTGTAACACAAACATATACAAACTGTCCAAATACTTTATGACCTGAACTGTTTTATGGTCTGAACTGTGTTGACCTGAAAACTGTCAGATCCTTTTTATCACTTATTTACTCTCTAAAGAACTGAATGTATGTCTGCTTATCTCCAAAGGAAACATATGTAAATCAGATGTCTGTGTTAAGATTCCTCTCTCTCCTGCGCCTACAGAACCAGTCTGAACTGGTTCTGAGGGACAGCCTTAGTCCTCCTATATAAGATCCTTGTATTTGACTGTTCTCCATCTTCACTCTGAGATCCTTGTGACTGTCTGTGTTGATCCTTTCTGCAGAAAGTCCCTAATTAAAATACACAAAGATAAATTTGGTGTTTCCAGCCTCTTGTATTTCCAGATTTCCATCACAAGAGGTAGCTCCACAATCAACTCTTCCCTGATTAGTCGGCACGTGACAATTATGTATGTAGGCAACACTATGCTGACATACAACTACATGTTCACCTCTTTACACTAAATGATGCAACGCAGTCGCTGCAGAGTTTTTATCTGCTGATATCAGATGGAGTGGGTTTTTTTTGTGTGTGGAAGAGGATCAGAAGGAAGTCTCGCACCAGGACTGAAGGTACAACAATATCTCTGTGGATTGGTGTGTTTTCATGCAAAATTTGATTAAAACTATATGACAAGTGCCCCCATGGGACATATTAAACTTTTAACATGGAAGTGGTGAGCTCCCACTCAAAAAATTGTATATTTGATCATATTAAAAATGAAATACACAAAACAAACAATGAGGTTCAAATCCTCCTTTAATCCATATCTGAAAACTGAATGGTTAATTTTGAAAAGAGGTCAGAACTAGCAAGGACACGCCACAAAATTTTATTTAATTTGATATTTGTATGAAAATTATGATTCAATACAAGTTTAAAAAGCAACATTTAGTTATGAGTAAGTAATTTAAAAGTGAACTGATCAGTGTCTCTGACTTAATTCTCCAGGAAGTGAGCGTCTTCCCCACTGAACCGTGAGAGGCTGCCTCCTGCCCTCAGTGCACATCTTCAGCTCTACTCATCTCCCCTTATTCTTCTTGTTTTTAAATAAATTTTGCTCTAATATGTATCTCATGGAATGGAACTTGGATGGGGTCCAACTGCCCTCGTCATGTTGCAAGCATAATGAACTAGCAAAACATAACTGTTTTGCTAGTTCATTAGTTTGTTGTTGTGCTTGTTATTTCTTTGTCATAGATTCATCTTAGTTAAAATGTAGACAGTAAATAATGTAAAAGATAAAGTTTTTGCAGTTTGTGCGGGAATTTATTTTGATAAGTAATGTATCTTACAAAAATTACTGGTTATTTTTATATGAATTGGTCAAGACTGGAGTCACTTTGTCAACACACATTCAGTGAAACATAAGTCTATGTGGACCAAACTCTAAAATTATTTTTCAGTGCTTTATATGTGTAAATAATCTCAACAGAATATTTACAATAAAACAACATCATTCCAAACACAGCTCATTGTAACTTTAGCTGAATGCCTGCTCAGGTTTTTTCAGTCTCATTACAAAACAGACAAAAGGAGACAGTTTCAGAATGGATCACAGACCACAGGTTGGTGACCAAAGAACATCTATTTGTCCAAAATGCAGAAGAGAGGGAGGACTAGAGAACCGTACAGCATGAGTGATTACACTATACATGTTGTTGATGGATCATTATAGCAGCCCTGGAATTTTAGCAATTTGTAGTTTTTTTTCCCGATCTTCCCTATTCTCAAATGAATTACTGATTTATGTGAAAAATCCTCAAAAATAAAGCTTCATCACTGTGATGCTTGGGATGCTTCTCATTCAATTATGAGTGACAATGTTTGTGAATTTGAGACTAAATTTTGACCATGAAACATGTTGGGAATGGAGACTTTATGAAGAGTTTCGTAAAAGTGGCTTCAGCTTTGACTGATACTTGTCAGCAAAAAAAAAAAAAACTGTAATAAGAGAGTGAGGGACTGTGGCATTGTGGGTCAGAGTCAGTGTGGAGGCAGAGGATGGATGCACATCATGGACCATATTACTCTGTTTTAATTTGATTTCACTTATCGGTGAGGCTTAAATTTGTGTTTTTCTTTTTTTTTGTTTACTTGCAGTTTTCATGTTGTCAAATGAGGAAAAAGAGAAAGACAAAAACAAAGGATCTGTATAAGTGGGGCCATTATTACATTGTACCTGTGTAGTTACAGTTGATATATTTCAATAAAGAACTATAGCGAGAATCCAGGCATGGCTTAGTGTTTCATTTCATTAATGACATCTTATCATTATCACTCTTGCATCACATGTCTACGATGCTGTTGTGCTGTTATAGCTACACCTCATGCAGAGATGCTGTTGTTTAAACAACTTTTCACTCAGTCTCCTTCCCTGTAGTTTGTGGCATCAACACAACCGAACAAGCAGTCCAGAGAATTTTCCTGTTGTTGTGACCACGTCTGACCCAGACAATCTCCTACTACGTGCTTCAGAAGTGAAGGTAAACTCAGGAAAATCAAAAATCATTAAACATTTGTAGCTATAGCCTTGCATTCCCACTTCCAGCAAGGCCTATGATTCAAACTACCCACAGGATCTAACAGTGGACCTGTTTTTAAATGACATCATGCATGTCAGTCTTTGCCAAGTGATTATATCCAGGCTGTGAAGTTTGACCATCTCAGTGTCAAAGTGATTAATAATTAAGCTCACAGTTGACTGCACAGATTCACATACCAGCACGATTGACTTAACTCTACAACACAGAGTCGGAGGAACTCACAAACAGGAGAGACGCTGGAGGACAGAGTGTCTGAAAGAATACAACACCATCTGCAAGACTGAAATCAACATGTCATGCTGCTCTTACCACAGGTCTGAATCTTGTTTAACTTAACTTTATCTGTGCTCATAGGCTCAGTATCCGACTGACTCTACAACAAGCTTTATTTTCTAGCACGTGAAAAGCTGTTTTTTATGGACAGCTATCCAGACCACATGGAACAGGAACAAAAGGAAAGAAGCAAAACATCAAATTTATTTACATACAGATCATATTGTCATAACATTTAGTACATTTGAACTAACCAGGGTTAGGCAACAAATTTGGACTCACTAAAAAAGTCCAACTATCCTTTTACCTTCAGCCTGGGCGAAATAAAAGCTTTTGCTTTGAACACCCATTCGTCAAAGGGTGTAATAAGGAAAAAAAAAAACGTGTGTAAAGTACATAATTTCAATATAGGTCATGGTCCTGAGCTAATAAGGACAATAATCAAAAATGCTAATAAAAATGAAACAAAGAGTAGAATAAACGTAACTGACAGCAACAGATCAGTGAAGTATATATCAAGTAGCTTTTCTTCACTCTGTCAACCACTTCTGTGTACAGTCAAATCAACCCAGAGCCTTCTAATCAAATGCACCGAACCCTAACCCTAACCCTTTCTCGATACCACCAAGTGACAGTGAAAGGGTTTCTCATCAGTTTAAATGATATGTATTTTTAAGTCCTAATTAACATTTGTTCAACAGCCTCAAATTTCTTACATCAATAGTTTTACATCATTTTTTTATGCATGACCAGAACTTATTCTAGGTCAACTCCAAAAGCAAAGTACATAAAGAATTTGTCCCTGCTGCCTGTGAAAAAATGACAGAAACAAAGGTCATCCAGCTTTTCCACTATTTCAGAATGTTATTGTCATTGACATTCTCCCATACTCCACAGTCATGTTGAGTTACAGTTGGCACCTGTACCCGTGTACTTTGAAATTCAACTTACATTTCTTTAGTGCACTTTGAAGAGTTTTGAAATTGTTGAGAATGGTGTGTCTGTCCTCAAGACAGTGACATTCTATACTTGCAGGGAGCAGCTCCACTGGATTCACCACTGCAGCACCTCCCAGTACAGGCATGAGTCTTGATGCTGCTGACATCGCTGTGGTCGTCATTTATTTTATCTTTGTCATGGCCGTAGGAATCTGGGTAAGAAGGGACTCAGCCCACTTTATACATTATTTTCAATATTATTAAAGTTTCCAAAATCATGCTCATGGGGAATGTGCTAACCTCTGACAAAGAACCAACTAGGCCTCAAAATGTTGCACTTTTACATGCAGTCTCTATGTGGCATGCAGTACAAGTTTTTTAAATCAATTCAAATTCAAAACAACCTTATTTTTCCCATAGCGCAATTCTAAGGCACATAGAGCATGTCAAAACAAGAAAGAAAACAACGATGACATCAGTGCAATGTCCACGGACAGTTAAAAATCAGTGCAGTATACACAAATTATAAAGTAAGAGAAGAGTGCATGAATGTAAAAGGACGGTGAACAGGGTAAAGGCTGTGAAAAATGATTGTAAGAACATACAATCCCTCCTTGGGGGGAGAGTGCAAAAAGAGTGTGTGACTTTAGTTTGTGATTGGGTGGGGGGTGTTGGGAGTTAAGGAAAGCCCTTGGAACAAAGGTTGCCCTTCTCCTCTGAGTATAAATATATACAAATATTAAGTAGATGCTGAGTATTGTTGTTAATGTCTGGATCTGTCTCTGTCTCATTTACAGTCATCAGTAAGAGCCAATCGCAGCACTGTAGGGGGCTACTTCTTGGCTGGCCGTTCAATGACCTGGTGGCCTGTAAGTACTGGTCATGCTGGTATGCATGTTTATTCCTCAGCTCCATGGTAATGTGCTATATGCTCCACTGTTCTACATTCATGTCAGAACAGTTATTCTGAGACAGTCAGTTGTCAGCATTGTTATGTTTGAATATGGAAGTTAATCCCTGAGCTTTATGACCAATACAAATGACAAAATTGTTATTTTACAAATAGGTGACAAAATGAACAAAGCTATTATTTAGCTTTATATAGAAATCAATCATCCCACATTACAAGTACAGAGATAAAAAAACATACAGACTTTGTCCAAGTGCTTCCAAAAACAAGATGTGTACTCAGTGTTGTCTCAGTTATGGCCCCATGATCATGTTTTTTGGGGTCAGTTAATCAAAATATAAATATATGCATAAAAGTCCTCAGCAGAGCATGAAAGGTAGAGACATTACTGTAGTCACAAACCTGTGGCTAACACTATTCCATCTTGAATCTTGAGCAAAATTCATTATATGCCACCTGAAGCTCCTTCCTTTTTGCTTGATAATAACTGCACCTAAAGTGAGCTGTGTAAAATGGAGTACAGTGGACTCTAACCCATTATATCTTAATAATAATTTATGGCCACTTCAGGCAATGATGTGGCACTTCCGCCTTTTTGTGGCCCGGACATATTGGATGTGAGCCTAAACCGGCAGAGTAAAAACAAAAGGCAAATGTGATCTGGCAAACAGGAGCAGAAAGCCCAAGTGCCACCATTCCCCGTGGTATGTGTGCCAGGTGAGAGTGTGGCAGTGTGACAGTGTCGGCCAAATCGGGGACAAAACTATTGCTATGTTAGTGTCTGCATGCCAACATGGCTTGTGCATACAGTACAGTTTACAGCACTGCACATCGTCATCATCACATAACTCATCCTGGCTCTTGGAGTTAATAAAATGTGAAAAATATTATTATTATAAACTCTAATGTTCCATGATATTTAGATTTTCATTGTTCAAACATTTTCACTCATCCTCAACCCTCAACACCATTACTTGATTTCCAAGAGAGACATTTCAAAGGAGTGGAATGAGACTTTAAGTGACCGTTGTATTGAGGCTGCTGGTGAAACCTGTTCAAAAGTACACCTGTTCTCAATCTGCAGTCTGTGTCTTTGTCCAGCAGAAGGCAGTGGTGCTGCTGCACAGAGACAAATCAGTTAGTTAATTTACTATTTGTCCCTGTGGCTCCTTAGTTATTATCCCCATTGTCTTCTTGTCCTGCATTTACATATTGATATGGTTTATATACTCAGTAAGTAAGTGTCCAGAACAATTTGAATAATTACACAGTCACTAAAAGATTTATCAGACAGCCAATTCATTGTTCTGAAATTTGTAACAAAAAAACTTTTGCTGTCATTGTGTATTGCCTGTGTGTGATTTCAGATCGGAGCCTCACTGATGTCCAGTAATGTTGGCAGCGGTTTGTTCATTGGTCTAGCTGGAACAGGAGCAGCTGGAGGCATCGCAGTTGGAGGGTTTGAATGGAATGTAAGAAACATGGTTGAGGACGGTATATGATGTGTGGCATTAAGCCATCAGACAAGTGGTTCTGTCACATCAGACCAAAGGGCTGTGTTGCAGCTCCCCTCAGAGTCTCCCTCTGATTTCAATGACTTCACTGTTCTGCACATTTGTTTGTTCATTGTTGTGAATCCTCTCATGAATCCTTTCAAGATCAACATTGGACTTGTTCATTTCATCAATGATTTGACTTCCAGTGTATAGTGTCAATCTTGTGTTATCCTTTGTGTACTGTATTCAGTGTCTCAGCTGTTCAACGGCACATGATACTTCAGAGTATTTCTTGAAAACACTCTTTCACTCTTGAAATGTGTGTGTTTGTGCAGGCAGCCTGGGTCCTGGTGGCTCTGGGTTGGATCTTTATCCCTGTCTACATCTCTGCTAGTGTGGTGACCATGCCTGAATATCTGGGTAAACGCTTTGGAGGCCAGAGGATACGCATCTACATGTCTGTCCTCTCACTCATCCTCTACATTTTCACCAAAATATCTGTAAGAATACATACATTTATAGATATAATTATAGATTTATGCACTGCCATACAAATGAGGTACAATCCAACACAGTAACACATTTGTGTGTGTGTGTGTGTGTGTGTGTGTGTGTTACCCAGACAGATATATTTTCAGGTGCATTGTTCATCCAGGTGTCAATGGGCTGGGATATCTATCTGTCCACAGTCATACTGCTGCTGGTCACCGCTGCCTACACTATAGCAGGTAAGCACACACACACACATATCTTCAGAAATTCAATATTTATGTAAGTTATGTATTTATGTTATGGGGACTAGCTTTTTGTCCATGAAAGAGAAGTTCTCATCATGTGACTGTAAACAGATGTGTTTTGTCTGTAGGTGGTTTGGCAGCAGTGATCTACACAGATGCTCTCCAGACTGTGATCATGGTTGGGGGAGCATTTGCATTAATGTTCATTGGTAGGGTGCAGTCAAACGCAGACACACACACACATACATGCACACACACGCCCACACACACACACACACACACACACACACACACACACACACACACACACACACACACACACACACACACACACACACACACACACACATTTCCATGTTCAATATTTCACAGAATATAACTACTTATTAATAATAAATACTAATAAATGTGTTATTTGTATTTCTTCCAGCATTCGACAAAGTTGGCTGGTACGAGGGCCTTGTGGACCTTTACATGTCAGCTGTTCCCTCAGTGACAGTCGCCAACACCACCTGCCACCTGCCTCGTAGTGATGCCTTCCGCATGTTCAGAAACCCTGTGACAGGGGACATACCCTGGCCCGGTCTGGTGTTTGGGCTCACAGTACTGTCTACATGGGTGTGGTGCACTGATCAGGTGACTTTTTGTACACTCATACATGTTGCTCCAGCTAATGAGGTACAAAGGGGGGTCCATCTGTGGCAGCCACTTAGGACACAGTCCTCAGGGGAGGTGCACTAGGGGGGAGGTATGTAGTAGCCCTTTGTCGATTGCCTCTCCATGTGTGTCAGATTGCCTACGGACCAAACACTTCACATGTGCATGTCAATTATGCAATGTTGTGAACTATACTGAAAAAGAATCCTGGTTGCAGTGCACATACAAATTTGCAGTCTGTTGCATTTGCTTCTGCTAATTTCCTTATTTTCCAACAAATTTATTTTAGATGCGTTCTCTCTATAGATAATAGGATGACTTCGGATTTTCTCACTTTTTTATTCAGTTGACTTCATGATTGCTGTTATTCAGCTATGCTAATCGAGCTAAACTGCTCGTGTTGTTTGGGGTTTAGCTGATCAAAAACAAAGTTACTGGAGGCTTGGTACTCTATTAAATTGGGATGGTAATAGTTAGGATAAAGAATGTGATGTCAGTCAAAGTCCTCGTAAGTACAAAAGGACCAATGTGTGTGTGTGTGTGTGTGTGTGTGTGTGTGTGTGTGTGTGTGTGTGTGTGTGTGCAGGTTATAGTCCAGAGATCTCTGTCGGCCAAGTCTTTGTCTCATGCCAAAGCAGGCAGTGTGTTGGGAGGCTACCTAAAACTTCTGCCCATGTTCTTCATCGTGATGCCAGGCATGATCAGCCGAGCATTGTTCCCAGGTCAGTCTGTCTGCCTCTTTCTGTTGGACTGTAAGTCAAAGGTTCTTTATGATGAAGCACGTGCACCTCATCAAACCAGTCTTTCAAAGACCGTCATTCCTCCAGGTATGGGTGGAGAGGTTTGGAGGGCCTGTGGTCAGAGGGGATCCTGGTCTTAGTGCTGAAATGTTAAAGTGAGACTCAGGACAGTCAGTAAATATTCCAATATAAATTATCACCTAATATAGTTTAATATCATTTATATAAAATCAAATGGCTTGCGACTGAATACAGGCGATGATTCAAATATGTATACCTGACTTAATAGTTCTAAGAAGTGTAGTCATATGCTTGCATTCTGTCAACACTGGCAAAATCTTTGCCCTTCTCCTGCTTACTCCACTTTAATATGTTACCAAAGTACCTGTAAGCCATATCAATGAGATCATCACAACTTTAAACACTGTTACTCCACTATTGTGTGTCAATGTTTAGCTTTCAGCAGGGTAGGTGGTGAATGACTAAATCAGGATTTTCCTGCTGATCCAGCACCACAACCCCACATGCTCAACTCAGCCCGACTGCTGCTGAAACCAGCTCTGTTATCAGCTCCACCCTCAACATTTCCTTTATATGCCAAACTTCATGACCCTTTTTGGCCCCTTCCAGCTTTGTGGCTTTATTCATGCATCAAAGTGGCTCCTACATAATGGTTAAAATTAATATAATGTCAGTCAGTGTTATGTAATGTTAGTTTTGGATTTGGATGTACACTTTATATTTTTCTGTCTCTGTTACTGTCATGATACAGCATACTGTACTTACAGCACTGTAAAAGTATACATGTAGCATCAGATCATGTTAACACAATTTGATTACTTCTTGATTTCATCATTTAGCACCTTTATGCTCAACATTTTTCCAGCATACTTCACTTCCAGTCTATACATATGATATGTATAGATATCCACTGTGCAAGTATTGAAATTAAGGTAAAGATTTTGGCCTTTGTAAAAAAAACATTTGGGGAATAAGAATCCCTTAAAAATGTTTGTAATTCATGTGTCTAGAACATGACTGGAGTCCACCTGTCGCAAACTGAACTCATTGTACAGATAGTTTTTCGAAAATACATATGGTACCATCACCCACACTGTATGTCAGGAGAGATTCAAACCACGAGGCTAGGTTACTCTATGTACATAAAACTGCAATAAGGCACAGGTCAGGGTATAACACTTTTGGTTAAGCTTTGAGAAGAGGTAGCATCTGATTGTGGTGGTGGATTCTGATCATGGTGGCAGCTGATCGATCAATCAATCAATCAAATTTTATTTGTATAGCCCATATTCACAAATCACAATTTGTCTCATAGGGCTTTAACATGGTGTGACATCCTTCTGCCCTTAACCCTCAACAAGAGTAAGGAAAAACAACAAAAAAACCTTTTAACAGGGTAAAAAGAACGTAGAAACCTCAGAGAGAGTCACATGTGAGGGATCCCTCTCCCAGGACAGACAGAAGTGCAATAGATGTCAAGTGTGAAGGGAAACATCATCAAGGTTTTAGCAGTATTGATAGGGGTAGACCTTTCTGAAGCATAACTGAAGGTCAGTGAATTGGTGGATTAATGTCAATAAGGGTCAATTATCTGAGAAATACTATGTATCAAGCAGTCTTTCTGCAATCATAGTCTATGGTCAGCAGCCAGCAAGATCATGATCCACCATCAAGATCGGATGCCACTATAGTCCACAGTCATTGTTCACTGTCGCCATTAGGATCCATCATCAGCTGCCACCTTGGTCGTGGTCCAGCACCATTTTCCGATGCCAAAACGATAAAGGATCCACCTTTATTGTCACGATCAGCCAGCACGATACAGAATCCGCCATACTGGATCCACCATTACGATCTCTGATACGCAATCCACAGATCCTAATCCATGATGTGGCCACAGCTGCGGCCCTGGATCTGCGGACAATAAGGCAAAGGGACTCCGGGGAAGAAGTCAAGTCAGTAACATGTATTGATGAGACATGAATTACTTTGATATGATAACGATTGAGAAGAGGAATGAGAAGCTGGAAAGAGAAGCTCCGTGTGTCATGTGTCCCCCGACCTTCTAGACCTATAGCAGCATAACTAAGAGCAGGTCCAAGACAAGCCTGTACCAGCTCTAACTATAAGCTTTATCATAGAGGAAGGTTTTAAGCCTACTCTTAAACATACAGGTGGTGTCTGCCTCCCGAATTGAAAGTGGGAGATGATTCCACAGGAGAGGAGCTTGATAGCTGAAAGCTCTGGCTCCTACTCTACTTTTAGAGACTTTAGGGACGACAAGTAAGCCTGAATTCTGGGAGCGCAGTGCTCTAGTGGGTTGATAAGGTACCATCGAGGACTATTCATTTCAAGTGACTGCTTGATATACAATAGGCTCTCTCTGAAGTTTCTACGTTTTTTCCCCCGTAACTATTTTGGTAGTTTTTCCTTACTCTTGTTGAGGTTAAGGGCAGAGGATGTCACACCTTGTTACATTACATGTCATAAGCTCTATGAGACAAATTGTGATTTGTGAATATGGGCTAGGCAAATAAAATTTGATTGATTGATTGAAGAGCGTCCTTAATTATGAAATGGAGAAGGTTTGGAACCACCAGGACTCTTATAGAGTCTGACCAAACTGCATAAGTGACTTGAGAAAAAGGGGCTTGATTTTCATAAATTATGAAAATAATATGTCACTTAATCATTTTATGTCATTGAATGTAGATTTATGGGCAAAACATAGCAGTCTATTAAATCAATTTAAGATGAAATCTACAACAAAATAAAAGCATGAAGGGCTTTGAATGCTTTGTGAAGCCACCATAGCCAAGTAATGTTTCACATCTTCTCTTTGTGTTTGCAGATGAGATAGGTTGTGTGGATCCAGTGGTGTGTCAGAGCGTGTGTGGAGCTTCAGTCGGTTGCTCCAATATCGCCTACCCTAAACTAGTGGTAGAGCTAATGCCTGCGGGTGAGTCACACACACGATGCAATGCTTGTGTCGTTCATGCACTTATATGATGAAAGTGATGCTGGCAGACAGAACTCCTATTTCCAGGTTTACTTACTTAGCTTTTTTCCAGAGCATCTTACCAGCTGATGGATTTTGTTTAGTAGCCGCGGAAATGGCTCATCTGTCACCTGTTTGTCTGGCCCTTTAACCCTCGTGTTGTTCCTGGGTCGGATTGACCCAGAATGTGGGTGTGTCTCCTGGGGTGACGACCGCGCGACGAGACGCACGAGACGAGCCACGGACAAATTGGCGGCCATGCGAGAGGTCTGGGACGCGTGGGTGGCGCGGCTACCGGACCTCTACAACCCGGGGCCCAAAGTAACCGTGGACGAGCAACTGGTTCCGTTCAGAGGTTAGTCTTTTTTTCCGTTTTATATTATTGTGTTATGTTATGTTATGTTATGTTATGTTATGTTATGTTATGTTATGTTATGTAGATAGCGGCTGCTAGTCCTTATCTGCCCTTGTCCATGTCCTCATCTCATCTCTCCTCCTGTTTTTCTCCCTAGGCCGGTGTCCGTTCCGTCAGTACATGCCCAGCAAGCCGGCGAAATACGGGATCAAGTCATGGGTGGCCTGCGATGCGAAATCCAGCTACGCTTGGAAGATGCAAGTGTACACCGGAAAGCCGAGCGGCGGATGCCAAGAACGGAACCAGGGGTTGCGGGTAGTGCTCGATGTAACGGAGGGACTGCACGGTCGTAATGTCACGTGCGACAATTACTTCACCTCCTACGAACTCGCGCGGCAGCTCCTGGAGAGGAAGCTCACCGTGGTCGGCACAGTTCGGAAGAACAAGCCCAAGCTCCCGACCGGGCTGCTCGCGGTCAAGGGAAGAGAGGTGTTCTCATCCAAGTTTGCATTCACGCCCACCGCCACTCTGGTGTCCTACATCCCAAAGAAAAACAGGAACGTGGTGCTCCTGAGCACACGGCACACCAAGGCCGACGTCAGCGGCCGCAAGGACTGGAAACCGGTCATTGTCCTGGACTACAACCGCAACAAAGGTGGCGTGGACAACCTAGACAAGGTGTTCGGAATGTACAGCTGCAGGAGGATGACCGCGCGCTGGCCCCTGGTCGTCTTTCACAACATTATCGACGTCTCTTCCTACAACGCCTTTCGTGATATGGAGAGAGATCAACCCAGACTGGATGCCGGGCAAGCGGAACAAGCGGAGGGTGTTCCTAGAGCAGCTGGGAAAGGCTCTCGTGACTCCGTTCATCGCACGAAGGGAGCGCATCCCCCGCACGGAAGTGTCTGCCGCTGTTGTGAAGGCTGTAAAAGCTGCCGCCGCACAGAGAGGTCTTGACCACGACGACTACAACACTTGACCCGAGAGTCCGGCCTCCTCCATAGCCCTAGCAGCAGCTCGTGACGAGTAAGAGGAAGAGGTGTCAGATATGCCGCAGGAAGAAGGACTGTAAAACTCAACTACAAATGCATCTGCAAGGGCTGCTCACTTGTCTATTGCCCTACGTGTGCATCCTAATATGGGGTGGGCTATGTGAGGGGGGCCAACAGCCCGGGGGAAGCAGGGACAACACAAGGGTTATGTCAAGTCTGACACGTGAATTTGTGTTTTTTACCTTACACTGTGAGTCAGGAAACCAGTGTGATGGAAATTCATCTTGAGATTTGAAATAGTGAAATTCTCAGACCGGAGTTGCCTTTGAGTCTTTTTAATAGTTAACACAGAGTTTACACAACAATCACGGGTGCTCAAAATGGAACTGGCCGCAAGTTCACAAAAGCCTGAACTAATACAAAGAGGCGTTCATAAAACGTAATATGAAAAAAAGACATGAAATCATCATCTGTGTCTATCTGCTGTGTCCATCTGCTGTAGCAAACTCCCTGTTTGACACTTGGTTAGTTGAATTTTCCCTTACACCAGTTTCAGTTAAAAGCTAAAGCTGTAGCAGGATTGTTGTCAAGGCAAAACTGGCAACCAATCAAAAAACACTGTCGTGCCACAACCGTGTCTCCTGGCCTCTGTCTTTTCCTTGTTTCTTAACACCTTTTATCATGAAGAAGAGATGTAAGGAAAAAATGTGAGGAAAATAGGAAGTGAAAAAAGGCGAGCACAGTTAATTTCTGATGACGTGGCACAGCTGGACCAGTGTCACTGTTCTTCTGTGGCCTTGCTCACTTCTGATGTCCTCTCATATGACAAAACTGAATGCACAATATTGATCTCTGCATAACTTCCCTTAAAATTAATTGCTAGATAAACAACCTTGTATGGGCATTGGACATGTGCTGCATCATTAATGTTCAAAAGTTAATACATCTGGTATTTCACCATGAGTGAACCATCTGTTTAATTCTTCTCTCTGTGTAGGTCTTCGTGGTCTGATGATAGCAGTGATGTTAGCAGCTCTGATGTCTTCTCTGACCTCCATCTTCAACAGCAGCTCCACTCTGTTCACACTGGACCTCTACCACAGAGCCAGGCCGAAGGCTACAGAGATGGAACTCATGATTGTTGGAAGGTATGGATTTAAAGATCAACCAGAAAAACTCATGCAGGAGTCAGAGAGATTCACCTGTAAAATACTCTGAAAAGAACCCTCAAATGACTGTAAGCACAGATCCCTCCTGAGTGTTTTCTCTAGCTCTCCCCCCTCACTGCATGCTCCGTGTGCCTCTGGCAACTCGTCTCTCTCCGCCATGCAGATATCTCTACTGCTGAGGAAAAACAGCTCTGGCAAAAACAACCAATTACTATTGTTGTGGTAATTGGCATGTCCCTGATCTCTTGCTGAATGTTTATCACTGTAAATTGCCATTTGGAGGAGTAAGTGAGGCCCTTTTGGGAGAATCCAGGAAGTGCATCTCCCCTTCACACACACCCACACACACCCACCCACACACACACACACACACACCCACACCCACACACACACACACCCACACACACACATCCGCTCCTTACGCACACACACATCACCTCTTCACCAAATCTGCATAAAAGAGCATGCATGCAAATGTTTCTTTGTCTTTCACATCTTTACATATCTGCATGTTGTAAGATCTGTTTGACCATCTTTGACAAAGAATAAACGTGCACTTAAAAGACCATTATACTCAGTTCTCTTTATTTCAGAAATAATGAGACTTCAGGAAGTCAAATTTCCTCAGCAAACTTGGTGTGTGTGTGTTTGATCTGCAGCTGGTTTCCTGGTTTTCCCAGTCAAACACCTTCTATCAAATATTCACAACATTCCACCACTGAAATAACTGCTGTTTCCTCTGTGTTCACTGACATGTACAGTAAATCACATTTACAGGAGGCACCACACAATAATTGAGGCAATCAGACAGAGGGTGTAATATTAGGACAATGGATACTTAATGTTTTTCAAGTAAGACTTTGACTGCTTTGGGATAAACATCCTGTTTTTTTTTCCTTTGGTAAATCTACTGTCTCACCTTGGAGTGTGTGAGCCATCCCATTTGCACTGATTACTTGAGAAATTTAGTTACATACTGTATGTTACTGAGTTTCTGAATTTCCAGAGGTAAAACTTTTGATGACATTGTCTGCTTGCTTAAGTGACTAATCTTACAGAAATATTCCTGTGGTTTCAGTCCAGTAAATCATGCATGCTTACTGACACATCACAATTTACATGACAACTTTGTGTCTGTCTTTGTTTACATTTAGAAGCTGTTGTGTCAAAAACATCTCATAATTCTTACAGTCAGGACTCATGGCTCCATTCTTTGGATGTTCCCTGGATTAGCAAAGCAGCATGCTAAGATAAAACTATGCAGAACCCCCGGTGGGTGTAGCAGGCAAAATACATTGGTTCAAGATAAATATCGTTGACCACAACCGTGTTTGGACTCAGTGCTAAAAGGTGGAGGCTAGGGCGGTGGAGGAAAGTTGCCGGCAGCAGGGCGTGAGTGGCAGTGTAGCTGAGCAGGGATCAGTGAGGAGGAGGTCTTATTGAAAGGGACTACTTTGGTGAGAGAATGGGCTGTGATTGGTGGGTGACTGACGACCACCCATAAACCAGTAGCTGACAGCTCATGACAGCTGAGCACATGACTCCGTGTCCTGCATGAAGTAACGCGATGCTTCATTTTACAGAAAAACTGTATGTATAAAATCATAATACTTACACCTCTACTACTCATGTGTAAGGTTTCACAGCACTCTTGTTCTTTAAAGCTCAGTAGCAGTGCTGTAACATGTCACCGTCAGCTCTTCCCACCACAGCCCTAAACTAATGTTTATGTTTGAATTCATGTCTGATGTTTGGATATGTTTTTTTAGGGTGTTCATCCTGGTCTTGGTGTGTGTCAGTATTCTGTGGATTCCAGTCATCCAAATGGCCAACAGTGGGCTGCTGTTTGATTATATCCAGTCAGTGACCAGCTTTCTTGCTCCGCCCATTACAGCTGTATTCCTCATGGCTATCTTCTGGCCACGTGCCAATGAGCAAGTAAGTCTCTCTCTCTCTCTCTCTCACGCACACACATGCACACACCACTTGTGCTGTGGGTCTGTTCTCGACACACTATTCTCAAATACTATTGTTTGTATGGTTGATGGATGCATAAATATAATGTATTTAAATACAAAGGGCCCATAGGGTAAAGAAAACAACAATTCATACAATTTAGATGAAACACACTAGTGAAAACATCAATTTCTGCCAATCCCTTTCACCTAAATCTCACATACTGGATCTTTAAAGAAGAAAAGTCAAAAGTGAAAAGCAATGTGAAAAGAAAATCTGTATCTACCTACTTTTCTGGATCCAGTCCCAAATTTTACGAGTTCCTCTCAGATAATGCCCCACCTCTCCACACAATTTAATGACAAACAGACAGACAGATACCAATCAAACATTACCTCCCCAGCAGAGGTAATAATACTATTTCATCAAGATGTCATCATGATGTCATTTATACCATATGATGCCAGGTCCCTATGATGCTGCATTTAAAATGATGTGTACTTTGTGTGTCTCAGGGTGCCTTCTGGGGTCTGATGGGTGGACTAGTGGTGGGACTGATCCGCATGGTTCTGGAGTTCTCCTACATGGCTCCCTCCTGTGGTCAGCCTGATCATCGGCCTGCTATCCTGGCCGATGTCCACTACCTATACTTTGCTCTGATCCTGCTGGCTCTCACCTGCCTTGTGATTGCTGCTGTCAGCTTGGCCACTGCCCCAATACCTAAAGAACATGTAAGGAACACGCCTTGCATTCACCTCATTTATGTTGTCGTCTGTAAAATGAGAAACAGACACAATAAATAAGTTGTGTGTCTGTTACAATGTTTGCAGAGGTAAAGGTTAGCTGATGGCTGTACACCACATTAAATAGTCTAGCTTCACATGCAGTACATTGCTCATAACCTTGGGGCTTGCCAGAAACTGCACTTTAAGAATGCTTCCTTTCTTTGTGTTTCACATAAAGATCGTGTTCAAGGCCCCTGCTGGAGCCAGCAAACCTTTTTATGCTGCTCTAATCAGTACTGCCACCAGTCCCTGAAAGTATGGACTATTACATCCTTCATAAAGGTGCTCTATTTCATGTCAATATCCAAGTACCTGCAACAGGATCTCACCTCCTGAGCAGTGCTGAAATATAGGAGAACATTGGAAACAAAAACAGAACTGTTGACATGGTAACTTACTGCAGTAGAAAAGTGCTGACATAGGGAACCTTGTATCATCTCCTAATTTGGTTGGGAACAACAGCAGTTGTTGTGCTTTACAGTTGAGGATGAGAATATATATATATTTTTTAACAGCAGGACCAAATACCACTTCTTCTCTTTCTCTCCCCCCAGCTGCACCGGCTGACCTGGTGGTCCAGATACAGCCAGGAGCCTCGGCTTGACCTCACAGGACCCCCGTTAACTACAGACCCAGCGGACTCTGATCACAGTGGCGAGCCTGACTGTTCGCCAGATTCCTGGTGGCGGAGAGCTGCTTTGCGGCTCTGTGGTCTGACTGGTCCCAACACTGGCTCTGCACCGCCAGTGACTGAAACTAATGAGCTGAACTCCCTGCAGGAGGATCCTTTCTGGGGAAGAGTCTGCAACATTAATGCTCTGCTGCTGCTGACTGTTAATGTGTTCCTCTGGGGATACATGGCTTAATGTAGTCATGAAATACTGAACACAATGTTTTCACTAAGGTTAGACTGGAGTATTGGCATTTGGTCATGCGTTGAACATGTTTGAAATGAAAGCCTTGGTTCAGTGGATACTGATGAATCTGTATTCTATGAAACAACAGACATTTATTATCTAATAACTGTTCACGGTGCACTCTGATTTAACCACTGACAAGGCCTATGACCGACTTACTCTGAAATCACTTTTTAAACACTGCCCTGTCTGAACAGCACTCAAGCATTTATTCTCACTCACCTCTCAGAGGTGGGGGAGCCACAATAAATGGAAAATCATGGAGAAGATGAGAAAAACTTTGTTCTGAACTCAATGTTGTGCTCATTGTCAAAGTAATAGACTCTTTTAGCCCCCTCCACTAAAACGGTGCATCTTAGTGAGAAGTTAGAGTAATACCTCATTGCTATGTGATTATCTTAGCTCATCCATTTGCCTTATTTTAAGTTTTTGTCAGGCTAAAAATAAATCGGGGGGGAAGGGAATAATCTTTAAGTTTTGGATTCGGATCAGGAGGCCGATCCAAACCCAAAATAATTAATGGATCTTGATATCTTTGTGTGATATTTGGTACAGCTTGTTTTAAGTAAAGGGGACTGTTGGGTATTGGCAGAAGTACACACTCTAGTTATGGTTATGGAAAAAACTGATGCATCTCAGCATCAAACCTTTGCCAAACAAATCTCACTAAACAAAATAAATTATTTCTTATTAAAAAACTACAAAAATAGGTTTTCAAAAAACAAATAACAGAAGGAGTGTTAAGACAAAAAAAATTAAGATCTAGGTCCTTAATAATGTTGTAGTGTTCATTATGTTTTAATTTGTTGATTCAAGTGGTTTCCATGACAGACAGGATGTAAGCAATGTCAAAGCTTTTTAAGTGGATGGGTTATTGTTTGGAGCTCCTGATAGTGTCCCTGGCAAATGGTATTATGCTAACCTGTACTTGCAGACATATTGTTGATCTTCCACTTTAAATAAACTTTGCAATGTTTGATAAAATCTCTGATATTCTGCTTAATCAATATTTCAGTTTTCAAAAATGAAAGCTACTACTTGTATTGAAATCTCTCAGCATTTCAAACGTATTATTGTTAAATTATTTACATTTGTGAAGTTGTTCTTGATTTAGTTTCTGTCCCAATCATGTGCAATGACTTCAAAGAAATAAACACTGAACAGATACAGAAAAGTATTTATTATTTCACAAAATAGAAAAAGTGTCCAAAAATATTTTGGAGAGTTGCAAGAATTAAGTGGAATAAAGAGACATCTGAATGGTGGTTCATCAGTAACACCAAGTTCATACAGCTGCGCCTTATTTATTGAAGTGCTCACTATAGAGTAGAGGGAGACAGGAAGTAGAATGGAAGTAGTGACAGTAAACACCATCATCTGGTATCCACTGGCTGGCGTAATGTCTCAAACTAAACAAGCTCAGTCTAGTCTGTGAAGCGCTTATGTCTCAGTGAGGCTGTTGGTCCTGTTTGAAGCAGGCGGCAGCGCAGTTCCTGGGCAACAGATGCTGACTTGTGGAGCTTTAGATGTTCTGGGAGGACTGCTGCATGATGACTGAACAGAGACTCAACATCTGCAGGTACTCATCTGCACCATCTGACAGGCACTTACTCACAACCTGCACCAGAGAGGAAACAAACACAAACTGAGAACTTCAGGTAGGAAGGAATCATTCCATGAAAGAAAATTGAATTCTACATGACGGCGGTTTAAGGCCCTAATAAAAAATAAATAAAATGACTGTCTGTTGAAACTCAAGATCCTTCATCAGATTCTAAAACCTACTGATGTGTTTGGTTGAACAAAATGAGTGGGAGTGGCATCCTGTCCTGTTACTGCTATAAGAGGAGAAATGTGGAAATGCAGCCAAAACCCATGCAGGTCTTACAAAAATCAAATCAACCCTCCTACAGGGGTGTGTGCATAAATGTCATGTAGTTTGTTAAATCACATTATATGGAATGATGAACCCTAATGTAGTTCTAAATTATATTTATTCTCATGAACTGACATGGATTCAAAATGTATCGTATCTGTCTTCACACTGCAGTTAACTGATCATAGGTAGTCATCAGTCAGACTCATCCAAGTTCCCAACTTGTCATGTCATGAGTAATAGTGTCCATTAGGGTTAGGGTTAGTATACATACTTTACTACGTACATACAAATGATTTCATATGCGTTTTGTTATATCAATCACCTATTTCTTATTATGTGTCCAGTTGGTACTGATCAAACTGACTTAAGTAGTGACCAGCGTCGCTGCATTTGCTTTCTCCCAATTAAATGTGATTTCCCATTTTTCTTTCTTCTGCCCTCCAGGATCATTGTAGCTCCACCAGGGAGCGCTGCATTAGCTCACTTACCGCCATCTTCTCTGTGATGGCCGACTTCTGCTTGTCGTTCAGGTCCTGTTCTATGATCGACTCATGGAGCTGACTCAGAATCTGTGTGGCTGCGTAGCCTTCATCCACCATGTCCTGACAGAGGAGACATTCATCGTGTGAGAATGTGTGGGTGAGGCAAACGCATCGCCTCACATGTTTACTGCATGTCAACATCAGGGATAACCACAGTGGTGTGATATCCTTTAATGAGGAACATCACAAATGAAACCGGCTTTTGTAGACCATGAATTGGGCTACAATCATCAGTGTGAAATATTAAATTTCAAACAACAAACAAACACAACAAAAACATTTCCACACCATGGGTCGCATTGTCTCGAATTAACTAAATTTTTTTAAACAACCATCAAAAGATCAAAGGCTGTCCGGCATTTTTCATTCTGACAAGAACACCGAGGGCAATCTACCTTAACATTAAGTAACTCACACGTAACACTGAAAAAAGACTCTTGCAGACCACCTGAAGTAGTGATGGTGATTCCAGTCTTGACTGAGGCAGCAGAGTGCCGGTTCACCCTTTCCACATAAAATTCAAAATAGCCAAACCTAATGACAAACTCCTATACAGTCCTCTTAAACTGATATCCATGAACGCTTGTTATCTTTCACTTTCTTTAACATTGTGAAATTTTCCAACATTTTTGGAGATTTCTCAAAGAATATTTGATTCATCTTGATAAAAAAACAGTCGTGTTTAAGGGACTGATGTTTTTGATGGGAAACAATTCGGTGCAGATAAAATAAAAATAAAAAATCGAGATCCTGTGAATGTAAATGTGGTATCATTAGATAATTGTTGTTTGGCCTTGGAGGAGGTATGTGCTGTACTGAGTAGCATTGTAGTTGTCCCTGGTTTATTCATATTTTGATAATAAATGGCTTATTCCGTAAAATTCAATTATTCATATTTGCTTGTTTAGGCCCAGTGCTCTAGTGCCCTCTTCTGTCACTGCAGGAAATAATGTATTAATTATCTTCAGGTGGTACTGACATGATAAACGTATAAACAATCTATAGTTTTTTTTCTGTAAATTGTTGTTTTTAAACAAACATTGCTATTAAATAGGCTTGTTGTCTCATCATTAAAATATAAATATTAAAATGTATTTTTTTATAAAAGTCTATCAAAAATAATGGAGACTTCAAGTTAGTACACAAGGGGACAAAACATGTCCATAAACCTACCCTGACAGCAATCTCTAGTTTCTCAAATGTTCCTTTGAAGCAAATCTGGAGCAAGTTGTCGATCATCTTTGGAGGAACGACCTATAAGAGAGCACAACAGTGACATGACGGGAATGCATGGCAAGATGTAACAAATTAAACTAATCGTACATCATCGGTTGCTCCAGTCTCCTATATAACACAAGAAATGTGTCTCACCCCGGCTATGTCAGTGATAGCCTTCTCTGTGATCTCTTTGTCGACGCTGAGGCGTGCAGCGCTCTGGAGGAAGGTGATGGCTTTCCGCAGGTCTCCCTCAGACACCCTCACCAATGCTGCTATACTCTAGATGAACAAAAACAAACATCATACTCCTTCTACACAAACTGGGTAATTAAGCAGCAGCACAAGTTTTCAGCATGCTAGACTTTTATACATGAAACATGCTGGTAGACAGCTGGTGGAGACACTTCAGCTGAAATGCACCCTGTATTGACCTGGTGTAAGCTGTAGAATTTTTTTCCAGATAGTCTTTTGTCATTTTATTCATTCCAAATAACTTGTGCTACTGCACTCTCTTCAGGTTGAACATGCTGCCAGCTCATAGTGGCTTCAGAAGATCCTGAGATATGGATAAATAAATGAATCAATCAATTAACGTATAATATCTAAGGATTATGTCAAATGAACAGATTTGGAATATGTATTAATATTGAAGGTGATTGTTTGTAGCCATTGTTTGTAGCCACTGTAGCCAGTGATTCTAAGTTTATAGTGGTAAAATGTTCTTCCTGAATTTTCAAAAACACAAATTTAGTCAGAAATCATAATGCCTAATGATTGGTTTGCTTTTTTTTCATATATGTCTAAGTCCTATGCCCATATGAATGTAGAAACCTTTTTTATTTTATTCCTTTAATCAATTCTCCTGTGCATAATTGCCAATAAAAATGTGTCTTCTAACTTCTAATGGGACTGATGGTGGATGTCTTATTTCACAAAACTACACTGAAGTTTAATGAAAGCCATGATGAGGCTGCACCAGTATGAATAAATCAAAATCATGAGCAGAAGCAAAAAGAGACTTTTTTTGGTAGTACAAAGATTGACTTTATAACCTTAACCCCCCACTCATTCAGATTAACTTAATGTATGTAACATTTCCATATTAACCAATAATTTAATCCATATGGACTTGTAGTATATACAAATGAGCAAGACAACTATTCCATACACCAGATCATCTGCCTCATTATGGTTTGCCAGTTTACAGATTATTTTGTTCCTGTTATTTACTGGAACACTTAGTAATTTATACCATTCAGTGATTCAGCCCAATTTGCCAGTCGCTTACCAAAGCCCCTGATAAGTGATTGACTGGCAGTCCCCAATCGCTATGTGTGACCTCTTCAATAGGGCTCACAGACTTGTCCCAAACAAGCAGACTCCAGATATATAACCTACTTGAAATATAGTTGGAGTCAGAGTCAACTCCAACCTGTCAGAGTGCAGGATGATGTGAAGGTGGTGAAAGTACATATAGTGCTGAGGTGCCCCCTGATTTTTCCCACTGCACATGTCTGTAATTGGGGAAATTAAGCAAAGCCATGCATGTGAGGGACAGGGTAACACAAACTCTGTGCAGCTACATAAACTGTATCTGTCTTGGACGGGTTCAGAAAAAAAGAAAAAGAAACGGAAGCCTCTATCCATTCTAGACAACTGTCTACTGAAGCATTTTTTTCATCTGGGTTGATGTGTCGCTCTAACACAGAAGAGCAGGAGGATCAGTCGGTGTTTCTTCTCATGTGTGTTTGGAATTAAACGTAGAAGTGTATTACCCCCAATCGCTAGTCAGTAGTGTAGTATGAACTCAAGCCAAGTCACATAGTGACTTCACTACAAAGCAGACCACATGACATTGGTCCTCCTCCATGTTTTGTCCAATCACACGAGTGCTACACACTCCAGTTCAGAGAGTGGTGGTAATGCACCTAAAGGTTATTTGCCAACCGCAATAAAAAACTGAAGAATCTTGGGGGTTTCTGAGCAATTTCAATCGTCACTGTTACATTGTTTACTACAAATGGCAAGTATGAGGTCTTATGTTCTGGCCAAGTCAGCCAGTGTGTGCGTTCTGGCGATTATAAGATAAAAATCTGTCGTCTCCCACATTTTTAAAATCGGTTAAGAGATGACAATCCTCAAGGGTGCAGCAGCTTTAAGTCAAACATCTTGAGAAAGACATTATTTAGCATTAATTTCATGTTGAAGCCTTTATTGCCATCGCAGATCATTTTTATTACTCTGTAATATTCTTTCTTTTTACCTGTTTGGTGTACTTGAGGTTCTCCTTGTCACAGATAGCCAGCAGGCGTTCTTCTTGTATCTGATTAGCTAAAGGTTTGAAGCGAAACTTGGAACATCTGGACGTCAAAGGCTCAATAATCCTAGAGAAGACAGACACACAGCAAGGTCAGGATCAGTCATGCAGAGTATCTTTGTGTACTGATGAGCTATCAGTCAGCTGACCTGCTGATGTAGTTACAGATGAGACAGAAGCGGGTGGTGCGCGATTGCTTCTCCATGGTTCGTCTGAGAGCGGCCTGAGCTGGTGCTGTCATGGAGTCTGCTTCGTCCAGGATAATTATTTTAAAAGGAGGACATGGCTTCCCACTACAAAAACACAGTGTAGGAGCTTTAGCAGTTCAGCATTCACTGACTAAGAGATACATCTCACTCTCCATAAAAAATATATTTTTTTTATAGTTCATAGGGTTATTACAGAGAAAGCTTTTGGAAAATTGCTCTATATTTGAGTGTGCATGTGATGATCAGTGTTGACTCACTCTTTACGAGTCCCAGCCACAGTGAGCTGAGCGAAGTTCTTAACCTTCTCTCTGACAACCTGGATGCCTCGCTCATCTGAGGCGTTGAGCTCTAACACCCTCTGTCTGTATAGCTCAGGACTGGAGGAGAGACAGAGGAGGAGACACCATGAAGATTCATCCATGAACAGGAAAAAGAATAATGATCAACTCAAGGGGAAAAAAGCTAACTGACTGAAATTTGAGGAAATGTAAAGAGCGGACACTTTTCACAGCATTAACAGTTCACTCACCCGTATAGTTCTCTGGCAGCAGCTAAGATGGTGGAGGTCTTTCCTGTTCCAGGAGGACCATAGAACAGTAAGTTGGGAAGCTGCAATAAAAACACAACGAGACGCAGTGAGACATTGCCTTCATGTCTGTGTGGGAGAGCTAAGACACTATATAATTTTGCTCTTGTTTGTCTTTGTGCCTTTTTAAGCACTTAATTAATCTCTTTATATCTGCCTATATATTGTTGTAATATGACGGATTCATTGTAATATTGTTATTTAATTTAAATGTGTCTAGAAGGAGTATAGAATGGAGGAAAAAATAGATAAAACAATGTAAGTGTTTATGCATCAGACCAAGAAAATTATTAAAGGTGAAAAATGTGACAAAGATGAAAACCTCAAGACATCACAGTTTCTATTTGTGTAAATAATGCCCACTGACAGAGTGTGATACTTACATCAGCTCCTTCCAGAGACTTCTTCAGCACTGCCACCACCTCGTCCTGAAAGGCCACCTCATTAACAGACTTAGGCCTGCTGTGGTTTGCAAAAAGAAAGACTGTTGATACTTATGATATGAATATAAGATTATAAAATATTTACCATACTGGCAACACTTATTCATTAAGCATATGTATACAACCTTGCAAGGATAAGATCTTAAGCACAGATTTAATACACCCAGTCTTCAGTTTTTTGGGGTACACTTGTAAAATCTATGGAATCTATTACAGCTCTGCCATTATGCCAGTGTCTGTCCATAAGTCAATAAGGTCACATTGTTGGAAATGTGTAAATACAATCATGTCTTTCCTGAGGTCTTAGTTAAAGTTGTTGAAATGGACTAAATTATAGTGAGAGCTATTTTTTGACCTTCCAATTTCTGAATATGAGGGAGTCTGAATTCTTCTTCTCACAATAAACAGTCCCAGAGAACTCCAGCATCATTAAATCAATGATAAACAAGACTGTATTAAGCCCTCTAGGACAACTTCAACTAAAGCCAAACATAATGGGAATTGCAACTGAATGGTTTATGAAGACACAGTACAGTGCAGATGTATCTAATAGAATCAAATGGACACTCCGTGTATACCATTGACCTTTGGTACTAGAGAGTACATGCAGGGCTGGGGGATGTATCAAATACATAAATGTAAATGGATAGTGTGTAAAGTATCTACAATGTGAAAAAAAAAAGTATCATCCCATGCCAGCTGCATTAGGTGTTTTCTAATCAAGGCAGTCCCATTAACTTGTATGCAAATAGTTACATGATAGTTTGCAGGAAAAAAAAACATGTGATTCTTGCAAGAATCATAATTCTTCATTCACAGAGGACAGACATTTGTGGTTTGAGCCTAAATATGATGCTCCTTGTTCTTTTTCAAATGAAGTCAAGCATTTTGAATCAGGAGTCAATTTTGAATGAAATCACAAGAAAAATCACAAATCACCCTAATTAGTTCCCCCACATTTTGCAGGGGGGGGGGGGGTATATTGTACAGTATTCTCTTGGCTAAATCACACCAGGTAAAGGAATGCTGTAAAAGATTCTCCTGCGCCCAGTGCTTCTGATTCTGGTAGATTTGTATAGTTACACGAACACAGCATACAATACACCTGTGGGCTTCATACTTACTATTTTTCTACCCATGGAATAGCCTTGGCTTTCTTCTCTGTACTGGGCCCCGCTGTCGACTTGTCTTTCTGGGGTCTGGTAGTTTGAACAGTTGCTCCTTTCAAAAAGGCCTGCATTTCTGCTGATGTCTGGTTTTGGCAAAAGCAGCAAAAACACACCAAACCAACATTAAGATGCATAAAGAGACAAACAAATTGATAAATGTGAAACAAAGAAGCAGCTGAAGCACAGGGCTTCCCTTATAAAGAAGATGCAGACAAACTAACACATGTAACAGCAGAGAGTACACACTAGAAGCCTTGCAGACATTTAACTTGCAGACTTTCAGTCATTTCACTAAGACACGAAGCTGGGACTACAGTGGAAATGCTCATTACCATGACCAACTCTGATATCTGCATTTTCCAGTTTTTGAAAAGCTATGTTAAAGAAGAATAACGTGTCCCCAAAATCTGCACTTTAACTCTCTTAACTGTGCAATATTCAATCTGTCTCTGAAATACATTGGTTCATGTGCAATCCATTCACTGTTCACGTTGTTCTTGTTTTTACACTAACTGTATATATTAGTTTTTATTCAATTGATATTTTTCTATATTTTGTACATTTACCAACACTTAAGTATTGCTTATTATTACTTACTGATGACTGTTTTTGACTCTTGCTGCTGTAATATTGCAAATTTCCACACAGTGGGACTAATAAAGGATTATATTATCTTATCTTGGAAAATAGTTTGCTGCAGTAAAATCTCACGTTTGATTTGTTCGACATTACAACAGGAAATACAAAACTAACAGGTTGACGTAGCTCGACTGTGAGAGGATATTCAATACGTTTGGTTATACAGCAGCAGATATACAGCTACCTGTGGCACAGGTCATTATGTTAGGACAACAGAGCTAAAGTAATCAGCTTATCAGGTTGTAGCCATGTTAGAAACGAGAAGAATGACAATAACGTTGATAGTTTTAAATGAAGTCTGGCAGAGCACCTCTCCGCACCATCACTGCCGTTGTGATACAGTTTTATAAACTGTTAATCTCACGTTGTTTAGCGTCATACGGCTACCGACCCGCTAACACCACTTAGCCGGAGGTGTTTACTAATGGTTAGCTAACAGTATTAGCCAGTTGTTCGCTATTGTGCACAGTACATATGGAGCTCACCTTATATATCAACCGCTATGAAGACCAACTCGGACCCAAGTGTCCCACAGTCGGAGTCAGTGCGTGTCACAGGCTGAACCAGAACAATGATGTCAAGTCCGCGAGGAGCCGCTTGTTGACATGTGGAGCAGCGGCAAGTTCTTCCCGCTCTGGCTGCGAACAAAACTTCCGCCGACGTCATGTTGTGGCTTCCAATCAGATGCTGCGGATGCTGGAGTCGGCCCCGCCTTTCCTGTGCCCGTGCACATAGAGGATGCTGTTCTTTTGTCCCACCTTCTACTTTATGACCTGTACTGCTGACAGCCACCAGGGGGCGGCGGGGATGTTTCGTCACCTCGTCCATCTTCGAGGCGACCTCGAGACGCTGGTTTACAACAGCAGACAAACAAAAGTCGTATGTATTTAATCATCAGAAATAAGAACTGACCTGTAGATGATAATAGAATAAATCAAAACATTGAATAATTATTAACAATGTGACTTTTACGCACAGAGTCTGGGCCTCCTGTCTGTATGAGAACAAACACCAGCTGTAGGAGTATAAGGTTAGTACCATAGATTGTATATACTGAGGTTAGAACAGATGAATACACAGCCACACCCACATTACTGTGCTTTGTTCATGCACAGTATCTCATCTCACTTTACATTTGCATTGGACTGTAAAAACGTGCATTTCCCCGGTTATTTCTTTTCCAATTTAGCCGGAAACAAGCACATAATCCAGCATGAGCAGAATACAATGCTGTAATGAATGAACAGACATAACTTCATACATGGTCTTACTGCAGCTGCTGTGCCAATGATGCTGCATGCTTCTATTGTTTGAAAGCCTCTGGCCTGTAATTGACTGGCAGAGGGAGCACAGTAAGTGGCTGTGCACAGATGTCTCAGGCTAATGGTTGTCTGGCTCTCAGTCCCTGGAGCCTCTGGTGATGAGATGCTAACGCCCCTGGCAGGCTTTGCCTCAGGGATTAGCACTGCTATATGGTGGTATTGAAAGTACCCAGGCAGCCAAAGCAGTAATGAGGAATGGTGATTAATTTGTGCTCACATGATATAATGATGGTGAAATCTGAGATGCTGCACAATAGTACTGTCTATTAGCTGTGTTTTCCTTTCCAAATCTAATAAACTGGGAGTGTGTGTCTGCAGCTCCAGTCCATGTACGGTCCAGCTCCAGGGTTTCCCTCCTGGACTTAGTGACCCCCTCCCCATCCATCAATCCACCCCCCACCCCCCACTCTCCCTCTGTGTTTCTCCCTCCGCCCTGCAGGTGTAGCAGCCCTCTGATTCGTTACCACCCCCCTCCTCTTCGTGACTCATCTTCTTTATTATAGCAAACAGAGCATCATCAGAGGAGCATCAGCAGTGTTTCCTACCGAGAGCCTGAGGAGTGTCTCTGTCAGGGGAGGGGACTTACATGGGACATACATTGGAGCATCTTTTTCCTTTTATGTGTGACACATGTCTTGGACTGTGAGGATTATTGTGACCTGGAGAATATTGGCAGCATCATGAAAGGTTTGAAGAAGTGCATCAGTAACTGATGTTTTGCTGAGCTTTTTAAAAATCTAATTATTGGATGGCTATTTTGTTGTGTGATTTACAAATTTATTAACAACCTGGCTCTTTTTGAAAATTACTTCCTGCCTGTTTAATTCAGCATCTTCCTAGTTTGCTGGTTGGCATGGTGACATACTGCCTCTTTTGTTTGATGAGTGACTTTGGTGTTTATTTTCTGGTCAACTGGCTGATAAATGAAGTTGATGACTCAACAGTGATATCAACAACAGTTTATCATATTCTCTGACTAGCTGATGTTTATTTCACCTGTACCTGTCTTACAAGCAGATTATTTTATTCCCAGGCTTCCTGTTTTGCTGAATGTTTGTGAGAGGCATCAACATAACCATCCTCAGGATTTGTGACCGTGTGGATTTGGAGGAGCTGGGATGATGGAGGGAAGAGGTCTGATGGAAGATAAATAAAAAAAAAAAGAGACAACTACGAACAACTAGTAGCAAAGCTGAGGAGAAAACTTGACTGGATTAGGGAGCAAACGCAGGAGAGATAGCTGAGGAAGGAAGGGGGACAAGAGGAGGCGTGGCAGCGGGGAGAGAGGAAAGGAGAGTGGATGCAACACACACCCTGAGATGCTGTGCTGGCTCAGAGAAGACGAGATGTCGGTACAGGAGCTGCTACAGAGGGTGCAGTGTGTCATCACTCATGTCGGTAAGTCATTTTCCCTCATCTTCCTCTGTGTATTGCACATGTTCAGATGTGTAAAAGTCAAAGACCTTTGGTGTTTCTCCTCTGGGGAAAATGCACAAATGTACAGGAGAGCCCTCTCCTCTGGAACTATCCCCTGTTGTGTGTGAGGAAAATGTGCTGTAATATGCGGTTGTGTCAAATGGAAATCTTTGAATTGGTTGAAAATGAGGAGAAGCAGAGCAGATGAAAGTGGGGAATGCAATCGCCATCCTCTCATCAGGACCGCTGAGTGAGAAGGGATGCAGAGAGATGCTCTGCACATGGGCAGAGGGGGATGAATGTCATCAGGATACTACAGGGCAGCCGTTGAGTTTGACCACTGTTGTTTTATCTTTTTATCTGATCAGCAACATTTCACTGCATGTATTTATCAGGTGGTTCTCTATTTGACAGCATATAGAGGTTATTGATTATCTTCAGTGGATGTTTTCTGACTGCAGTATATGATCCTGTACACACGGTTGCTTTAGTGTGATCAAGACTTATTAAAGTAATTATGAGTAAGAGTTATTCTGCAGGATGACTGGAGATCCATTCAGATCCAGATTGCATTCTTTTTTCACCAACAACATTTACAAGGTCAGGGTTAATTGGAGAAGTATATTCACTATACTTCAATTTGATCCTTCATCCTGTCCTGTCTCTCTACCCTTTTTGTCCTCTTTAGCCATCTTTTCCCTCCTTTCCACACACCTTGCATCGCCACCTTTCCTCATTCCCTGCCATCTATCCTTTTTTGTCCCTTCTGCCCTTTCTCTCTGCCTCCCCATCATCTCTCTTTCCGTCCCTCTCTTCTACTCATTTTCCCCTCCTCCCTCCATCTTTTCTCTTCTTCCTCCTCCTCGTCCTGCTCGTCTTCCTTCTCCGGTTCTGTGTCCGGGTTATTGTGGGGAAGTAGGTTAATGTGCCACGCTGGAGACTGTCGCACAGTATCCTCCATCACTGCACTTCCTGTATTGCATTGCAGCTATCTGGTGGTGGGTGGTGGGGGTTGGGGTCCGTCACCATGGAAACTGTGCTAGCTTTTGTTAAGCATGAGAGCCCGAATTGATTTATTGGTTTCCTACATTTTAAACACATATGCTGTTGCAGTTTCATTTTATATGAACATTTTAGGAGTCAGGCTTAAAAGAGTATGTGATATGATCAGGAAAAATGGCTTAAAACTGTTTCATACTGTGAGCAGTATATGCAGTGAAACATATTGTTTGGAGGAACCATGGAACTATTGATGTGCGAGCATGCACTTTATGGACTTTTAATCCATGTTAGATATAAACAAACAAAACTCACCACACCGTCCAGTAGCTGTTCTTCTTGTTATTTTCAAACTGTTCTGGTTCAAATATTCCAGAATAGACAAAAAGGACAGATGCCAATGTGCTGATTAGTTTCCTCCACATCACTCATACTACTGTTTTCTTATTCATTGTTATTCATTCAAGTTTGGAATAAATGTATCATACACACACTGTCGGTGTAATAGGTTTTGTTATGACATATACACTAAATTAAATATTCACACCTGAGAATCAATGACTTTTTGCCTGCCAGATATTTGTTTCTCTTTGGAAATTATCATTTAATATAAAGTTCTGTGGATCAGCGCAGAGTTGCATGAATTAGAGAGGTGAGGTTACCAGGTTGTTAACCTCTGCGGTTATATGTAAATGATTTGGGAAGATCAGTGCTGTTCATTGACCAGCAGAGAGCTCACTCGCTCCTGTTGAACCACACAGCTGTTTGTAGGATATCAGCACAGCTTCTGGCAGTGGCAATATTGTTATATTGGAAGACTACATACAGTATATGCAAGCCTTATATTAAAGGTAACCATATACTTGCTTATTTACAGAATGTATATGAAACAAACTAAGAGGAATATTTATAATAGAAATTCAGCTTGTCTTCTCATCTCTAATTTCTCTGTCTAGTCCTTTTGTAGACAACCTGTTTTCTGATTGTAACGTTAGTTTGCCATTAGTGTCACGTAGATTAGACAGAACCTCCTTGCTGTGTGTTAGATGACTGTGTTGAATGACTGTCACATGACGTAGTCGCTTTCTTTCTGAGCTGAAGTGAGGTCATGGTTTGTATTTAATATGCTCACTTGTAATTTTAAATTTGTTGAGAAATAGTCTGTACTACCTTACTCTTCTAAAAATTACAATAGTTTATTTTTACCTTCCTGTTTGTGACAGGTCAAAAGAGAGGGAGAGGTAACAGTTTAATTCACCAGCTTTAGAGGCACTACTAGAATATAATGTGAAAATATATATAAATATTTTTGCATAATTCATTTAGCTACTGGGGGAATATTGGCTTAAGAGTATTCAAAGTTATGGTAAAATCTCCTTTAGAACTTATTATTCCTATTATAAACATACATGCATATATTACAGAAAACCTGCTCTTCCTTTGGTATTGTTATGATCACATAATCTTACACACATCTAAACCTATACTGCTCATACACTACTTAATAACATGACTCACAGCTAAATCTTCTATTGGTGGCCAATGATGTCACAACAGCACCAGGACGTGTAATTTCCCATCAGGCCTGTGTTCCCTTCATGCATAATTCATGGTTGCGTCTGCTGCTTTATAGGATCCCGATCTAAAATGGCTACTCATGTCCCACTGAAGCATGCAGTTAGGGTGAGTAATACTGAGGCCTGCAGATAGGAGCTCGCTTCTCAGACACAATTTGAAGCTCTCTATCTTGAACTGAATCCCCTGCCCCCACTCTGTGAGCTGCTCCTAAACTGGTAGTTTATTAGAGGAGGGTGTGTCAATGGGACCTGTGAGTGACATTTCTCGTGGAAAGGTCAGGCTGCAGGGAGGGATGATGCTCAATGTTTTGCTCTGAGCAAATCAGGGTAAAGGAAGTTAATATCTCTAAATTAATCTGTAGAAACCTTTATATTGCACAGCAGAAAAGTGATGTTTACTGACATCATATCTGTCTCTCTCAGAACCAAATTTCTGGGCTATAGACTTAACTTTATACCCATACCCATTTTTGACCATGTCCAAGAACAGTTCGATTCAAATGATAATTCTTCTTTGATACAGTTTGGTTCCAATGGTTATGATTTCATCATTGATTATAATAACATTGCAGTCAACAATTAAGCTATGAAATAATTATATTATTAGATCGAATATATACATATACATGTATAAATCTAAAAGATATATAAAAAATATAAAGATCAGAACAGTCTACACACCAGGTTGTTTTTATATAAAAAAGAGATCAACATAAATCATGTCAGAACTTGTTCCACCTTTAGCTGACCTATAACCTGCACAATTACACTGAAATCAGACAAAATCCCCATAAAATTTAAAATCCCTTTCAAATTTACCCGATAGCTCAAACAAACTGCGAGGTTCAACATCAATAAAAAAAAATATGGTCCATTTGGTGCATTAATTCCGTAATGGCATTTATGCTATTTCGTTAAGTTTTTATCCCTTACATATTCTCGTTAAAATTTTTAACTAATTTAAAGGATTTTTCTGTCATAGTATGAGAAAATTAAATATGAAGATATCAATTGTAAGGAGTCTTGAAGAGCACTTGCCTCCTATGTATGTGGAGTAACACAATGTAATTTGGTGTGTTGCTGACATTCTAGTGGGCTGAATGAAATACTATATATACAAGTACAGAGCTGCCACACAGGGGAGAGAGACATCAGAGGAACACACTTGGTGAGAGACCCTGAGCGACTGAGCTGAAATAGCTGGCAAGTTTAGTTTTGAGTTGTTTGTTACTGATTAAGTGAGAATAAAGAATGCTGAAAGCGAATGGTTTATCTCTGGCTGTTGTGGGGAGACCCTGGTGGCATCGGCAATTACCACAAAGTAGAGATCCAGAACAGTAGCTGTTCAGTGTTTCCGTCATCTGTTGGCAAAGGAGGAAAGAAAGTAAGTGTGGATGTCATCACCAGAGCAGAATCTTGCAGGGGACACTTTGTCTTTCACTAGAATGGTTGAGTGCTTTGCTTTGTAATTAACTGCAGGAAAAATTTATGGGAGAAGATAATTTAACATCTGTGCAAAAGAGAGAGAGGAGGATATAAAGGGGATGATAAAATTGCCTGAAGGCACGTAAACATTTGGGTAATGGCTACAATATGTTCCCTCGAAACACAACAAGTACTTAACATGTGTTCCACATGTGTGTGGACGTTTTTGTTGGCAGGACAGAACCACAGTGTTGTCCTATCTTGATAATGGCAGATGACTTCTTGACATCTTTGGTGTTACAGAGAATCACAGACAAGATGCAGCTGGTTTATTTTACCCAATATATTTATCTTGGTCTGTGATTTATATGGAGTGAAGATGTACCTGCTTCTTTTGTATTATAGGGTGAGCTAATAGGGCTAGTACAACCCATTTTATATCCATGAGGAATCTGTCCAATTATTCACTTAATTCTCTTTTTACATTTTAAACTTATAGGAATAGCTGTTACATAGTAGTATATATCCTTTCTTATTTATAGTGGTCATACAGCAGTGTCTCTTTGGCCAATTACTTAAAAAGGTTAGCTTTTTAACAGTTTTTTTCAGTAATTTGTCCTAAAAAAGGAAAAATTCGGAAGAGTTTCCACTGTCAATGGTTGTAAAAACCTCAGTCCAGACAGCATGTGCATTTGTTTTGGAAGGAGTTAAAAAAAAAAGTCACACTTGTAGTGAGTTCAGGACACACACCAAGAAAACACTGCGACACAGCAGCTCTCTTTAGATTGTTTTCACTGTAATTATACAACATGAAACTGGACTGAATCAGTTTACATCCTCTTGTCAGACCAACTGTCTCTCTCTGCTCCAAATGCAAACTGATTCCTGGGTGAATGTACCAAAGCATGACACAGGGAGGGGGACCCATTTCAAAGTAAAAATCTTCTAGCAATATTACAACTGATTTAACATAACCTTTGAGTATTAAATACATTTATACGAGAAAGCCATATGGACCTGTGCAGTGATAGTTGAAATGAAACTCACCAGAGGAGTGATACATACCCAGCACTGCACATGTGGGAATCAGACCATATTTCTGTTGGCTCTGACCTTTGACCAATCAGCTGGAGATAACCTCCCAAGTAATTCACCCATCGGGTTTGCTGAAAATCAGTCCATGTGTTGTTAGTTATATTGTACGCATGTACACAAACTAAAATACACTGAAGTGATATAAGTTCCCATCACTCAGGAGTGAAGATGTCATGGCCTGGAACAAAGGAAGGTGAATAACTTCCCTGAACACAGAAGTGGGAAGGTCAGAGGTCACAGCTGGGACAGATGGTTTCGTTTTATTCACAAGGTTTCTATCCTGCACATTTCATGCTTCTCCAGTGACGTCATGTTGAGGAGTATCTGAGGCTTTAACAACAGCACCAAACTACTGGATAATTAATTTCAGAGAATACATTTGATCGGCCATACTTATTTTCTGTGGTATCGTGTGCGAGAAGACTTTTTAAAGCAGACTGTGAATATGCTTTTTCAAAACACTTTTACATCGACTATACACACACACACACACACACACGTACATCTATCTTAGTGAGGGCACTCTTTGGCATAATGCATTCCCTATCCCTTAAGCCTAACTATCAAAACGAATTGTCTAACCCTAACTCTTACCCTAATCCTAACCTAAACCTGATTCTAACCCTAACTAGGGTCAACCCTCAAACAGCCCATTAAAAGTGGGTCAGAATGTGAGGACCAGCCAGTACACAAACACTGTGTCTTCCACAATACAGTGAGCTACATCATCATGGCAGCTCTCCGAACTGAATGACTATATAATTGGGCTTGCACAAGGGGAGGAAAAAACACAAGGAGGTCTGGATCTTTAAAAGATTTTCTCACCATTAACAATTACTGCAATTCCAAGCAATACCCTCTGATAGCTGCTCTGGGTTTGTTGTATTACCCAGAGACCCCACCCACCAGCCCCCAACCTTTGTTGTCATGACGTCAGTACTGCATTCTCTCTACTTCCTTTTCCTGTCTCAGATATGGGGGGGGGGGGGGGGGGGGGGGGGGGGGTCACCATATCCTTTGTCTTTCTTTCTGTCAGCTGGACAGAGGCCAGCTGACCAGCCATGTTCACAACAACACAGTTGAACAGCAGAATTGTACAGTCGGCCACAAGAGCACTTTGACAGTTTGGAATCATTTTCTCACTGCAAAGATTGAGTCAAGGTGAAGTGAGCAGATGATCGACTAATACATCTTTTACACGAGGCCCGGGCTGGTTCAGAAATAGCTTGAACTGGTAGTATGAGAACTGTATTTCGATACATAATCTAATCAAATGCAATAATCAAATTTACATGACGAGGACAGCATACGTTTTTCAATCTCATTTTTTATGGGTGTGTGTGTTTGTAAACAGTCTGTATTTATATATACTATAGTCTTGATGACCACTCAAAGCCCCTTACAGTACAGTTTTTGCCAGTCACACATTCAAACATACATTCAAACAGTTCATCAATGTGCAGCAATTTTAATCACAAATCATTCATACGCAGCCGTCAAGGACAATCTGGGGTTCAGACATGCGGAATGGGGAGACTGGGATATAGAATCACCAACTGTTTTCCCTATTCCGTATGCTCAAGCATACTTGGGCAAGATACTGAACCCCAAAATTGCTCCATCTCATAGAGAAAGTGCTGCACATAGATGCACTGATTGAATGTGTTTGTGAATGGCGTAAACTGTACTGTAAAGAGCCTTGAGTGATCGTCAAGATTAGAAAAGTGGTATATAAACACAGAACATTACTGTTTTTTCCCCACTGTTGTTCCCCAACTTGAAACCTACTGACCTTGTGCTGTTTGGCTCATGTGCTGTTTGTGTGCATGCTTGTGAGCTGTGTGCGACTGACCACTGTGAATCACTTCCTCAGAGCTGTTGTTCTAAAATCTGTGGACTGTTCACAGTTTGATCTGTACTGCAGAGGAATGAGCTTATCAAGTGAACATTGTTCTTGTTCTGGCTTGTTAAGCAGGTTCCTCAAGTTAAAGCATGGTAGAGGAGCTCATTTTCATCAGTGAAGCAAAAGAGAATGATTGAAAGGTTTTGGATTTATTATTGGAAATACTTGACTAAAATGCAACTACAATGCTTAAGATTAAAGGGCCCATATTGTGTAAAATACATTTTCTGGGCTTTTACTATGTGTAATTACTTGAAGGGGATCAGTAGGGACCCTCAAAGTATGAAAACAGTCACTCCGCAGACTTTTTCACTCAGTCCATTCTAAGAAATATGTTATCGAAACGTCTCGTTTCGTACTTCCTCCCCCTTTTGAGTCATTCGGGATCCCACTCGTCTCTCAGCCCCACCCAGCCAGTATCAGTTTAGCCTCCGAACCCACCACCCCCACTCCCCACCACCACCCCTCCACACCGAACGCGACCCCAAGCAGACCTGTTGCTGAGCTAGCAGCTTGTTAGCTACCACAGGCTAACCACAACAAACAACACTGAAGAAACACTTGAACAAACATGAGGATGGTGTAACTTACCGTTCAGAAACATCCTGTTGTAACCGACTGTAAATATGTGGAGGAGGGGCTCAAGAGGCAGGTGAAAAACAGCCTGTTCTGTTTGCAGCTCCAGAGAGAGGCAGAAGAGAGACATGGAAATACACATTGCAGCAGTTTTTTAGACTTTAAACCACTGATAAATCATCTTAGGGGAACCAATACCTCAAATTCACTTTCAGAAAGGTGTAAAATATGGGCCCTTTAAGCGGCAGAATTAGCGTGCTAACCAATATTAATTCTATTGGCTACATCTGAATCACACTCTCCATACCAGTCCACTTTAGCTCAGCTCCATCTGTATCATATCATTGACATGTCTTGCACTTTAAACCTGAAACATTTACTTTTAGATGCACTGACCAAGAATGTTCAGAATGGAGTCTACACTGAATGTGGTTGCTGCACTACTGGTTGCTGCTGATCTCTGACTTTGAATTTACACTCTTTATTTTGGAAATGATGACTCTCTGCTGCTCTGTCTCTTAAAGTTTGTTATGTAGAACAAGCAATATGTTTTTGTACAAAACACAAATGTGATTTTGTTTTCTATACACACAAACACAATATGTTGTTGATTAATGTATCTGGCAAGTTACAAATACTTTGGTACTAAACATGACATTGTTCGCAGATGATGTATTGGTTTACCAGAATATCTGATCTTGCAGTAAAACATCCACATGCAGTGACTTAAGGTTTATTAAACTGGTTTGGTTTCATATTAAGACACTTGCAGCTCTAAAGATAAGGTCACTGAAATGTTCTGGTCTAGTTTCATACAGAGGGGAATAACCTCTCTCTCTCTCGCTCTCTGAATTTCAACAATATACCTGCCAACACCTTTAAAGCTCACTATTTTTAAATTGAGAAAACAAAACATTTAATGCGGAAATGTATAAAATGCTGTTTGGCTTATTGGGGGATAAAGTGCATATTATTAGCTTTTTCTTATGCCAAGCTAAACAAACAATGTCCCAACTCAAGCTCTGTATTAATACACAGACTAAAGATGGATATTAATTTTCATAACTAATCTCAAAAAACAAAAGGCATATTTCTGGCTTTCAACATGGCAATGTTATGTGTTAAGAAAGTCATGAAACATCAGCCTTGTATCTGGAAGAGGTGTCCAGGATACTGGTCAATTCCCTGTCTTCCACATCCTCTACTCCTCTGCGAGCGACTCTGCTGCTATCCATGGACAATCAGTTTCCCTTAAAGTCAAGACAGCCAGCAATGAGGAGATGTAATGTGATAAAATCAGTGGTCAGTGCAATGACTCAAAACTCAGAATACACACTGACTGAACAACCACTGTGTCTAGACTTATTGATTGAGCAACCAAGACCACAGTTTTGCCTTTGACTCTGTACTTATTGTCGGCTGTGCGTGTGCATTATGTGAGGTTCCTGCTATTTTCTGTGTAGACAGGAATTTTGTTGTAATTTAAGTAGCAGGGCTGAACATATTTCCTCTCAAATGCCTCTACATGTACGACAGTAAGAGGATTAACAAGAGACGAGCAACTTCGGGAGGATCTGATAAAGAACATCTTATTACCTGTGTAAGTGTGAGTGTGTGTTTGCCCTGCAAGGCTGCATCCTTTACACTTTGGCTACACATATACACTAAATTCACAACAGCTCTAAAACAACAAGGCACGGTGACTGGTGATTTATTGAAGAAAGTTCTATTTTCAACAAGCAGACCTCTGATGTATATGTGTGCCTCCCTTTGGAGGAGGAGGAGGAAGAGGTGGAAGGAAGAGAAAGAGGCGGGGGTTAGTTTACGGGAGGTGTTACTGGGAGACAGGAGACGCTAGATGCTGACATCAACCTCAAGGAAGAAAGCGGTGCCATGTAGCTCGTGATCTGTAGTTTCAGATGTCTCTGGCTGACATTTACCTGATTAGTTAATGAGAGGCAGATGACAATGGGGATTTGATCATTCAAACCACCTGATGGTGTGGAGAAACACACAAAACAGTAGAACAGATAACAAATAGATTCCTCAAGGAAATGTGTGTTTTGAAGGAACTGACATAAGAAACAAATCATGCTACTCTCTGCCAAAAAAAAGTCTTTATGGCTGTGATGAAGAAACTGTAGTGTACGTTGAACTTTACTTAGGAATATGCAGGTTAACATGACAGGAATGCTCATGAACACAGCATCTGCACTGTTTGGTAAATTGTATGTATATGGGAATCAAGACAAAGAGTTGGTGGCCCCTATTCTCCATCACTGCAGAGGAAGAGGGAACACTAATGTAATTAAAAGAGCAGCAGTGAAACCTCACACAATGGAAAATAGAAGCCCCAAGGAGGAGCTCTGGTTTTCGAGCCATATTATTCTGTTCCATTTGAAAACGTGGAAATGTGAGGAAGCCCATGCATATTTTACCTTTTTTAGCCAATACACCTGGTGAGCAACTTTCGTATCAGGGTGCCATTTGCAGTTCTTAACAAATCCGGAAAACTATCAGAAAAATAAGTGGGACCTATGCCATCATTACTTTTTGTTTCACTTATTACTTTTTATTTAGAAATCGTGTGCATGAAAACAGGTGCTGCTGCAGTGTTTTTTAAATTTAATTTTAATCAGTATAGCAGTTTGCTTTACATGCTATGTCACAGTTTTACTCATCAACCAGCATCTCAAAAGATATTTGCCGTATTTACTTCTGATTTATAGCTAAACAGAATGTGTATTCTACTCTAAGCACTGCCATTACAACTAAAGTGCACAGCAACACTGTAAGCGGATGCATCCTGTGTACACACTGACTTCAGCTGCTGCTGTTGTGCTGCTTCCACAACATGACCAGTGTGGACAAAGTGTAACGGGACACATGAAAAAATAGAGGGGAAGGATGCAGAGGGGAAGGGAGGGCCCCGCTGCCTGAAGAGAGTATTGTTGAGAATAAATGTCTAAAACCCTGGTAAGAACTGAGCCGCTCAGCTGGTCACAAGGCTGCCAGGAGAGGCTCAGACCCCTGCTCTGACAAAAACACACACTCACACCCGCACCTTCACACGTTCACATGCCCCTGTCTCTCTCACTCCCTCGCTGTCTCTCCTGCTCTCTCACTAAAGAGAAGGGGAGAAGTATTGGGTAGAGCTGACAGCCCTCAGGATTGGGTTGTGGTACCACTGGACCTGTGTGTGTGTGTGTGTGTGTGTGTGCGTCTGTGTGTTATTTGTTATGCTGCTGTGGATGTCCGACTGGATGCTGATTTAGCTGCACGGCTCGGCCCCTTCCTTTTGTGTGGATTTGATTCAGAGCAAGGACAGCAGCAACATGGGATCGGTGATGTGTAAGTAATGAACATTTGATTTCAGTAATTTACAGTGTTACTGGTGTATGTGGGTTAGTACACCCTTTGTACCTAGGCTAAGACCTGGAACAAGTTGAGACAGTATATGGAATGCCTGCTTGTTGGTACCATCTTGGTATTGATGGGAACCATTCAACAACCTGCCGCCATGAGAGTGTGTTTTAGGATCTGTTTTTAAGTGAGGTGGACTCGGAGTCCAAAGGTGGGACTGCAGTAACTTGAGTATGGTCATTGATAACCTTTAGTGTGCCAGTGGAGCTCAGTGATAATCAGGGGCCCTTCCGGTGGTCCATTGGTCCAAAGGAAAAGTTTAAAACAGTTTCTATATGTCAGCAGTCATAACTCACTATAAACTGTATGACCCAGGACATGGACTGAAATGATGGCATCTGTATTTGGTTTCATTGTTTTTTTGTGTCTTAAATTAATTATTGCCTTTGATGCAGAGTTTGTGCACTTCAGCTGTGTTGACAATTATGTTATGTGATGCATAAAAAAGTAAACACATCAGTCCCAACATTTTGACAGGTAACTGGATTTTTTATTGTTTTTATGATTGTGGCTGATCGGTTTATAGCAACAGTGACAATGTACCTTGGATGCTTCTGCTTTCACACACACACACACACACACACACACACACACACACACACACACACAAACACATGCGCGTCTCTCTAGTTGTGAGGACACTCAGGGGCGGCTCCTGGCATAGGTGACATAGGCGGGTTGCCTAGGGCGCAAAATGCAGAGAGGGCGGCACAAGAGACTGATTTATCATGACGTGACACATGCAATGTAAACCAATGCATGTCACACCATCATCCTCTTACCCCGAATATGCATCCCATACTTTCGATTTCCCGCTGTTCTCCTGGAGTTTCAATTTCCCCGATTTTTGCCCCCACATGATGAAATTTCCCCATCTTTAATTATGTACTTAATCCACACATTTGTCAATCTCTTGTGGGGGGGTGGCGGCTATAGGCTTGCGTAGGTCAGTCACCTGTGAAGACCATCATCATTTACCCCTGAACCAGCATGGAGAAATGCGCTTCCTGTGTGAACAGCCAGGCCGCTGCTCGCACGAGAATTGGCGCTTCCGCCTCAGGTTCTCCCCAACGTTCACGCTGCGGTGTTAGACTGTGGTTACAGTCAAAGATGAGTCAAAAAACGATAAAATTATCAGGTGCACAATTCAGAAAGCGCTGCAAAGTAGAGGAGGAGAAGAAAGAACAATATAGAGGTAAGAATCACCCCGATTGTGGACATCATTAATGTTTATTTTTGTCGACATGACATGATATGCTGTCAGTACAGCAGATTTCAGACTGTTTTTATAATTTTTATTATATATTTTTAATATTTTTTATAGCCTACAATTTTGTCTGCCTGTGTGTGCATCTGTATACAGTTGCAGTCCAAAATTTCTTGGGGATGCATGACAATTTGAGTGTGTATGTTGGGGGGCGCCAATCTGAAATCTCGCCTAAGCCACCAACATTGTCAGGGCCGGCCCTGAGGACACTCATTGACATAATGCATTCCCTAGCCCCTTGCCCTAACCTTAACCATCACAACTAAATGCCTAACCCTAACCTAATTCTAACACTATCCCTAAGACCAAGTCTTAACCCTCAAACAGCCAATTAGTGAGGACCAGCCAGAATGTCCTCACAATGTCAAAATGAACCAAAATTGGCCCTCATAACTATAGATAGACATGCGCACAAACACACACACACACACACACACACACACACACACACACACACACACACACACACACACAGGGAGAGGCGCATGCAAATGTTCTGTAATAGGCTTTACTTCCTAATGCAGAGATTATGACACACAGACAGAGAGAAGCAGCTGACAAGCACCGTGGATTCTCTATTGGACACACATGCAAGAAGAGCTGCAGTAGGATTGCTTTAGGGCAAAGAAACTGTGCTTGTGTGTGTGTGTGTCTGTGTAAGTGTGTGTTAGTGACAGCAGAAACATCCAGGGAATATTGTCTCTGCTGCAGAGTTGGTGGCCAGGCTTCATGGATATATGCAGTAGAGAGGAACATGCACACTGAGTGGTGGATGTATGTCTGGAGATGGACGCTGTAGACAGGCTGCGATACCAGACCCTCCCGTCTAGGTGTCCACACTGTGGTAAATACGGCCGAGCCTATTCCACCATGCGGATCTCTCTGGAAGAGATGGAGTCTTACTATCACTTCCTGGGAGTGTGTAAGGAGACACAGTCAGCTATACTACAAAGTATGTCTGTCTGTTCCTGCCTCATGTCTATTTGTGTATTGTTTTTAGTCACCAGAGTCTAGTTTTTAGTTTAGTTCTAGTTAGCATTTAGTTTAAGGTCTAGCTTTGCAGGAGCATCACAAATGTCCTTGAACAATGTCGCAGTCGTGTTTTTGGTCAAAAGAAAACTGTGACATGGGTGGCAGGTTGCCATAATTATGTATTTTACAGGGCCCTTTCTTGTATTAGGGCCCCGTGTCTGAAGAGACATTGACCTTACATGGTGCAAAGATTTATGTTGACTTCTCTCTTTAGTCAGCAATAGTAACAACAAAACAGTAGTCAAATGTTTTATACTTTAAGCCATATTGAGGTTTGATAATATTTCAGTTACATTTGTTGGTTAGCGGCTGACTACTGAAACAGTCGCCAGCCAAGTTAGCACTAATCTTTAGTTCATCAACAGTGGCTTTCCAAGCTTCTGTCTATTGTCTCTGTGCTGCGCTGTTAACTCCACATTAAGCTGTGAGTCACAAAGTGAGAGTTAATTTGGACTTGAAGGAACTTGGTGTCAGCCATGTTACAGTGAGACTACAACTTGCTAGCAGCTCTGTGATACTGATGCTAATGTCAGCATGCTACCACTCTCACAATGGTAATGCTAACAAGCTGATGTTTTGCAGGTTTAATGTGAAAAATGTTTACCATATTAGTTAAGTGTGTTTATGTGTTAGCTTTCGTAAACAAGCACTAAACACAAAGTGCATCTGAGGCTGATGGGAATGTAGTTGTTTCATAAACCTGGGCATTGGTCCGGTGATTTCAAACTTTGACCTGATGATTATAAACACAGGCATTTTGTTGAAGTGGCCATTTCTTCATAGTTTTGATGGATAGTCTTCCATCCAGGTGACTGGATATTTAACTTTACTGCTTGATAATTAATTGAAAGTAGAGGTTGGTATTAAAAAGAAGAAAAATGAATAAACAAAACAGACTATATAACAGGGATTTTCCTGCATAGAGAATTGTGAGGCGCCTGCCTCTGTCGGATTTTGTGCCGCCTCCATACAGGAGAAACCGCTCATAGTGATCATGTTTGTCCCGAAGGGGGGGGGGGATTCCTCAGGGAATTGGTTATTTGAATACATTTGACAATTGGATTAAAGCCCTATCACTGTCTGTGCTTTGTCTGTGTTGAGCTAATACATCAAAGAGCTACATTGTTGTACAAATATTAAAAACACATCATGCTCCTTCATCACCATGAACACACACATGTAGATAATTGTCTGTCTTGCTGCTGGAAATACCTACCATAGCACCAAATATAAATTCATCCTAAAAATAGTCCCCAGCAAATAGTGTCTTATCTTGTGTCTGAGTTGCATTTGCTGAAAATGTCATGTTTTAGGTGTTTGTGTTGTCATCACTCAACATGTATTTTGACTAATGGGAAAAACCTCCTGGATCAAGCTTTTACATGCTAAGATGTATGGTGACGACAACAAAAAAGAAGACACACACTTGAGTAAACACGTTCTTACATCACTGAGGGATGATGACATCCATCTGTCTGTACTGAGTCAATCTTTTATTGGTTTTCAAGTCCACGTTTGTCAGGAGTATATATTTCATGAGGTGATAATGATATTCATTGGAATGGTGTGTGATTGTGTGAATGTGTGTATGTGTGTGCGAGACCTGTTATCAGCAGACCCTGTCATTAGACATCCTCTGATTGTCTTCTTGCGCTGACGCCTTCTTCCTGAGAACCAATAGGAAACCCCCCTTCATCAGGACCTTGAGGAACGCTCACCCAAAAATAACATAAGCTCTGTACGGTGTGTGTGTGTGTGTGTGTGTGTGTGTGTGTGAGAACATATAGTTTCTGTTGATACACTTTCTTATTGAAATCATTAGGGCAAGACAAACATAGATCTTTGGGGCTGATGCTGATAATGATATTGGGGAGTATAACCTTTCCAATACCAATATATCTGCCAATATATATATATATATATACATATTCTTAAGATGGTATTATTAAATATAGTTAATTAAACTAGAACTTGAATTAAGAAAATAGATATACATTTACTTATAATAAATGCACATCTTCTATGCATTGTTGTGAAGCACAAATCTTTGCCAAGGCCAAATTTCACACACTTTTCAGTTATGAAGTCTGGAAGATGTCTGCAGAATTGGTTCTGGACTTTATGCAGAGTTTGTCTTTCACACATTAACAACGCAACAAAAGATTCTCTGCTCAGACGTGTTCACAACAAAGAAATCTCCAGAGTGTTCAGCAGGCTGAGGCAGGAAGTAACCTATTATTACCGCTACAGAGATCACATGAGATGATACCGGGGTCAGCCCTTATCAACTAAAACTCTTTTTAGTTGTAATTGTCTGCGTCCTCAATATGTATGGCTCTGTCTTTTCATCATGAGATATTTGTTATCTTTTTGTAGAAGGGAGGATGTAATGTATTAATTATGCTGTGGCGATCACATGTTTTAGTTTACAGCACATCGACACTGGCGTCGGCCCTTATCACCAAAAGCTCTCATCTTTGTCAGTGTCTTGTGCTTTCTCATCCTGAGATATTTGTTTTCTTTTCAAACCTACTGCAGACTTTTAACAGGAGGCTGGCAAGAGAAACTCCACAGAAAACTGTAGCCTCTCACTCAGACATTTGCGTTCACACCTACAGTGTGCACATACTGGTGTGGAGAAAATGTTGAAAAATGCCCTCATGTCACAAGAAATTGAAATTCCTTGGATCCACCCGCTGACCAAAATTGAATAGATTCTTCTCTGACCAATACTGCCTCCTTCCACCAAATTATGTGGAAGGCAGTTTTTTTGCAATCTTGCTTAGAACCACCCAACAAATGATCAGGGGAGAAAACATAACCTTCTTGTCAGAGGTAAATACCTCAGTCAGTAGTTGAAATCCACTGGCACAGGACAAAGGATGAGCCTCAACTGGAGACAGAGGAATAAGACAGACAAAGAGAGAGAGAGAGAGAGAGAGAGAGAGAGAGAGAGAGAGAGCTCTATAGTGAGTCATAATCTGAATCTCACAGAGGTTTAGAGTTTTTATGTAAAGTAGGCCGAGTATTTTCTGCTCCGTTGCCTTCCTTGTGGGGGTAAGAGCTATGAACATGTGAGAGTCAGTCAGCAGAAACAGCTCTTACTGGTCAACAGATTATCTCAGTTCACACAACAAAGCCTCATTTATAATATTCAGATAAATGCAGTTTCAGACCTAGGAAAATACATTATAAGCAAATCCAAATGAGTATTAAGTTATTGATCTGATTTCACGACTGAACGCAAAATACTTAACCACATGTTCAGCATACATACAACTCGTTTGTAAAGTATGCTGTTGTAAAAAGTTTTAAAAAGATGAACATTTTGCACACATTTGAGAGTTATGTCTGTCAGAACATGGGGTATCCTTGTCTTTGTGATTTAAGTTATATCATTGTGATGACCTGTAGTTGATTACACAAATGTGTGTTTTAGTGTCATTAGAAAAAATCTATGTGACAGATAAAGAACAGGATAAGTAAACTGATAAAGTGAAGTATACCATCATCATTTTGTCCTGTGTTCCTCTTATAGGAATACAGCAGTAAGCAGTGTGTGTGTGTGTGTGTGTGTGTGTGTGTGTGTGTGTGTGTATCATCATGACAAAATATATATACTATACTAGTTATAACAAGTACGAGTAACGAGTACCGATGGGAAGGCATGTCAACATGAGGACGGGTACTGTATCTGCTGTCATCCCATCACAACCTGGTCTGAACAATTTCATTGTGTTATACAATGAAGACTCAAACAGAATGATTGAGAAAACTTGAGTTGTATTGCACCTGCTGTGGTACAGTCTGAGCTCCTGGCCTCCCTGCCTGCAGGTCATGAGATGTCCAGGTCCTGCTGGCTCAGGATGCACTGGTCACATGTCCACTCTAACAAGAAACTGTAGGTTAGCTGAAGAATGACAAGAGGCCTTTATAATTCTCACACTTTCAGTGTCATCCTTATTAAATATTATGCCCTAATCCTACATAGAGTGCATGTGTGAACCCATGTGTGGCCCTCATGGTATCAAGGTAACACCACCACTCCTGGCTCAGCTTCCAGGCTTCTTCCAGATCTCATTGACTTTCACAATCCCCCCTCACCTGCATCTCCTAATGAATACATGATAATTAAGATGATGACACACTGATATCTATTTATAGCCTTTCCTGCATTCCAGGAATGAAGAGCACCAGTTATGTGTGCCAGGCTCTGTCTCCTCTGCTGAAGCACATCATCTGTCTGTGCCTCTCTCATACAATGGACCTAAGTTGCCTGCTGTGCTGTCCACTGTGCAGCGTCTCTTGACCTCTGTGACTTCTCTTTCTATTCATGGATTTCAGATTGGGTTTGAGAAGTGAACTTCTCATCACTGCTGTGAACTGTGAACATCTCAGGTCACAGACAGAGGCATTGGATGGCGTACAATTAATTAATAGAACCATTTGATCATTACTTACTTCAACTATATGTTTCGCATTACAAGAATAACCCATACATACCAAAATGTAGAGCACAGTATGGATGCTGTACAACACAGTATGTCTTTGTCCAGATGCTGAGACATTACAAAGGTGCCTCTGTCACAGAGCCTTTTCCACATTTCAGTATGTTCCAACATAAATCATTTTTAATGCTGCTGAATAACCCCTTTCTGGGATCACAATACAGTAGCCACGCATTTCATCTTCAATTTAATCAATCCAATCACATAACTGACAAACCATATGTTTTTCAGCAAACACAACTATCATGCTGCAACTCCTCAGCAGCACAGAGACATTTTCCTCCTGGAAATATCCTCCTGGACTTTCACATCATCTTAGGTGCCGAACTCAGTTTTGATTGGTCTCTGTTTTGTCTTATTCAAACTCTTACTAGGCCATTTTTATTTAAACTGAAGAACACATACTTACACATATGAAAAATGTACGTTGTTTCTAAAAACGTTGTTTCTAAAAAAGTCAAAGAAAGTAGAGAGTCTCATTTGCTTTACCAAGCCTAATTACTCAAAGGTCCATATGTGTGGGTACTTAAGAGATTTCTTTTGTAAGACACAGGATGTATGGGCAAAGTAAACATGGTAGTGGAGTGTTCAGTTTTCAGGAGGGCAAAGTCTTGGACCAGACACTGCTGGTGTATGCAGCTTTTAATGCTAGTGATTTGGAAACACGGCATGTCCGCTGAGGCAGCATTGTCAATCACATGGTGGTTGTTTGGGTCAGTTGCCAGGGCAATAGCAGCACACAGGGGGGAAGAGCTGGGGGAATGTGTATGCCGATGGTTCAGTGTGGAGGGGCCTGGCTTCTTTGACCATGTGAATAGGGGCTGTTACAGTGCAGGATAGTACATGTGGATGTGGGGGCCACCTTACACTGAGGTATACGGCGACACCTTTTTTCTTTCCATTCACTTTTATTTGTCATGTACCTACTTTAAAGGCACTGTTTACTGTCTCTTGAAGTACTGAACTGGTGATAGACTTCTCTAAAAACTGAAATCCATATTTTCAATTCTGCTGCTGTCGATCCTGCTGATAGAGTCCACGTGTACCATGCTATTGATCTGCTGAGAGAGAGCAAACACATCCCTTCATTATTCCATTACGTGTAACATATCAGTATAGTGCATAGCAGCAACCAGTGCATGAATAGGAGTATCCTATTTCAGCAGTTTACAACATGATCATAGTGTATATCTTGGATGTATTTATATGCACATCTTGGTAATATATACCACTTCCAGTTTGCACTCATTCTGTGACTCCGAAACTCTGACCACTGTTAGATAAAATCAATCTGTTTCATGATGTGACAACACTATCATGAAACTTGAGTTGAGACAAAAAGGGGACTAAGACAGTGATTTGTGTTAAAGGGATAACTTTTGGGGTTAGTGGAGATTTGTCATCATTCTCACAGTACTCACTATGAGGTGAAGGAACAACGTTGGTTGGAGGACGGCCTCACAGCTGCTAGTGTTAAGTTTGAAGAGCCAACGTTTAGCCACATATAGTCTGAGGACATCTGATTTCCTTCAATATGCCCCCCATTTTTTTTAAAGGCAATCAATAATCAATAAAAGCATTGATTTGAAGTTGTAGCATTCAATGAGGAATTGTTGAAATCATTCATTTACATTTTGTGAGGCTGCTGCACCTCTTGCATATGATACAGCTACATCATTTTTTTTCAGTGTGACTGAGCCAACATGTACATGCAGTGAGTGTATTTGTAATTTAGCTTATAAACACACACTCAGACTTTTCATGCAAAAGATGAGACAGTAGATGACATATTTACAGCACCATATGATGTTTCAGCCAAGCAATAATATGGCATTCTAAATTATTGTACTCAATTACTGCTATTGGCACATTATGCTATACTTTACCCATTATGTTGTGTCAACAGTGCACAATACTAGTTTGATATAATTTGAATAAACAGTTTAACATCTACTCTACACAAACAACCAATTAAAATAACTCTATTGCCTGTGTCGTCACAACAGTGTGGACACACAATCAACAAAAGCCTATGATTCTTTGTCTAATGCACCAGTCCTTACACAGATTATCGTTATTATGAACTGCAGAGAAATACGCTCTAAATGCTGTCTACTAGTTTGTGCTTTGTAATTTATTGCAACTACATTTTCATTTTTTAAATGCATTGTCAATGATGATGATTTATTGTATTAGATGTGCAAATATGTTTTTCCCATAGACATGCTATATAGGCTGTTTTTAGACCCCAGCCTCAAAATACCTTTTTTTCAATTTTGTGGATTTGTTACTTCTCAGTTTCATATCAGCATACAGTTGGACTGAAGTGGAATGGTGCTTTTGTGTGAAATCACATGCACGATATTGGAAATAAAGTCGATGAACTGGGTCTTAGGCCCTTAAGTGTATATTCTTGTGTATCTTCTCCTGACAACTAAAAACACGTCAGAGAAATTAAAAGTGGTTTTGGTTTAATATAATTAAGTGAATGTTGACTTTCACATCTTTTAATCCAAACCACCAGCTTTCCCATTAACATTAACAATTTGCAAGTTACACCAGCCATCCACTCTGATCCCCTTCCTACAAGGCACTGTGCCTTGATTGGAAAAAGAAAATGTATTCAGTGAACATATAGTAATCCAGTGTGAACAGATTTTTAAAAGCTAATCTGTTATCCCCAGAGTTTCCTGGAGTTGAATTAAAGGAATTTATAGACACAAAATGTGATGTTATTATTTGACCACGCATTCTCTTTTTTCACTTCCTTTGCTCAAAGTTGTTGATTTTGAAAACTTTTGTGCTGGGCCGAGGAATGAACACACATACAATACACAGTAATATTGTGTGAAAATACAGTCGTGTTTATGCCCTTGTGGGAAGTAGTTCTCAAACACATGTGATGACTGAACAGCCATTGTACTGAAAACAATGTGTGTGGTTGTCTGTGTGTCAGTATGTAAAGTGCACGTGTTTCCATGTTTGTGTTTGTCTGTTTGTATGTGTGTTTGCTCATACATAAAACTATATGTGTGAGACATAACATATCACTGCATGAACAAGTTTCTTTTTGTAAAAAATAAGAATACATAAATACAGACAAACTCTACACAATACAAAAAACTAACTCTTTTTTTGTAGTATTATCTCTGGTCTTATTGTGATGTTAACATTTTCGTATCAGGAGTTCACAGAAGCTGTACATATATCATGAATCTTGTGCCTAGTCTTGTGTAGGTGGTTCATGTCTCTGAACACCTGACTTGTAAACAAGCAGTTTGGTTCTGAATTGTGTGTTTGGGTTTTACAATATGTTGATGCATTTCTTCGTTTCCAAGGCAGAGCTAGTGATCCACGTCCATGAGACTGTTGTCAAGGTAGAGAAACAGTGGTAGCTGATTGGTTTGTGTCTTCCTGATATGTAGGGGCATATAGTCTGTAGGCCTGTGGTTGAGCAAAGGTAGGAAGGTTTCACTGTAATCTTCTATGATGGCAAAGAACGTGGACTTTAAAACAGATGAAAATGCAGAAGGTTTTGATTCTGATTATTTGTCAGGAAAACGCAGAATAAAGTTTCATGTTGAAAATCAGTGTTTCTCTGTAGACTCAGAATGTCTCTGGGAGGCTGTAAGCTGCAATTGTTTGCTCAGCGTGTCTCCCTTATAACTTAAGATCCAGATGTTTGACAACTAAAATCATTCATCCGGTTAGACGAAGTTTAAAACCACCAAGTTCTAAAAAGATGAAAGATAGAAAAATCACTCAAAACAGGATAAAATGTTGTTTATTTATGTTTCTGGCAGACACAAGCTGCTCTCAGACATCTACTGTCCCCTAGTAAAAACTCTGGAGAATGAGAACACAGCATGGGATCCTCTGAGGATTCACCTGGAGCAAGTGGGGGTGTTACTGAAGTTTCTAACAACCACCAGATGCAAAAAAGTAAATACTTCCCTTAAAATATCTCAAGATGACAAAGTGGCACCATACACATAGAAGACGTAGAAGACGATGTCAAGAGAGTTTTGGGTGATAAGGGCCTGACGCCGGTGTTGATGTGATGTAAACAAAAACACGTGATCACCATGGAATTGATACTTTACTTCCTGCCTCTGCCTGCTACTCCACCCCTCACCTGAACGCTCCAGGGATTTGTGTGTTGTTGTGAACGCGTCTGAGCGGAGAACAGTTGTTCACGTGTGAAAGGCAAGGTCTGGAGAAAGTCCAGACCCAATTGTGTGGACATTCTGCAGAGTTCAGTTCTGAAAACTATAGCTATACAATATTCACTGAAGGGATATGACACCATTGACTGGTGACAGATTGAAATGGATGATTACCCTGATTAAAGTGGTTTGAAAATTGCTTGTGCCATTAAGGATAAAGGAAGTACACAACTCCTTAACATGTATTGTTCTTAAATGTATTAATGAACAAAAAGTATTGTAGCTTTAAGTTGCTCTTCAGGGAACCATAGGGTTGGTGCTCTTCAGTTCATCATCTGGTCTATAAAGTTACTTCTGCACACTGTTCACATTTGGCAGTTCAACAAGGACCTCATAAAAACAATACAACACATAGACATAACAGACACTATGACACACACACACACACACACACACACACACACACACACACACACACACACACACACACACACACACACACACACACACACACACACAGCCCGGCTCTGTAGTTCTCTCTCTCCCTCCCTCCCCTCCGTCTCTTTCTTCACATGCATGCACACCCTGCCCTTCCTCATAGGCTGTTTTCTGGACTGTTTCACTGCAGCTGGAGCTGGAAAAACTGACCACAGATCCATGTAACAACTATAACACACACAGAGCGGGGCTCTGCTTCAGCTGTTTGAGTCCTCTTGTGTGTGAAATGCAAGTAAAGATAGAGAGAAAAAACAGACAACAACGAAACCAAAGCTTCAGAAACCTCCTGACTTGATGAGGAGAGTGTTGATGGGGATGAAGAAGTACTGCGTTGCCCTGGCTGGATTCGTACACCATGAGATTACTGTCATTTAACTGGATTACTGCTTTTTCTGGAGGGATTTATATTGATGCCTGTGTGTGTGTTCAAGCCAAAGAGGTCTTAGGATGAAGCGTGCCAAACACGTTATAGGTAACGTTCTCTCACATTTGAAAGCTTCACAGACAAGTGAAGATGTTTGTTTCCCTTTGTCACATACTCTAACTTTGTTTATTTGCTGTCTCAACTGTAACACTCCCACAAAACAAGTTGAGGAGTTATAGCTGCAGATTTACAGTGTAAACAATAATTTTCGCTATACACACACACACACCGTGTATGAGCTGCATGTGCACACACACGCACACACACACACATCTGTTGCCAGCCACACTTTTCTCCGTCTGCCTGGTGCCGTTTTTCCATTTCAACAGACTTTTCCATCACAGCCTGCTGGTTAAGGGATTCAGTTTACTTAAGATTTAATATTTTACTTTATATGGCTACTTTAGTCTGCTCACTGTTATGTGGAGCCTTTGCCCAGAGTTGTTCTTTCAAATGGATCTTTGTTGGTTTGTGTAAATTCATCCTTAAAGTGTTTCTTCATTACATTAAATGTCATTTAGCTGACACTTTTGTCCAAAGCAACTTACAATTAGCATCTATTACGGGACATTTTGTGGGGGGGGGTTCAGCATCTTACCCAAGGACACTTCGGCATGGGCTGGGATTCGACAACTGCTCTACCCCCTCAGCCACAGATCTTGTTATTAATGTGCATTCCTACTTACACTATATGATGTTATTTTTTGAATTCATAGTGACGTCATGATGACAAAATTTCTACCATTTGTTCATGAACTGCTTTTTAATCAATATGAGCTTTAGGTCTTGTCTAAACTCATTATGACTTCTTCATGAAACCACTTATCATATGAAATCATTTGATTTGGCCTCATTTTCTGATACATGTAAGCTTTAGATTGTCTCTCTATAGATATCTTGAAAAAACAGTCTTATCGGATTATATATTTGTTGACCTTGACCTTGGATCTTTGACCTAGTCGATCCAATAAGTTCATCACCTGGAGATGATTTCTCTTTCTATTGGTAGACTGTTTATGCTGAATGAGCATCATTACAGTTTCTCTGTGATATGGCTATCATATGTTGTTTTTCTATGTTACGCTTAAAGGCCTTCTCCTTCTCTGACTGTGTGTGCTCCTCAGCTGATCCCTTATGAAACCCATTGTGGCTTTTTACTCCATGTTACCTACTTTTACCCCATTAACCTTAATGTCAGATGCAGGCGGAAGTGTGTATTGTGTGGCTGAGACAGTGCCCACTAGGAGAATACAATACAGATTTATTTTTGCAGTAAATTTCATTTTGTATAGGCCTATATTTATTCATCAAAATGCTTTAAAAGTAAAAACCAAGTAATTTGCCTATGAAGTAAACAACACAGCTGACACAGTTGGTGAGAACTGTCACCAAATTTAACATTAGATGATTTTAGACTCTGCTGTAAATGCTGTAGTGTTTCTGATGAGGTGAATTCCCACATGTTAAGAGTGTGTGAACATCAGCAGCGACAGCGTGTGAGAGCCTGCTGCTGATGCCATCTAAAGTTTGAGCTGATGGAGAAAGAGAGGTGTCAGCCAAGGTGTCTGTGTTGTATTTTATGTGTATGTGTGTAGAAAGGAAGTGAGATGTTAACACCATCACTCCGTTGCCATGGAGTTTAGACCCCCTGACAACTTGACAGAGAATCAGCTCAGTCAGGTGTCATCAGATTCTGTGATCTGGCATTTCAGTGGTTCTGATGCTTTTTTTTGCAACATGCACGCACATCTCTTGGGCTTGTGTTATTAATAGACTTATAAAAAACACACAAACACTGAAAAAAAAAACTGAACCTGCAGGATACCATGTCTCTGTCAAGCTTTTTATCCACATTACAACTGTCAGACTTGTGCATAAGCACAACAGAGTGTACTGGCCATTTGTGTTGCTTTATCGTTTGACTCAGACTGACCCACCAAATCCCACCCACACACAGCCTCACACTAGGCTCCTGTCTCACTGTAGTAAACAGAGGTTACATTAATTGACCTGAAAAATTATGTTTTATTACAGTTCACAGCTTCCACAGCAAAGTAGCTGCTGTCTCAAAAAGACTATAACAGAGGGAAGACATTAACATGTGTCTGTGTTATGTATTGCAATTGTTATATATTTATATGTCATGTGGTGGTTATTTACTGCTACTCTGTTTGTATAGCATTAAATTGTATATGTTTTACACTTTCCACACTAACCACAGGTAAGTAGGTGTAGAGAGAAGGGGAGAGATTTAATTTCTCACTGCAGCAGAAAAGAGACATATTTTATTTGTAGTGACTTTTCTTCCTTTATTTGATCTGTTCTGATTCTAATTCTAGTTTGGAATAATTTAATCATTTAAAGGAAATTAACTTTAATTCAGCCATGTTGTTTAATATTCTGTGTCAAATCTTTGACTAAATGAAGTACAAACATCAGCTGACACCATGTGGTGATGGAGCTTCCAGGTTTAAAATCACACAGGGTTCTCACACTTGGTCACTGCATGGAAAAGAGGCGTTCAGTGAAAGCAGCTGCAGGCTCACAGCTGGTCCCTCTGGATATCTGAGTCAGACAGAATATCAAGTTCATAAGAAGTTAGCATTGATCTGTCACTTCCCACCTCTGCACAGACATCAGTGATACATGTGAATACAACTCTGACTGCTATGAAGAAAATCCACATGCAAAGCTGATCATAGTAATTATTTCTCAAACCAGTCACCTCATTCAACCTGAGTTTGGACTTCTCCTTACAGTGAAAGTGAAAAGTCTCAGCAGATTTGATGGAGCTCAGGACTCATCATGTGAGCAGCAGCGAATGCCAATTATTCATTTCGACAGGTGTTCAAAAACTATCATAAATAAGCTGAATTTTCAGCGACATGCAAACATCACTGGTCAAATTATTTAATGTAATCTATGACAAGACTGTGAAATGATTAAATGAGATATGCTACACTTGGTATACATGAGAGGTATTCTGTAGTGTTTGTGGAGAGGGCTGTGTGTGCACTTACAGCATCTAAAGCCACGCAAACTTTAGCTTATGGCTCAGAGGTGGAATGTGGGAAAAATACAGCTTTGTTTGGGAGCGTCAAGAGAGTGTGAGACACAGAGCTTCAAAAGCTGCTTTTAGACATGCACTGAACACCAGAGATCCTCTGAGAGGTATATGTGTGAATGCAAACGTCTGAGTGAGAGCCTCCGGAGTTTCTGCGGACTTTCCCCGCCTGGTCCCCTTGTATAAAGTCCACAGAAGTCCGGAGGAGCCGTTCTGAGAACACAGGAGAAGATCCTCATCTGGATTCACAGCGAGCGATTGGACGTGTCGTTGACAGACGCAAACATGAAAATGTTCAAATAAATAGGAAACAAAAATCTCTGTATGAAAAAGCAGAGCCACACACGTAGAAGACATCAACGGAAATGTTAAGAGATGTGATGATAAGAGCCAACGTCTGTGTTCAAATGCTGTGGAATGAATACGTTACTTCCACAAAGTCAATATTAGTCTATGTGCATGGATAGCTAAATAAGTAGAAGTTGTCAAACCAAGAGCTGAAATTTCTCATTCAAGAACAGGAACAATGAAATCAATAGCATTTTGCAATTTAAGAGTGTTTTTTGGAATGGTTTGATATATTTAGAGATCTAGATCCGATGTGAGCTATTGAGGCAACACAACAACATCTTGGCACAATGACTTGAGTATGTGTTTCCTGTTTTGTTGGCAGTTTATGCACACCTCTCCTCAGAGTTTATCTTTTGTTAGCATGTGCATGGCCGGCCGATAGAAACTCAGATCCACTGTGTTTTGGGAACATGAATTCACTCTCCACTTCCATCCTGTCTCAGGCTCAGTTTAAAATTCATGCAGGGATGCTGCTGAGAGCCGCACACAGCAGAAACAGGAAATGACAGTGTGAAAGTGTCACCAGAGACGTGGCTTCTGTCCAGTCACAAGAAGTGCTGTTTTGTTTTGTGAAAATGACATAAAATGTTGCCTTTTGGAAAAGTTTTTTAATAATTTAAAAATTTTAAAGAAATAATTAGGGGACTGGTGTTTATGAAAGAAATATCTAGAGAAATTTAAATGTGGTTTCACAAAGAGTTTAGTTTCATTAAGTGGACTGTCATGGAAGAAGTATACAATCCACTGAATACCTTTCTAGTTCATGTACTTACACTCTGAGAAGCAGGAACTGCCTTTGTCAAACTGAGGAATGTCTGTCTTTCAAGTCTTCCTTCAGGATTTCCAGCTTTCCACATGGAACCATCATTACAGTCACATTAAAGAGGAGTCTCTGCCCAATATAGACACAAATGACGGTTGACTAGCTGGCAACTAATTGTAGGGATCCAAAATGTATACAGAAACTTTTACACGCTACTTCCACAATGCTAATCTCTAAACCCAATATGTAAGTTTAAGTGTCCCATTGGCCCCATGACAGGTCCACTGCCTGTGTAACACAGCCGGACATCTGCTCACACGAGTGCTTCCTGCACTTACCCTCTGCCTCCTCAGTTCTCAAACTGTGTTTCTCTCTGGACTTGAAGTGGTCATACATCACGTTTGCCTCCACCACTCCTGTAATGTTCCAACAATTCAGAACATCCCCTCCGCTTAAGTGCATGGCTCTGGTTGCATAATCCTGCTGTCCCATAGGTTTATGGACAGTTAGATGGTATTGATTTCTCTCCCCCATCCCTGTTTTTGTATCCAGTGATTTGGGCATGTTTTCCTCAATTTGCTCAATCTTTCATTAATTTCCTTTTTTACAATTTATGTTTGCCATCAATGAATATATGTATTCTGCAGCAGTTTATTTAGGTTTCATTGGATGGGTAATGAATGGTCCCAGCTAAGATTTGATAAAACACTGGAAAAAGGACCTAATTTGTATAGGACTATGTGGAGGTAAACGTGTATGAATAATGTGAATGATTTGATTAGATACACTTGGAACAGAATCCCCCCTCCTCTTTAAAACTGATTCTGATTAAAATAATTTATCACTGATGACAATGCCTTAATACAGCCAGTGGTGAAATGAATCCAATACTCCAGGTGATTATTGTATGTGCACAGGGAAGCCACATTCTTCTTTAAATTAATATAGATCTTGATGTGATACTGAAATAAAAGTTTCCTTCATATCCAAGTCTTTGTCCTATATAACACTATTAAACCCATTTTGCAGAAAATGCACTGCTAATGCAAAGTTGCTGCATAGATATTATGGGGAACTCAGACGAGAGGGAATGAGTATGGTTAGATATACTGCCAGGGACAATTCAGCAACACTTTAACCTTGGTAGTGACATGTCCCCACTGTCCATAGTCTTTTTACTTTATATATTTTTCAACTAAACTTAAGCTTGACATTTAGCTGAGAAGTGAGTGTGTGCGTGTGTGTGTGTGTGTGTGTGTGTGTGTGTGTGTGTGTGTGTGTGTGTGTGTGTGTGTGTGTGTGTGTGTGTGCGTGTGTGTGTGTGTGTGTGATCTTCAGCAAGTGAATCAACAATACTTTCTCAGTGGAAAAGTCTGTAATGGAAGCTCTTTTATTAATAATCTTGATAGGTCAGCAGACTCAGATACTAAGAACAGAGGTGCATTGATATAGTCCAGGCTCACTACCAGCCATTGTGCTCTCCCTCTCCTTCTGTCTGCCGCTGGCCCCAAAAACACGCAACCTACCCAAGCATGTTTTGGAGTAATAAAGCAGCGTCAGTGTTAATGCATGTCTTTATTCTCTGTCACAGAGAAGGGTCTGTTTACCATACACTGCACTTAGAGCTTCAGGCTGCAGAGGGACCCATCAAAACCATGAAACCAGAACAGGGCAAATTCTAGGTCTAATTCATGGACACATATGCAGACTCTTAAAGACATTGCTTTGTTCTGGTTTGCTCAATATATGTTTATGTGAATGCCAGTCAGAAATAGATAGTTACATAATAGGCTACAGTATATGACCAAAGAGCAGTTAGAAAACCAGTCTTTAATTACTTTATGTGATCATTTCATTTTCTAAACTCAACTAAAAATATATAATAAAATGTTTATTCTGGTTTCTGTTCAAAAATAGAACACTAAGATAGAAAAGTGAAACAAAAAATGAATTTCAGTATAAGACAGGGAGTAGTGAGGTGTGGGGATGGCCATCACCTGAGTCTTTCTCCTCAGTTTTAAACACAGACCTTCAAAGGGTCAGAGGTCACAGATCCTGATGCCAAGCTCAAGCAGAGGGATTCCATTTTTTTTTCTTCAGAAAAAAACTTTAACTTGAGTAAATGATTTAGGAACTTTTTTCCTGTCAGGGAAATGACTCATCTGGATCCATGTTTAAGTGCAGAAAACTCTCATTTTATAACAGGACCAGTTTAGACCAAGAACTCTCAATGCTACCTGCAAAGCTCTGGCTGCTCACTCGCTCTTTGACAGGAGAAATGGCAGACCGATTTGAAAATCGCTGAAAATCTGAGCTGTGAAAGATGCTGAAGAGAGTTGTGTTGTCGGCACTAACATGAAACAGCGGTTTTACAATCCCACTCATTGCCCTATAATTCAAGGCTCTTGATTGGAGAAGTTGTGCATGGGGACGAAACAGATGAAATGGGAAGAGATGTCACCTGTTGTGTGTGTGCTTTATTCTTTATTTACTCACTGATTGGCTACAGTTTGGTCAAATAACCTATCTTGTGATTTGATATTCTGCTTTCGAGCAGCTTAATCCCTTGTCTTTCAGTTTCCTCACTCCATGTCTCTCATTATTTATCTTTGTCTTTATTTATACCACAGCCACACTGGATGTGTTTGATTTACTGCATATCTGTTACTTTTCTAATTTGATTCTTCAGCACGGGGAGGACACATCTTACTGTGTGTGTTTTGTATTCACCAGCTGTGTAGGACTCATGGATGTATCAGGCTGTATCTGATCAGTGTGTCTCTCCTTACAGATGAGATCATGCAGCAGGAGATCAGGCCCCTGCTGGCCATGGACATCATAGAGCAGCTCCATCGCCAGTTTGCCTTGCTTTCAGGTACGTAATACTGCCCCACTGCCCCACTGTCCTACCGTCCCATTGTCCCTTTATCTCACTGTCTCACTGTCCCACTGTCCCATTGTCTCACTGCCCTGTTGTGTTGCTGTCCACACCTGGGGTTTCCGACCACGTTGTGACCTTGTGTATGTAAATTGGCGGATAAACTAAGAGACTGAAAAACAATTATAATCAAATGTCTATCATAATAGAAAGTTGTTATAGCAAAACAAGATGTTACATGCAAATTGGATTAAAGATAATTGGAATCTTGTGAATTTCCAAAAATGTTAAGGTAAAGTTAAAGAGCGGTCGGTTGTGTGGGACATTAAATCAAGTTTTAAATGTTCAAAAAAGGGAAGGATTAAAAATAGACTTTAAAATATCTAATTTACACAACATGCTAAGTTAGATTTAACTTAATTTTGTTTTATAAATGACTGGTAATCTGCTGCCTGTTTATGTGTATCTGTGAAACCACATAAACTACATGCTGAGGTTATTTTCCTCTTTGAAATTGCTGTGTTTTTGTTTTGTGAAAATCATCAAAAAGTGAGATTAAAAGTATTGCAGCAATGAAAAACACCATTGCACATCCTGCCCTTCCCTTCATCAGTGGCAATATCTTCCATCCACCTCTATTACCTGCCCTGACACTGCAGTTATCCATCACAACGTACCAGGTATCTGCAGTATCGATGCAGTGTGATCAACCATTTCTATTTATTTTACCTAACATTATAAAAAGCACAATAACCATTTTTATCATAATCGGCTATTTTAGAGACATATAATTAAATGCATTCAAATGCATGAATATACAAGGGCCCCAACTTCTGAAAGCAAACACATGCTCTTGCTCGGCTGAATGGATGAGCTACTTCTGAGTTACCCCACAGTGTAAAGTCTATGTCTGTCAGTACTGTGTGATGCTATTAGTATTTTCATAACCACACATTTGGAGATATAGAACATTTTTCAGATCATGTCCCATGATTATATGAATCAACAAATAAAGGTGTGTTGGAGATGCTGGAGATGAGATTTGAAGAAAAACCTAATACAAAGCACCTGTCAATCAATCAATCAATCAATCAATCAATCAAATTTTATTTGTATAGCCCATATTCACAAATCACAATTTGTCTCATATGGCTTTAACATGGTGACATCCTCTGCCCTTAACCCTCAACAAGAGTAAGGAAAAACTACAAAAACCCTTTTAACAGGGTAAAAAGAACGTAGAAACCTCAGAGAGAGCCACATGTGAGGGATCCCTCTCCCAGGACGGACAGAAGTGCAATAGATGTCAAGTGTGAACGAGAACATCATCAAGGTTTTAGCAGTATTGATAAGGGTAGACCTTTCTGAAGCATAACTGAAGGTCAGTGAATTGGTGGATTAATGTCAATAAGGGTCAAGTATCTGAGAAATACTATGTATCAAGCAGTCCTGCTGCAATCATAGTCTATGGTCAGCAGCCAGCAAGATCATGATCCACCATCAAGATCGGATGCCACTATAGTCCACAGTCATTGTCCACTGCTGCCATTAGGATCCATCATCAGCTGCCACCTTGGTTGTGGTCCATCACCATTTTCCGATGCCAACACAATAAAGGATCCGCCTTTATTATCACAATCAGCCAGCACGATACAGAATCCGCCATACTGGATCCACCATTACGATCTCTGATACGCGATCCACAGATCCTAATCCATGATGTGGCCACAGCTGCGGCCCTGGATCTGCGGACAATAAGGCAAAGGGACTCCGGGGAAGAAGTCAAGTCAGTAACATGTATTGATGAGACATGAATTACTTTGATATGATAACGATTGAGAAGAGGAAGGAGAAGCTGGAAAGAGAAGCTCCGTGTGTCATGTGTCCCCCGACCTTCTAGGTCATATTCATAATGGTGCAATATTATTAAGGGCCTTGAAGGTGAAGAGGAGAATTTTAAATTGAATTAGTAAACACTGGTGCCATTACATGTTGTAGGTTGATAAGAAAAAACAGTTGGTTCATATTAAACATCGTAGAGAATACATCCATTTCCTTTTGTTTACTTTTCATTTCCTGATACCTCTCGCCAAATGCCCGTAAGAGTTTTGCAAACTCAGCACTGAATTCAAAAGTCATAATTGGCTTTTGTTTTTGCAGAGTAGGAAAATGAAATATTTACACACAATGCATAATTTTACTGTGCTAGCAGCTCTGCAGTCACCATAAGGCTCTGTCACAAACTCTCGCTCTGAATGAGGTTTCAGCTGTGGTCTGGTTGTCTGTCTATGTCAGAGTGTGTCTTTCCATTCACTTTATTCACAAATCAGTTACCAAAATACTTGTTTGTTCAGTTCTCTTTTAAAGGGTGAGAATCTTCTTCTACTGTTCTTTTCTTGCCAGTGGCCATGATTCTTGCCAGACACGTGACCACATTGGCATGTTTTATTCACCCTGACCATGACTTGACTGGCATACAGCCAGAAAGGACCACACTTTAAGTCATCCACTGTTTTATGTTATTTAGACCTACTTCTATCATGGAAAAAAATTGTTGCTGTCATCAGAAATAATTACTATTCCTGAGTTGTTAGTTTTTATAAGGTTTTAGCCCAGAGGCTGGAGATTCCCGCCCCTGTATTGAACAACAGAAATACAATGTCTTACATATTGAGCTTTACATGTGCTGATATATTTTATTTTCCTTTGGACAGAGCCAGACCTGTTGTTTCCCCATTTTCAGTCCACAGACATGAAAGTGATTTCTTCGGATTTGTCACCACGTAAAGGCTAAAAAGCGAAATTAACCAAGAGTGATCCCCATTCTCTTTTAATGACTCGTCTTTGAAGCCTTGAAGGCAAATCTTTTTTTGCCGCAGGATAATGTATTTTTCTTCATTGGTAAATACAGGTTATTTCTTTTTCACATACCAAAACCTTGAGAGGTAAGGGAGACAAATTGTCAGTATTTTTATTTTCAGGTCTATCTTTATTTTTGTTTTATGACATCTTCTGACTGTCTACCAGAAAACAATTCTGCTAAAATAAATCAGTCAAGTCCCTGTCAGCTGGATGAAACTCCATTCATCCACTAAAACCAGCTTCATATGCCTTGTTTCACAGCACACATTGTGACACGTCATAGTACAAAAAGCACAGGTATTACAAATAACAATAGCAATGGCACTGTTCACTTCATGTAAGACATGACAGTATGACAGTGAGAGTATTTGAACTATTTTCCACCATGCAGATCACAAGGTTGTACGGATAGCAGAACAACACTTAGGTCCATTATTTTGCAATCTTTTGTATGGATTACAACTGTCACAGCCTGGCTCAAAGATTGTGACAAGGCAGGAAATGACACGAGTGGACTGTTGCTCTTTCAGATATTTATTAACAGAATAAATTATAATCAACAACACAACGTGTGTCCAAGAACAAAATCAGAAAAGGATGCTGCAGTCAGGAGTCAGGAAGGGTCAACCTCGTCCCACAGAGCGAGAGAGAGAGAGATGAACGTGGCCTTTTAAAGGGCACAGCACACCTGGCCGAGGTGTGCACTGATTAACGCTCCACCTACAGCTCAGGGGAAAAGAGAACAGGGACACCTAGTGTCCAGGTGAGGGTGGAAGGGGTCGTCACACAACTATGATATGATATCTCCTGCAGATGTTCATCGTGTCCACAGAATTGATCCTCCTCGCTTTAGTCATCCCCTGACTTTCTGTAGTCAATCAATCAATCAAATTTGATTTGTGTAGCCCATATTCACAAATCACAATTTGTCTCATAGGGCTTTAACAAGGTGTGACATCCTCTGTCCTTAACCCTCACCATAGTAGTGCCACCATGCTGCTGACATTTTGAATAAGGAATGTAAATAAATGACATTCACATCTGCTTCTGCAGTACTTTGTGTTTCACTCAGTTATTCAAGAAAAAATATAATCAGTATAACACTCTGTGTGTAGTGATGCAATAAACTGTAGTAGTGTTGAAGCATATGTTGAATGGATGCTTATGTCAGCGTGGTATGATTAGCCTAATGAGTTGACTTTATTCACTGTAATGCATTGGGTGGAAAGTTGTTTGCCAGCCCCTGCCCTCCGACTTTCCAGATGTGCTGCTACCGCGGTGACACAGCAGCCTGTGTGGTTTTTCAGGGATTCTTGTCATTCCATCTCTCAGTCTCACGTCTCACAACAAACCAAAAAAACCTTTCTCAGCATCACATGCTTCCCAAGTTATATTACTTCAACACATCCGTTTTATGGCATCAGCCTAATGTGTGTGTCTGTGTCTATCTGTTTGTATAGGATGTGGATTGGTATTGGTACAATCCTCTGGTTTCAGTATTTTTCCAAGTTAAACAATTTTTTGAACTAATACCACTCTTCACTTTCAGGGGTAAAGTGAATTTTCCTGTATGAATGACCCAATTACTGCACACACAGAGTTGTAAAATAGGCTCAAGCTTAGCTTTAGTCCATAGAAAAGGACAGAGAACTGTTTTTGGCCACTTGGGGGCATTGCAATAGGCTGAAAACACCACAATGGTTTATCAGTTCTCTGCTCAGGCAAATGTGATACAACAACTGTCCGTTGACATATCCAGTGGAAACAGAGCAACACTGGCATTCATTAGGAGTCTGTGCCACCTGATTAATTCAAGTCCATTATTGGATTCCAGATTTTTCTCATCACACACAATCATTTGACCCATTGTTTTGACCCAAAGTTATTGATTAATGCAGCTTTAAATATTTGTATGGGGTTAAACCAATGGTTTAACTGAATTACCAGCAGGCATTTCATCCCAGGAAGGCTTTTAATACTATTAAGGCCATTACAGTGGTTCAGTGGTTGGCACTGTAACCTAGTGCAGTGAAAACTGCAACTCTGCACAGATTAAGCAAGCTTTGATTATAGATAAATAGGTAGTTTAAGATTAATGAGGTCTGTTAAGCAATTGTTGCAATCTTCTGACCCTGAAAGTTCACAACCTTTCAAAATAAGAAATCTGTAATACAGCTCGATATAAAACATTGCAGCAACAAAACAAGCATTTTGCAGTTTTTATCAATAGTGAACGTATCACGTAGACCTGCCATTTGCCAGTGATGAACGGTTGGTGAGATATGGGTTCCACATATAGACAGACAGACAGTTGTGAAATAATTGTGTTTTATTATAAATACTGCACTCAAATAAAAGCTGATTAAACATTAACCATGGCAGAATGTACAGTGAAGCAGTTTGTATTCTAGTCACCTTGGTGGGACCAGTATCACACACTGTATGCAAACCTGTCACAGGACTACATGAATGACACCACATGACACACTACAGCATGTCAGGTCCACACTTTCCATCTTAACTCAGTTACATGGATCTGTGTGTTTGAAAGATGACTGGTGAGATTGTATGTGACAGCAGAGAACATGGCACACACACACACACACACACACACACACACACACACACACACACACACACACACACACACACACACACACACACTTACACTCACACTCACACTCACACACATAATCATTTAATGTCGAGGTTAAAGATACAAATACACGTCTTGTGGTCTTGATGTACTGAATTGTTGATCTATCTACACACCTAGAGCATCCTGACGTATTGTTAGTTGGGGTGTCAGAGAATTTGTAGCTCAACATTGCCACCTTGTGACATTTTGTGAAAGAGGTTTAGGATAGGGATATTAGTGACATGTGTTTTCAAGATGCTCGATGAAAAGTTATTTAACCTTAATTTGTTCCTTCTTGTAGGCTTAATAAGAAATTAAAATGTAGTTATCTTTGAATCTTTACTCAAAAACAGTTACAAAAAACAAAAGACATTATGTACATGCACAATACATTTAACCGATGTTCTCTGACTCCTTGAGATAAACAAAGAAAAAACTAATACCATGGACTATAATTAAGCCAAGTTTTGTACAAAATGTGCACTACAAATAATACAGTATACAAATAATACAATAATAAACATACAGTAAAACATCATTCAGCTTTAATGAAGAGCTAGAAGATAATAGACAGTGTCAGACTAAAGGAAGAAGAATGGATTGTAAATGCTGTGTGTGGTGGTTTTGTGTTGCAGGAGGGCGAGGGAAAGATGGTGCCCCCATCATCACCTTCCCAGAATACTCAGGCTTCAGTGAAGTGCCAGAGGAAGACTTCCATAATGTAATTACTTACCTGACCAGCATCCCCAGGTACACACACTCTCACACACGTAAAATCTAATAATGTAGACAGATTTGTAATTAATATGCATAATGTTTGCTGTTACTAAAGACACAAATCCTATAGTTTCTTGACATAACTGTTTTCATTGAACCTATAAGCATGTGGCAGATACGATCAGTCAGCTAACGATGCCAAAATATTTATTTAAATTAAGGCTTAACTGTTAGCCAAAGTCCATTGGTAAATTCAAGTTCCCATCACTGATTGTAACATGAAACAGTTTGTGTTGAATATAGTTTTACTTTCATTTACGTTACTTCCTCTAGTTATACTCCAGTGGCTCAACATAAATATATAAATAAATGTGCAAGAAGCTTTTGCGCTTCTACTGAGATCAGTTTGCAGAAGCAGTAAACATCCAAGTTTAGGGAATTTAGTTATGGCTTGCAGGCACGATGCATTAGGCTAAAGTAGCAGTGCAGTTTACATCCTTTCTACCTCCTGTCTGCAGTTTGGATGCTGCCAGTATCGGCTTCATCATCATCATCGACCGGCGGAAGGACAAATGGAGCTCAGTAAAGGCCTCTCTCTCAAGGATTGCTGTAAGTTCCCTAATACATCCAGTAAATAACCATACAAATACATATACACATGTGAACTGTACATATTGTTAAATATATTTAGAATTAATACTATAAACAAACACCATTCCTATTGTAACCCAACAATTCAAAAGAAAATTTTAGACCCTGTATTTAATGCAGTTTGAGCTATATATAAAACATATTTAAGGAACCTGGATGTTAAAAACAGGTATTCTACTAAGACCTTATATTATATTAACAATTATGTTCTAATATTTAGGTAGAATGTATTTATTTATTGTGCAAGTGCACATCTACAGTGGAGAACATGGACTTCATGGGTAAGATCATGAGGAAATGGTGAAGTGCAATTAGTATAAAACATGCAAATGGAAAAGACCAAAACATAATTTTGCCCGTTGTCGGAGTCATGACCTCTAATCATGACCCCGGACCAACCTTTTACCAACATGTTTGTGAGGTAATCTTCAGCCAGCTGAACACTTTGACCTGATGTTAGCTCTGAATGAACGGAGAGTGGTAGACTTTAGAAATCGTATTCCTCGTATTTGAGCTACATCAGGCTGTGTTTTATTAATGTGTTTGTAAGGTCTGAGACCAGGTTTCTCTCATAATAGTCATGTAGTCATGCTTAGATACTGCAACTGTCAATACAATGGTGAGACATGTTTTTTAAAAGGGAGTCACTGTGGTTATGTATAAGCATTTGCAGTTTTAAAAGCTACAAAGTGACAGTTAGTCCAGTGACTCTCATTCCATGTGCTTTTTGAATAGGAATTGACACACAGCAGGATTTATACAGTAAATGTTGCCTCCGAGGCAGCAGTGTCAAGTCGTAAAGCTCAGCTGACCCGTCACTGTGTCAGATTTTTCATTGTAAGCTGATCTTACATTTTGCTCTGTCTCTGTCATTGTGGTCTCAGGAGTAGGATTAGCCTGCTGGTGGGTGTGCATGAAGTGAATGAATGACTGAATGAAGATGGGATGGCTTAGAGATGTGCTGTAAGTTTACATGCTGTCTTGTTTTTTAGGGAGCATTTCCAGGAAACCTGCAGCTGGTGCTGGTGCTGCGACCCACCAGGTTCTTCCAAAGGGCCATAGCAGACATTGGGATCAAGCTGCACAAGGATGATTTTAAAATGAAGGTACTGAATAACACCATTCAGTTCACCACCACTGACCTCAGCTGCAGTCACATGAGAAGACATATGACTTATTTTGCCAAAGAATTGCTTAATTAGGGATGTGGGATGTTTTTAAATGAATGCACAACCCACTTATGTTGTGGTCATGTCAAGATCATCCCCAGCAATCATTCAGATTGAAAACTAAAATGTTCAGTACATCGCAGTGGCCAGTCGCTGCACAATGACAGACAATCCAGAGTTGGCCGAGATCCAATCAGTTACATCAACATGTACACGTGAAGTTATTTTACATATCTTTATATTTGCATGTCTCTCATGCAAATGTCTCACTTTATTTCTTCTTCTTCTATTTTTTCACCTCCCTGATGTAGTAAAATAGTGCTCAGCAAAGTACATGTGGGACCATATGAAGATTATTAAGTAAAAGTAAAATCACAAAAAATAATGAATCAAATATAAATTAAAATAATTAGAATTGTAATCAGAAGAAATACAATCTTACAAGTTGATTAAAAGCAGATTTAACTGAGGTACTGTATCTGTGTGGAGTGTGTGTGGTAACTGTCAATTACTCTTTTTTTTTTATAAAGTCTGGACTTTTGAGCTGAGAGAAGAAGAAGAAAAGCTTTTTTCTTTACCAAACCTATACAAGTACATTTTCATTCTCTTGAGCATGGTCAGCCTAAAACCAGCTGGGGAAATACATCCTGTGTTTTTTAATGATTTTGAGCTCTCAGACGATTTCTTAAACCCACAAATTTAAAAGAAGACCTGATGTGAGTCTCCTCTGTGATTTTCAACAATCACCTCTTGTGAGTTGAAGTGAGCACCATCTTCTCTTTTAGATTTCTGAACAAACCCTGCCTCTGAATTTCAACCAATCCAGTGTAGAGGTCATATTACCCGCAACCTTAACTTGACCCAAAACCCTTGTGAGGAAAAAATATTCCAAGGACAGAATCTTCCAGCACCAGCAGTGCCAACCTTTGGATTTTGTCAGTTAAATGACTCGATCAATCCTCAGATTTATCACAATGAAATTAATTTAATGATGTAATATTGTTGAATTATAACATGGTACACAAGTAATTTGGTATCTTACTGTTTAAATTTGTGAGACTGACAGATGATGGATGGTGAGCTTTCTGGACGTTTTTTTAATCACACTAAAGCAAAATCTTTTGAAATTTGCCTCAAGACGATGATATGATTGCCAGACTAATTAATTAGGAATTAATTCTGACTTTCACACTTAATCCTCACATAACATGAGTCTAAAGTATTGTATTGAATGTGCTTGCAGATTGTGATGCTGAACTCTCTGTCGGACCTACAAGGTTTTGTTGAAAAAGGCCAGCTGACCCGGGAGCTCGGAGGAAACCTGGAGTACTGTCACAGTCAGTGGATACATCACCGAACTGTGAGTTACCATTCAGCACTAAATACTGCTGAGCCTAACTTTAATGTGACATCACATTGACTTATATTCAAAGACACTGAATAGTCACATGTGGATCATTTTCCCTATAGGCCATAGAGAACTTTGCAATGACAGTGAAAACCACAGCCCAGATTTTACAGAGGTTTGGGACAGACCTGGCAGAAACAGAGCTGCCAAATGATGTCCAGTGCACCAAAGATCTGCTCACAGCACACACGGACAAACATGACAACCTCAAGGTGAGAACTTTTCATACACCAACTCATACCATCATAGACAGCTCCATTATAGAAAGATAAGGAAAAAATCACTGATTCATAACTGTGGAGCTCCAGTAGCCAACAATTTAATAACAATTGCACTGGTTCCCCAAATGCAACTGTATGAATTTAATTTAATCAAATACGAGGTGATGTGGTTGTGAGTTTTCTGATGAATATATTAGTTTTCAACTTGCTTGAGAGAAATCGAGAGCTGAATTTGTGCTTGTTCATAGCAGGAAGTGGAGATATATTTGTGAAATTGGTGGTAGAGGCTTGATGACCTTGGGGTGGGCTTCACAACTGACATTGACTACTGTTAGTTTTGGCTTAGAAAAAACTGATGTGATGAAATTGTTTTAAAATTTGTTCTTATTTGGAAAAGAGTTATAAAAAGTTGAATGGAATCTCACAGCTCATATAATCCCTTCCTCATGTCGTGGACTCTCTCTCGTTCCTCTGAGGTCAGCGCAGACAGGATAGTTTGCATTTGATAAATTTTACATCACCTCTGCAAGCAAGACATGAAATGTTGCTGGTGTAAACTCTGCTCTGGTCAGACCCCTAATATGAGGATATGAGTACGACACATATGTACCTCAATGCAACACCTCAGCAATATCAACATTGAAGAGAAAGGTTCAAAAAGCCTCTTGTGCTATAAAGCCGTCCCTCAAACAGCCACAGACAAGGCCTGATCCCATCATCGGGTCTCTTTCTCAAGGGAGACCTGGCCTGGACATTGTAACTCCCCCGTAATAAACGTAATAAAAACCCACAGATGTAATAAACCACAAATGTAATACATATCTGCAGCTTTTAATGAAATAATCCCACAAACCTTATAGCAGTTGCCTATTACAAACGTACTTTCCTTTTGCAGGGATTTGTTACATTTGTGGTAAGGTGAAAATCTTCAGCTTTCAAAATTGTAATGAAAATGAAAAAAAGACCTTTGTGGTCATTGTTGTTTGTTTATTCACTTATATACCTGCCAGTGGGTATGAGTCAGCTCATTAGAAAATATCACAGCTTTATGGCAGAGCGGGTCAAAACGTGTGAAAGCACCACTCTGAACAAGTTATAAATAACTTACAGAAACATTGCGCACAATGTAGGCTGTGCATTAACTACCTTCTCTTCCACTTTGTCAGTCATTCTCTCTCTCTCTCTCTCTCTCTCTCTCTCTCTCTCTCTCTCTGTCTCTCTCTCTCTTTTTTTCATTTTGGATGTTAAGGTATTAAGTAAAGTGTGTTACATATTACTGTACACTTATTTATGTGTTTACATGAGTAACATTAACCTCAAGTCTCAAAATATTGTTTCTTCCAATCATAATATAATGTTGTTTCCAATGTTTCTGTGTCTGTACCAGGATGAACTGAAGCTAGGTTTGAAGCAGGGCACCACCTTGTTGGGTTGTATCAAGGAACAGGCAGCAAAGTCAGAGAATCACAAACTGAACCCAGACGAGATGGAGAACCAGACCACTGTGGAAAGGTGACAGTTGTCAACAAAGGCTTTCTTTCTTTCTTTCTTTATGAACAGGTGTTAAACACAGTTACCAGTATGACATAGTGTTTCTCAGGCTATAGAATGTCCATGTAGAACCTCTCAGTGTGTGTGTAATTAAGTTTCTATTGTGTGCCTCAGGCTCCTTGCCCAGCTGGATGAGACGGAGAATGCTTTTGAACAGTTCTGGTGTAAACACCATCTAAAACTGGAGCAGTGCCTGCAGCTACGCCACTTTGAACAGGACTTCAGAGAGGTATGTGTAGATGTGTCTGTCTCTTTGCAACATTTGGATCTCACGTTTCTCCACTTCATACAGCTTTAAAGGCCTGCGGCTCTAAAATCACACTACATAAAACACTTCCCGGCTGAGTCTGTTAGTAAGTTGTAAATTTAGTGACTTTTTGTTAAAAAATTGCTGGAAAGTTCTTGTTGAAATATGTTTCAGTGATTGTATCTTTCATATTTCCAATACTGAATATGATCATTTGACATGTTCAAGAAATTCAGTTCTCTCCGGATCAATAAATGCAAAAACTGACTAAAACAGCTTTTATCTGACACGTTGTTTTATCCTGTAAAATAATCAGTGGTGATCTGAAGTGAAGTGGAATCAGGTTATGACATAAAAGTATATTGTGAATTGGAATCATGATGTCCTCAGTCTCCTCTCAGTATCTGTCTGTCTCTGTCCCCTCTTTTCTTCTTCAGGTCAAAGTGTCTCTGGACAGTTTGAGGGACAGTTTGACCAGCCTCTCAGTTATCGAGGATTGTCTGGCCAGAGTTGAACACCTGCTAAAAGAACTGAAAACATTGGAGGAGAAGGCTCAGGTCAGTCACACACACACACACACACACACACACACACACACACACACACACACACACACACACACACACACACACACACACACACACACACACACACACACACACACACACACACACACACACACACACACACACAGAAGAATTACCCCATTTAGCCAACAATGTTTACTGGACACCACTTCCTCAGTTATTTGTAAAATTGCCCACATATTCCACAATAATAAACTAATTGCTGAAAGCAGGTGTCTTAACAACTCTATTATCTTTAGTTTTGTGTTCACATTTATAACTGCAACCTCTCTGCAGACTCTCTTATACTGTAGATGAGACATTGCTTCATAGCAAACTGACACTGATAGGAGGCCTTCAGTGTCCAAGCACAAACCGGTACACAAAAACAAAACACGGTTCTTTACATACAATACAGCACTTACAAATTTTTGCACCCCGAAGATTTTATTTACACAACTGAAACTGCCATAATGTATCCCGATTTGCTCTGAATTCCTCCAGCCTACACTAGAAAAGGCCCAGCTCCACGCACTGCACGGTGACCAGCTGATCCAGAGCAACCACTACGCCGTGGACTCCATTCGACCCAAATGCATAGAGCTGCGGCGCGTCTGTGATGACTTCAGCAACGAGGCCAAGCAAAAGACGGATGTCTTGTCCAAAAGCTTGCAGATACACATGGGCATTGAAAAGGTGAGAATATGGTCCGACTTGTTCACGTCTACAAATGTCAGATCAAGAAACTTAAGTTTGATTCCCTGTACTTGGACCATCTGTCATTAGATGTGTAGATGAAAAACTCCAAACTATCCAAAACATTGCTGCTGTATTGCTGCTGGTTGATTCAGCCCAAAAATAAATATTTGCTCATCACTCCCATTATATTTATGTACTCATATCTAGGGGAGTGATGATGTCAGAGCCTTAAAGCCACAACTACTACACTAACTACTTTTTACTGCTGCAATAAACATTTCAAACGTGACTAATATACTTTTCTCATCAAAACTGATGGAACTGGTGAGCAAAAATAAGAGTAACACTGGTTATGATAAGATAGAAAGTTCTTTTAGATATTTTAATGTAACCCATAGTTGAGTTACAGTAAACAAATTAGTACATTGCTAAACCAAATGGCATTTAGACATCACTCAGTGATTTCTGAGGACTTAATCATCCAGAGATATTATCAAAGTGATGTCATTTTACATTCTCCTATTGACACACCGATTTGTACTACGCACTCAAGATTATATATAATATTCACGTAGATTTTTCCTCCTGTCATCAGATTGCACCAAAAAGCATGAAGATTATGTGATGATATGTCTTTTCAGATCTCAATGGACTCTTGTTGCGCCTAAACACAGAACCCTGGTGTCTGTAACATACGTATCCTGCCCAGTTTTAACCTGTTTGAACTTTCTGCTGTAAACAGGTAAACCAGTGGTGTGAGTCTGGCATCTACCTGCTAGCCTCCCAGGCTGTGGATAAGTGTCAGTCACAGGAAGGGGCAGAGTCAGCGCTGACCGACATCCAAGGCTTCTTGGTGTCAGCCGAAAAGAACCAGCTGACTGAACTGAGGAACCTCCATAACCAGTATGAGGTTGTGCTGTCTGAGGATATCAAGGTACGGTGCAAAAAAATGTGTGTTAACAGGACGATTGCGTGTTCTGTCACAAAAATAATGAGGACGAGGAGTGATAGTGAGCTCTCTGCCTGCAGACCAGTGTCCTGAAAGCACTGAAGCGCCTGGAGGATGTCCAAGAAATGTTTGAGAAGCGGCAAATCAGCCTGAAGAGACTGTCGGCTAAACAGACGAGGCCCGTCCAGCCCGTGGCCCCGCGGCCTGAGTCGTCTCCCAAACGGCCCCCACTGAAGAACCCCGCCAGGACAACAGGGAACCAGCAGCGTGAGTTGGATGTTGCTCTCACCAATTAATGCAGCAGATGGTGAAACCTGATGTAACATTTTCAAACTGTTTTACAATCGTAATGCTTGTGATACGATTGACACCCTGAGCAGCAAACTTTTACAGTCTCATACAAACTTTTTTTTGAGCTATAATCTGAAATCGTCTTTAGACATGCACGTTATGTAACACAGGCTCTGATGAGAGAAATGATTGAAGTTATTTATTCTGTGTCATCTCAATTCATTCCAGCCCTAGCTCGCAGAGCATCGGATAACTCCAACAGCAGCAAGCAGCCAGCCGAAGTTGATCCTAACAAGAAGAAGATCATACGCAAGGCCAGGGGAGGCATCAAGGTACCCTCCTCTGATCCTACTTTCAAATCTCCCATTTATCTCGGCCTCAATCTTTAAGATGTGTGGCTAATAAAGCTAAACAGCCCCTTACTTTTCATTTGCTCACATTTTGGGCTTATTTTCAACACTTTGCTATAACTTAAGTTTGGATAAGTAGAATTAAATAACAGTGTCAGTAGTTGACATCTCAGTCATATTACACTTCAATAGTCAGCTCCATATGACAAAAGACAAATTTCATGCAAATTAGCCAGAATCTCCAGAATAAATTCCCCCTGCAGAGTTAATGCACTTTGTGATAGCTGCCCCCTCATCTCCACTGTGAGTCTTGTTTACACCTCTGCATTATTACACCCTGGACAGTCAGTGTGACTGAAAGTTGATGGGAAGCTCAGCATGAAAGGATGTTTTCTGTTCCTCAGACGCCATGACGTACAAATGTAATTATTGGACTGAAAGAGAAACAATAAACACCAGTTTGGAGGAAAAAGAGTTCACACTGTTAAATGTGTGTTCATGGCTATTTAATCAATACGGCAATACTTTTTCAGGCTCTGTGTTTGACATGCATTTAGAGGTAAGGACATGATACAAGGTCAGACTGATAGTTTTGGATGAAAAATGTATCTTGATATGCCAACAGTTATCTGGGGGAGGACTTAAAAAACATGTGAAAAAAATATAATGTAAGGATGTTTGTTTCCAATTCCTGAAAATGCCCACATAAGCTTTTCTTCCACATTGTGGAGATCTGGTTTCTACCCAACTTATGCACGTAAATCCATTTTTTAGTCAATAGTTAAAAATAAGACTTTTAAGAAAGAAGATGTTACCTCTCAAGGCTTGGGACATGACCAACCATCTTGTGTGTCATGAACATGTGGTCAGTCCATTTTTTGCTTGATCACACTGGAGATTTTCTTTGCTTTGTAGCATTGTTGCTTTGTTGACACATATTCATTGTCACTGACTGGGTGAGATTTGAAATCCTGATACCAGAGAAATGCATCCATCGCCTCTTTTGTTTCTTCTCTGCTTTTTTTCTTATCTACACTCACCAAACAGTATTAGTAACACTACATTAACTCTGGGAAGTTCCTCCCGTTGCTCTGAAAGCAGTGTGATTGATTCCACAAGATCCTAGGGACTTTCCTCTGAGATTCATAATTTCTGCAGATTTGTCAGCTGCACATTCATGCTGCCAATCTCCTGTTCTACCACATCGCAAAGGTTCTCCTCGATTCAATTCTGGTTAGTGTGGAGGTCACTGGAATTCCCTGAACTCACTGTCATGTTTATGAATCAAGTTTGAGACTTTTACTTTGTGACATATTGCATTATCTTGCTGGAAGTACAGAAGATGGTAAACTGTGGCCATAAAGGAATGAGCATAGTGAGAAATTAGACTCTGATAGACTTTGACATTAAACTATGATTAATTGATATTAAGGCCCAAAGTGTGACAAGAAAACATTCCCCAAAACATCACACCAGCAGCAGCAGCAGCAGCAGCAGCAGCAGCAGCAGCAGCAGCAGCAGCAGCAGTAGTAACAGTTTGGACTGTTGACAAAAGGCATGACTCAACCATCTGCAGCCTCAGCAGATATTCATATTCATCAGTCCAGGCTACGTTTTCTCCTGTTAGTGTTAGTGAGTCTGTGTCACTGCAGCCTCACATGTCTGTTATTGTCTGACAGGAGTGGAACCTTGTGTTTTTCTGTGGAACCATCCACCTCAAGGTTGGGTGTGTTGTTCATTCTGAGATGAGTTGTGGAGTGATTGTCTGAGTTACCATCGCCTTTCTGTCAGCTCCAACCAGTCTGACAGTCCTCGTCTGACCTCTCTCATCAACAAGAACTTCTGCTCACTGGATATTTGTCTTGGGCCTAATACAAACTTGACTGTTGTGAGTGAAAATCTGAGGAGATCTGCAGTTTCAGAAAAACTCAAACCAACAATCATGTTTTTCTATGAATCTAATGTTCTAGATGTCTAATGTGATCTTAACTGAAGCTCCTGACCGGCATCATTTTATACATTGTACTGCTGTTACATGATTGGCTGATTGAATAACAAGGCCAATTAGGTGATAGTTAGGATGTTCCTGATAAAGTGTTTGGTGTTCATGGGTTGCCTTCTTGTGGATGTATATTTATATACATAAAATGTGTTCACATATTCACACTGAATAGCTTCTTTAACTTCTTTAATAAGTTCTTCAGCTTTGTGGTGACACAAGCCGACATAGTCAAGCATGTTGGAGTTTGCAACAATTGCTGTGCAGACTTCCCACACAGTCGTTATGTAGGTACTGATTGGTCATGTGACGACAGACATGCTAACTAATGCCTAACTTCTAACACTGTGTTAACAGGAGCAGTAATTTCCTGTTTTCCTGAGTTATTGCTGCCACATGCGCACAGCCTGAAATAAACCTGCTATAAATCATTAAGTTGTAATTTTACACTACGGTTGTTACACAGATTAAACAAACAAGATATAATGTTGTAATTAGTGAGCTTTAGAGGAACATTTAGTTATCCCTGGACAGAGCCAAGCTGCCTCCTCTTGTTGCCAATCTTTTACGCTAAGCTGAGCTAACTGGCTGCTGGCTCTACATTCTTACTGCAGAGATTGTCCGATTGGTTTTATTCATCAACCATGTTAATCTGACAGAGTCCTTTGGTGGGACATCATTATACAGTTATAATTATAGTGTGCAGACAATATTTTCTTTTCATTTCTTATCAGTTCACCAAGTCATCTTCAAAAAATATCAGACTACTTGCAGCTATTTAAACAGAAAATGCAAAATAAAATGAGGACTGACGACTTTTGGGCTTTGCCCGATGAAGCACCACGGGTCACCACCAGATGTTCGCGGGTGAGCTCTCCCCTGAGTTTTGGATCCAGCATCTGCTCAGTTCCTCTTTCCGGGCATGGCACTGTAGCTATGTGTCCACTGATTCATTACAGTCTTGTGAATTGATCTGTCTAGTCCATTTTCTTGGGACCATTTTGCCTTGACAGACTCTACCAGGGGCTATTGTCCCCTGACAGCAGAGTTTCTACGATTAAAGGGACACACAAGTCCATCCACTATGCTGGTGGGGACTCTTCAGGGGGAACCATTACACACAGAACTAATAGGCTATGGTATGTAACAGTGAGTGAAGCAGTGAAGTGGCAGGCAAACTTCAACTTTTCTATGTTTTAACTCTAATAATTATTAGCTGAACATGAGCATGTTGACTGGTTTTCAGTGTTTTTTTTGGCAGGTGTTATGATGGTTTTAACAAAGTTCCTCTGGCTTATAGAGGGTCTCACTAATCATGATGCCACCCTGCTGCCTTTTGAAGCTAAGCAGCAATTTTGCTCTGATCTCATTAATTGGTTTACAGTGTGGATAATTTGAAAGCATGCCCTAAGGTTATTTTGTGCTGCTGACAAACAGGGCCTGTCTGTGTAGTGATAGTGTTGGTGTGTTAGACCATGAACCTTCCTCCATAATTGATGAGAGCAGACATGATGAGTTGGACATCTGCCTGTCTTGTCTTGTTTCACTGCCCTCTTTCTCCTGTGTGAATGCAGAGCCAAAATCATTTCCTTCTTGTCCTTAGTTGCATCAAGCTCCATTAACTTGAACATGTTTAACAATTTTTTTCCTGACTTTTCTTTATTTCTTCAACAACTACTGTTGAGATGCTTGTGAAAGTCACATGAGTCATATCGTAGTAAAGTGACACCAGGCATGATGTAAATGTCTACGTTAGTTTCAGACCAAAGCATTTTTCATTTTCCTACATATATACCCAATTCACTTGCAGTCATCTGAGTGCCCATAGTCGTGTTGGTCTTAAAGTGAGGTGAAGTCCATTGCACTGTGGGTACCTTGATGCAGCGAATGGCTGTTAGCTTTTTGTTCCTAAATTTGAAATTGCAGATGCAAATAATACAAATGTACATACACTTTACTAGTCTGCCCATGTGCTCTCTTAGTACCTTGCAAATCCACTTCTATATAAATCCACCAAGTTACAAGCTTACCTGGGCTTTTGAGGGTATTCGGAAATGGCATTCTGATGTACCTGAAATGTCAAAATGACCATACCATTTGGTTTTATTGGCTCTCTAGCATGACACACTCTTAAGTGTGTCATGCTGACTCCATATTTGTCATGTGTGTCATGCTGACTCCATATTTTGACCAAATAAGTTATATAGCCTCATACAAATCAATACCTGTACCTACTTTTCTTAATGTATTCAATGTAGTAGATCTTAGTAGCTAGCATCTAACTTGCAATTCCAAATTACTAATCATAAATGTAATGTATTATAACTGTGAATTAATGTAATATATTATTTTCAATATAGATGTTAATAGTAATCACAGAAAACTGTAATACCTGATTCCTATAGTAGTTTCTCTTATTCTGTGATGTTTATCCAAAAACACTATTATCAGAAGCATGTCTCCCCCTGCTGTAGTTATTGCTCTCTGCCTTTATGGGGCAGTGTAGCTACAAGGGAAAAAAACTAAATCTACTATATCTACCTGAACATGTGATGTAAACACACTCAAATTAGAGAGGAAATAATAAACTTGTTGTCTTGGTTTAATTTCAAGCCAAGCACAAAGCTGAGTGTTACAAAAACACACAAAGCTGAAACTGTCACAATATTTTTCTTGTACAGATTTAGCAGGACTAAATACACTCACTTGACGAATTAATTAAACCTTAGTTGATGAAAAGTGAATGTTACATATGCGGTTCTATCAGTGTAGACACTGGGTTGGGAGTTTATTCTGAAGAAATCAGAGGTTGTGACAAAAAAAGGAATAATATATGTATTTATAGATCCATTGACTTTCATAGATATAAGAAAATTAAAGAAAACTTGAAGAGACAACTTTTACAATACAATCAGTAGACCTGGTTTTTCCCTTCTTGTTTATAACTATTACTGTTGACATTACAGATAGTCTACCATAAGACATTTAGTAGTAAAGTGAAGGGGAAAACTGTTTTTATGTATTCTTTCTCACAGAGGAATTTAGACAGGCTGTGTATGACATCACTGACTCTAATTCTACAATTACTTAGACTTCTCTGTCTGTTCTAAACCTGTGTCATCTGTCTGTCTGTATCTGCATTTGTCGGCAGTTTCCATTAGGATTGCACTGTGAATAGAGTTTGCTACATCTTGCTCAAAACACAGTTCAAGCCTTGCTGCATTATATCACCAAACAATGAAACAGACATATCATTTAGATGTCTGTCTTATAAGGAAACTAAGTATTTTCTATCCAGGCAGCTGACAAGAACAAAAATCAACTGGTAATCATGACTGTGCTGTGGCTTTGTAGCTGTTGCAGTTACATATTTACCAGAGACTGCTGGCCACCTTAATGCATACCCCCGCTAAAGAAGATATCTTGTTGAAAGATTTTGCTTGAATGCACCATTCACAAAAAACAAACATACAACATAAACAGATATTTCACTTTACATTGTGGTTCCACATCTGCACTTAAGACGAATACAAAAAAAACATCCTAAATATTAAATTTATGCTACATGATTGTGTCTGTGTTTGTCTGTCACAGATTGAGGTGATGCATGAGGAAAGCCAAGGAGGTTCCACCCACGTCGTGTTAACAAATGAGACAGAGGAGAGTTTGTCCAACAGACGCAGGTGAGAACGTCTAACAGCAGTAATGCTTGTGTCTGATTATTTTCATCAGAGTGTCCCTGCTTACAGGAGCAAAATCTCAGACCAATGTGTCAGATGAAGCTGCATCTGAAATTTAATTTAGAATTAGCTGAACAAGGTTTGTATATGTTTCTTAACTATAGAATAAAAAACAACCCATTAATTTACATCATATGGTGAATATATGATCCTCCCCCAGAGGTAAAAAAAAAAAAAATCCTGATAAGGTCATGGCGATGATTCAGCATGTATCAGCATTATTCTTCATAGATACCGTTTAACAGGATGCAGAATTGGTGAGAGAAAAAGGAAGTGTGATAATGAATCACACACTGCAACATATGAATATAGACTGCCCTTCTGCACAAGAGGAGAAACAAGCACATTTGAGTTAAGAATTATTCATTGATTTATTGTAAATACGATACCAAAATTAATTAATTGCAAAGTAACCACCTCTGTTCATTATCATCATCATGTCATTCCAATTTGCTGAATGCTTTTTGTTTCTTTTTCAGATTTTAGACTTTTACTGCCATATAGGAGCTTATACATTTCAGTGTTGGTTGCGTGTTGGTTGTCACTGACAGTCAGACATTATTGAGGACTACCTTGAACCTGAGAATTTAGCAGCTAAAGAAGAAGATATTTCCCTCAGGATTTGAAAAAGACAATGAGCTGTGCCTCAGATTTAACTGTTATATAAATTTTGGGCAAATCAGTCATTTTATTTCACATTGCCTATCAAACAATGCTATAAATTTTAAACATTCATGCAATATAGTAAACATATTGTTATCTCTCTGGGCTAATGCATAGAAAATTCCAACATTGGAGAGGCTGCAACTAGCAATTTTTTTGTGTATCATCTATTAAACCTTTTAAATACAGTATCACACATTTAACCAGAAGTGTAAACATATTTGAAGCAATTCATATTAATTATTAATAGCCTTTTAATGATTTAACTGCCTCAGTTGCATAATAAGTAATAGTATTTAACGGGCTAGTTCAGAAATGATGTAAGACTTTTCAGACAGAACTAATCCTCTTCAGGGGTTGGCAGGTGAATAACAATGAGAAGCCCTGTGGATGTGTGTTCACTGAGACAAAAGATCCTCATGTAAACAGAACCTGGGGATGGCTTTTACCTCTTTTGTCCTGAACTTAAACAATGTTAAACCCAATTCTGCTAATGATTGAATAACTGCTAGGTTAATGTTTGTTTAACAGAACAGCGTTGATCTTTGTTAAAAAATAGCACATCACATATAGTACAACCAGCAAACAGTGAAATAAAATGTAATTTGTTTGTTTAGCACATTTAGCATACAGCACTCTGAGCATCATCTAAGGACCACTTACGTAAAAGCAGCCATACAGGGGTATGTGGTCTGATAATATGGCAGACACAGCAGCATCACTCTCACTGCTGTGCAGTACAGATTACCCTTAAATCCTCCGCTGTACACTGTAGCGTCTATTGTTGCTTGCCACAGTGAGCGCACATCTTTAGTGTGACCGTGTGATGTAATCATGTGATCATAGATGCAGGGGTGGTATGGAGCCTTGCCCTCCCCTGAAATGTGCACATGCTCCTTGGGAGAAACCCCCATGACATTGGCACAAATCCCCATGAAAACATCATCGATGTAGATGGAGGATTTCAACATCAAAGTTGCATGGTAGATCTTAGCGGCCACATCCCCTGAAACTACATATCCTGCTCCAGCAGTGTAGTCTGGATAAGAAGGCCAGGGGTACAGATCATAGGGAACAAAATACTTGCTATCTTTACGGCGGTTTGGAGGGGATCCTCTATGTACATGCCCAACCCATAGATGTCTAGCCCCTGACTGGCTACTCATGAGCTGCCTCAAGTACTTAATCAAATTGGGCGTGTGAATAAAGATGTCATCGTCTGCAGACATGAAGAAACGTGCTTGAGGACAGTACTCATGGCCCCAGTGGAACTGCAGGATCAGTTTGGCAGTAAGGTTGTGGAAAGTGTCCGCAAAGTTCTGTTGAATCAGGTCTCTATAGGCTTGGTCTTCCTGCTGCAGTGCAGTCTGAACCCTTGATCTCCGCTTGACATCTGGGTGCATGCCGAGGGCAAACACCACTTTCACGTTTGCCCTCAGTTCTGACAAAAGGAAGCTCTCGTTTCCCCATGTGTCCCTGATAGCCTGACGCTGCTCAAAGTTCTCTGGTGATGATTTCACAAACAGAAGCAAGAGGACATCCTCCCAGCCATTTCCATCACCTTTGCATTTACCTGGGTGGTTAATGAGGTATGGATACCTCCCTAATCTCCCATCCACACTGTCAGAACCATCCTGTCCATGGTGATGTTTGGAAGCAATGTTGAATGATGAATTGAGAAAATCATAGCTGTTGACCAGATATCGGTACGTATAGGATCTCATGTGACTGACTACATGGTGATCGAGGTCCTCCCAGGAGACCATCACCATACACAGTACCAGGCCTGTGGTCAGCAGCTGTACGCACTTGAACTTGTGGATGCGACGAAAAAGCATGTTCATCACGACTCCTGCTTATTTCTGTCTTAACAGTGCCTGCCTGTTCAGACTTCTACTCTCCGAGAGCTATCTTTTCTGATAGTAGAGTATGTTTTTTAATCTCCTTTCACTCTCAAGCTTGACCTCTCAATTCTCACCTTCAGTCTCTAGTGTTCCTTTCATCAATCTAATTGTCTTCCTTCTCATCTTTTGCTTTATCTTGCATCGTCTGTCTCAAGTCACACATATCCTATTTTCGCTCCTCCTGCTTCTGACCTACCAGCTGGCTTCTCTTTTTGATGCTGTCAAGTCCAGTAGGCCTTTGTCAGGCTTTGTCTGGGTGCGCTGTTACTAAACTTTCTCTGCTGTGTGAAGCAAAAGCTCTGATTCCACATGATGATCAGTCACTGCACATCGTCTTTCTTCGTTATGTTCTGAGAATTCCTGATGAGTTGACCCCTCTCCTCCACTTACTTATCCCACCTTCTCCTCTCTGGTTACTTTAATGTCAGCAGGCCATATAAGAGCATGTCGCACCTGAAAAGGAAAATTAAGAAAACAATTAAGATCAGAGCCCTATAAGATTTAATGCTTGGGCTACACACTGAAGGGGGAGTATACTATAGTCCTGAAATAATTTGTTCATTCATCCATCTAATTAATTGTTAATTGATTATTCAATTTAGTCCCATACACACTGGAAACCACGTATAGTATGTGTCCCGGGCCAAATGTATGGCGAGCCGGAGGAGAAGGCAGAGCAAAGTCGGTTTGGCTCAGTTCGTTTGCTTTTCCATGGTTTTGTATCATTGTATTGTCATGTTTTTGTCTCTGAATCAGATAACATGTCTGAAGATGTCACCTTGATATCTGAGGAAAAAGTTCAGGAAATATCTTCTCACATTTTATTGACCAAGCAATTACCCTGTACGGCATCAGGAGACGAAACCTCTGGTAACTATGGTTAAGTATAGCCTTACCTAAGTCCTAACCCCAACCATAGAGTGGAGTACTACAAGTTAGTTCTGTATTTAATCACTTGAATTATTATATGAATGAGTAGTTTTACTGTTCAAATGATTTGAGTTCCCATTCTAACATTAGGAAAGCAGTGGACACTGCTTGTATTCTGCTTCATTTTAAAAGATGCAGACACTGTTACAGGGGCCCTTTGTGTGTCTGTGTTTCCATGACTGTAGCATAATGCTCTTTTTCAATAATAATTAATCACTTGTGTTTCTATGACAATTTTATGTTTCTCCAGTGACAATAATTTGTTTATATTCCAGATGGAATATTAAACTTTATTGATATTTATTGATATATTGATATCAAGAAGTGTGGTAATTCATTTATAGAGTTTATTGGCTTTTAATATGGACTTTGGCTCTGCAATCACACTCTCTAGGACACTTTTTATTTTTATTTTTAATGTGGTATTTCACCTTTACACTATTATAAAAAACTAATTAATTTCTAAGTTACATTATTTAGCACTATATAGTATCTCTATGCATACTGTATAGCAAAACATGCACATGCATGTAGTGCTATACATTGCATATATAGTTTCCTTTTGTTCTTTTTTGTGCAGATGATATGGTGCTGGTTGATATGGTGATGGATACCAGAGGAATTACTGCTGATAGGTGGAAACCATTTGTTTAAATGATTCAACCTTCCTATAGCTGTCCACACATGTGCCTGCTCACTGACAAACAAAGACCCCTTAGTCAACTGGTTTGACTATGTAAACTAGATGTTGAGGATAATGTTTTCACCTTACTGTACAGCACACTGTAGTGAGGTGAAATACCACAAATGAAACGATTTCCCATCACATAGAACTAGCTGAACTTCACATCTAACAATTCTTATGAACATTTAGACAGAGCTGTGGTTGTGAATAATTCAGTTATACTGTCTCTCAGTGAGAAGTCAGGGGTACCAACAAGAGTCCAACTAATCAAAAATAAATGTAAGCCATACTTTTAGGGGTCAAACTCAGTGCAGGTGACAGCAAATGTCTGTTTGACTGTTTGCTGTCTTGGCCAAAGGATATGCTGTGAATTCCTGTAGATGTTGGTTGAGATATCACCCCCCTGCCCTCTTCCCCATTCCCTTTGTAATATTATCTAATGTTAACTGTAACATGCTTTTTTAACTGTGTTGGTCAAAATATAGAGTTTGGCGATGTCACTGAATTAAAAAATACACCATTGACCTTCAGTCAAGCAAAAATATTGATTTGTAATTATACAGAATCAGCACATGCTTGATAAGTTTGGGGTTTATCAAAGTGAATATATTAAATTAAGAAACAAATGGTTAGCAGCTAACGTAAGCTATGAGGCATATCCAGATTGTTTGAATCATATTTAAGAATAAAACAAGCTTAAATTAGTACTGCACTGCTAACACTGCTAACCCTGTTTTACCTTGGCCAACTCTTAAAGTTTACAAAAATCTTGAGTAACACCAGATGAATTAAAAGCATGAGGAAAATGACTATTTCACAATCTATTTGTTCCTTCAACCCTTTTCTTCTTTTTGGGGTTTAACAGCAAATAAGGCATTTGGTGCATTACCTTTGTAATACACAAAATAGTAAATCATTTTGATGGGCTGCTACGTTGGAACATGCAATGCAATGATTTGTTGCATGCACGCGCTGCTGTTCCTTTGCTTACAAATGTCTGAAAAGCAGCTATGGAGAGAGGATGGCAGTGATAGAGAGCAAGAGGGAGAGAGATGGACTTGACTGTGTTGTGGTGATCAGTCTAGTCGTGCAGGAAGCGCTGTCATTATATGGGACTTATGTTCTATGTGATCATCTGTTATCGATCACATCTGCCCCCCTCCCGGGCCAACAAATTTTGGTCCAGCCGCGTGACTTTACCCACCTGCTTACTTCAGCCCCCAAAACAATAATCACCACTGTATACTGTAAACACCCCCAAAACTGTCTGTTCACCATGTTAACTGACTGCCTTTAACTCTGCAGAGGATGCTGTGAATGTAAGTGCTGACCGAGCACAAAGAACAATAGAGGGGCTTTAGCCAAACAGAGCCCCTGAGCAGAGAAGCTGCCAACGTCTGTGCAATGTTGCTACATAGAATAAAACACATTTCTACAGCAGCATATTTTGACTGGACCCAACAATAGAGGGCTCTGACAATACATGATCTTGTGACTCAACATACAAGAAGGGCTGCGAGCAGCCCCCTGAGGGCGCGAGCACTTGCTATCTCGGGACCTGATGCGGCCGCGGGGGAGGGCGAACAGGGACTGGGCAAAATGGCTCCCTGTTGACTGTGTTTTATGCAATCGCAGGAAGGATAAACACGTCACTTCCTGCATATGTCACGCAGCGCTGGACCATGCCCACTAATCACGCATTACGATCCACACCATCAAGTGTAGACCACACAGTGAAAATGTTATGTAAATAGAATTAAAGTTGTAAAACGAAGCTTACCTCCTGTTTGCAGTAGGTGGTGCTATGGTATCACTACATACAGACTAATCGATCTGTTCAGGTCAAAAACCCTCTCGTTTCTCTTCAGATCGTATAAATCTTTCACCTTTGCAACAGACTAAGTCACAAACAAGTGTTATTCTTTCAACTTAACCCATTAATACACAACATTGGTCAAAAGTGACCCGGCTCAGTTTTTATTTTCCATATCTTTGCAGTTAATCAATTTCATCATTCAGTATTTCAGGTATTCCCCAATTTACTTTACATTCTATTCTAAAAACATTCTATTTTTGTATCACTGCCATTCTAATGCAAATAACATGACCCGTATTCATTTCCTGTGTTATTTCATGCATGAGTGTTTCTTTTGCTATATGTTTGAAATAAATGTATTTCATAATTGAATATTATAACTATTGATTAAATATCTTGTATTTGATTACCACAAATCATTATTTTACACACATTGGTAAAAAATGACCTCTACAGTATGTATTCACTAAAACACCCACCATTCATAGTATATACTTAATAGACTGATTGATACATATATGAAAATATGCTTTTGATTTTCTCTATCTAGAAGGCTGGTCACAATCATTTCAGACTTACGGTTGAAATGTTCATAAAGATGCTGCATGATGAACAGGATGAGGAAAATGAGGAGGCAATTCTTGGTCTTTATTCTGAGTCTGAAATCTCTGATGCTGATGACCTAGACTATGTTCTACAGGTTAATGAGTTAATGAAGAAGTCCTAAATGAAGAACAAAAGAATATAGCAAAGAAACACCCAGCCATGCATGAAATAACACAGGAAATGATTACGGGCCATTTTTGACCCATGTTGTGCATTAGAAGGGATATGCATAGCTTGTGTATCAAAGGGTTAACATATTCAGAGTAATCACCTGAAAAACTCAACTCAACAATGCAGTAAATCAAGGAAAAGATCATAATGGCCCACAAGATGAATGACCAACAGCTGATAATTTGCTACTGAACCTTGCAGAACTGAGGGCAAAGGAGAATAAAGAGAAGAGCAGACAAGAACTGCAGAAGATGAAAGAAATGTTCATCAAGTAACTCTATCTGGTTTAATCGATCTTCACGAAATTCGGTACACACATGTATCATGACCGGATGAAAAAAAAATCCCAACATGAATTTGAGTAACGCAACAGGAAGTCGGCCATTTTGGATTTAGTGGACATTTTGGCGTAGTGTATCACATCCATAATTAACTGTATTACTGCACATGGCTGCTTTTTCATCAATTAATACAATCAGTCAGACAAACCTGAACTCTTACTGTTATTACAATTGTACTGCACCGTGTGCCGTAATTTACTAAATAAGGTTTTCAATTCAAAATCTGACTACAACAGTAAGTCTATGACAGCGGTCAGTGCTCTCCACACTGATTTGACATAAATTCAGTTTAGACTTATTAGCTGCTTAAAAGGACAAAATTCTGATTACAGCCTTTACTGTATCAAGGTTGTCCCACCTTGCCTCCCTTAGCAGCGCCACTGCACTGAAGCACATTACTCTGCAAGTCAACAAGTGACTCTCCTCCTCTGATGTTTTCTCACTTTATAAAAACCTGCTGAATGATGGTGGCACTATGACCCTGAGTTAATTTTGACATATGGAGCTGTTCAGGCCGGGACTTAGGATCATGTGACAGAATTTTGGTGCTGATTGGACAATGCACGCTTGAGTTAGGACCACATCGTCTCCTTCGGTGAAGGATCAACCTTCACTGCGCCTCAATGTTTACACGGTTTGAGGAAATGTCACAATTCTGACCATGTTCTTATAGCTTGTCTGAGCTCATTTGAGCTGTATATTGTAAAGCAGCCAGGAGCTGTGCATCAAAGTATAAAACATGTCACTTCCTGTTGCCAGCAGTAGGCACTGTGACGATGAGTCAGTATTGACATATGGATCTGTTCAGGTCGGGACTGTGATTGGGACGTTACTGCATTGGTTAACGTATGAATCACGTCATTATAATTCAGCCTCTTGTGCTGCCCTCTCGGCATTTTGTGCCCTAGGCAACCGCCTATGTCGCCTATGCCAGGAGCCGCCCCTGAATAGGGCCTTTGCACTGTCATTGCTCTTGCCTTAATGAGAGGATCCACCGTCTTTGTACATAATGACCTCTCTACATTTTCATATATGACTCTCCCAAAGTAGTAGTCTTTAGCATATAGACACTTTTATTAGTTTTTTTAGGATATGTAAAAGTTTAACCTTACTAAGGTATGTTTCACTTTTTGAACATTATATACATTATGTGTTAATATGGTCTAACTTTCTCTGCAAACCACCTTCTGACAAGTGTGAACTTAGAGTGCTTACTAGCTCTTGTTGAAATATGAGCTTATCTGTTACTTCAGAGAAAAGTGAGATAAACAACCATAAAGCACCTGACCCACTTTGTGTAGCTGTGGAGGGTAGTTGCAGTGATGGTTCTGTGGGCTGTAAGCAAACATTGTGTTGCTAACGTGTTATTTATACACATTAATTTGCATGTTTCCACACGCACATGGATTAAGGAGTATATCATGAATCTTGTCACAAAATCAGGAAACTGAAGTTAAAAAAAACACTTCTTCAACATACAAAAGAATTTACATTTTTCTACATAAAGTGATGGGACTGAAATGTATACATCCAAACTCTGAAAGAAGAATAGTTCTTGAAAGGATGTCAGATCTACCAATCAGCTCCACTGTGCACCTCTGTGACCCATAGCTACCAACAACACCCTTCCCTGCATATATTTACAAAGATATTTACATGTATCTCTTACGAATTTATTTCATATCCAGATTTGCGTGTACACCAAAGATAAGTTCTAAACATGTTTTGCATCACCAGCATATTGCATATTGTATATGCAAATAAAATGTCACTATGGCTTTGTGTGGAATATAAAAGTGAAAAGAAATAAAGCTTAAAGACCTGAGGCTAAAGGCCTAAAGGCTTTTAAGCCCTGATGTAAATGAACTGATAGATTTATCAGACCTCACATGTTCAGGAAGCTTGTTCCACAGGTGAGGAGCACATGAACCAAAAACTGCTTCATTTTGATTGGTCTGTATTCTGTGAACACTGAGTAAATCTGCCCCACATGACCTGAGGACCTGAAGGCCTGGATACTTCGTACACAAGTACACCATAGATTTACAGTATGTTTGGAGAGCATGTTGTGCTTTTAAGACAATTAATATGATTTTTAAATCCATGCTTTGACACACAGAAAGCCATGTGAAGTGACTGAATGAGCTTTACTTTCTCAGTCTTATTGAGTAGTGGTGAGCTGCAGCTTTCTGGTTGATTATTAACTTGGACACACTACATCTGTCTGTCCTGCTGAACGAGTCACATGAACAAGTTGGTCTATATCTTGTTCAGACATAATTCTTGCTGTGTTTTTAAGGTGGCTGCAAGTAGATTTGATACAAATACATAATGATTTATTACTGAGGCATCCAGAGTAGATTTTGAGTTTTTCTCTGTTTAAAAAGAGGCAAAGTTGTTGCATGACCTGTTATTCAGCATTTCAGGAGTGACTGGTGCTGACAACTTTGTTAGTTTATCCTCTGTCTGTTGAAAATGTTGCATGCAATTTTGTAAGTTGATTTTACAGTTTCTTTTCTATGTTTCTATATTTATCAGTCATCACAACAAAGGTGTGGACCTTTGGGAATTATTTGGTCTAGAAAATGTCAAGTTTTATTTGTTGAGTCTCCTGGGAAAGTCCAAACGTCAACACAACAATACAGCAACTTTTTACCACTGACATATTTGAGCTTCTTAATAGGAATATAATATCACCCACTGACGTCAATACACACAGCACACAATAGTTTAGCTTAGTCATCAACAAACTTTGCATCATATTTTGAGGACCTGTAAATGGTTACAAATATTACAGGAAGTATTTTCTTCATAATATTGGTTTGCCAGTCAGAGCATGAGCAGTGACTGTGATTATATCTTGATATAACTTAGTATTACTAATTTGTGTTAAGTAAGTGTCAGTCAATGAAAGGTTGTGTCCTATGTGTAAGATATTATAGTGTACACATTAAATAAAACAGTCTACACTGAGAAGTATTAATGCACATTATAAATGATTGTAAAAAACATTCATAAATAAGTTTGCTGCAATGTTTAATATGCATTATTTATGCGTCAGGTAGCCAAGACATATGTTTTAAAAATACAATACACATGCATTTAAGCGTTAGATAGCTTCAGGCTATACAGATGGGTTTGTATAAGAGTTTATACAATCATGTTTTGTAGTGTTGCTGTCCTAACAGAACCACATGTTAACTTGTCACAAAGCTGAAACATGATTTCAGCTTTTAGACAATGCATTTACCAGCGCCTCCAAACTGTTTTAATATATTTATTTTGCCTCTGCACAAGCAGTTGGCTGTCAGAAGTATGGAGGTAATCAGGCGTGACGATAGACGAGCAGCCATGATGGCAAATGAGAAGCAAGTTGAGGCAGGTGCTTAGATCCTAGATAGTCATAAAGATACAATTTTAAAAAAACCTTCAAACTCATATATACCAACATATCTTACAAATTAAAAAGAATTTGTCAGAAAATGAAATCAAATTTTCCTATATTCATTTTTATATATTAAACAAACAAAAAACTAACTAATAAGCATAACATCATCTAAACATACTGGTTCCTTTTAAAGCGTATTCTGAGCGGTTTGATCCATCATACTTTTAGATGACGAGGTAAGAACAAGAGCAGTTGAACTCATGGAGTAATAACAATTTAAGTATAGGGCTCTTTGTCAAGAAGTGACCATAATGTCAAAGGACTCATTTACAAGCATTGAATCCATTGAGTTAAAAAAACAGGTTGCAGCCAACTTGTGTTTTTCCTTCATTGCAATACACAATGCACACAAGCTTACGCACACTACCTTTGAATAACAGTAAGTAGAGGAGCAGGGGTGACACAGGGGCTGCTGTGGCTGAGGGGTGGACCAGAAGGTCAGTGGTTCAATCCCAGTTGTCCCCATCTGTATGCCAAAATGTTCAAGATACTGATCATTATAGAAAAAGTGCTGCCCATAGATGTACTGTATAAATGGTTGTGTGAATGGGTGAATGGCAAAATTGTACTGTAAAACAATTTGAGTGGTCATCAAGGCTAGAAAAGCGATATATATATAAATAGAAACCATTTACAGTAGGCTCTAACTCAAAAGTCTTAGGCCAAATCCCATTTCACGCTTTCTCCCTACCCATGTTTTCGAGGGTTATCTTGCCCCTTGAATGAATCATTATCTTTGATGCTCAGCATTATTTCACGTTTAAATCAAAAGCACACAGCTTCTGGCTACTAGCAGTGGTCTTTATGCAACCCTGCGAGGATGTTTTGTTACTCGAAGAGCAGTTGAGTTCACTAACATCGCTGCTAACGCTGGTTCAATCACCTGCATCTTTTATCTTCAAAGAGGGTGTGTGTGACATGAAATTATGTCAAAATATGGGATTATCCTGCAAAAAAAAGTTGTTGTGACACACTTCCCCTACAAGGGAACATGCAAAACAGAGGGGAAGGGCTAAGGGGGAAATGGGATTAGGCCTTTGTGTCATTTGTTTGAAGCACCTCATTTTGCTTCTAAATGAGCAGTTTTTAATGTAAGCAAATGTCCCACTGTGATTTGGAACAGAGCGACCAGATAACATGTGCTATGTAACTATCTGGCAGCGTAACATATTTAGTTTGACAAAGGTTTAGTTCTCTATATACTGCTTGGTATTGGTCTTTAGGGTGAGTTTAATGAAATAGTCTGATAACCCTAGAAACTGATCAGAGCCACATGGATTAAAATGTCTACAGTCTCATCTTCTTTGTCACAGAAAGTCTTCAATCAAATTCCAAAGAAATCAGAACATTATTTAATGAGGGAGGTTTAGAAAAGTGAGATTTGGCCATGATCATGGCATTGTTGTTTTTTTTGTTAGTTGAGAAATAGGAACCGTCAGATTATCTAAAGCTTTTTCTATCTTGGCAAAACTTGAAGGGCCTGAAATGCCAGTTTTGATGCCTCATTGTAGATGAGATCACTGCAGGTTCACAGTGAAAACTGGGTTCACAACTATTGCATAGGTCTACGTCAAACCAAGAAGTGGTTCTTTAAACTCTGATTGATTTTTGAGTGGTGGTTTTTCCATTCAGCTTAATTTTCTCTGCACACGTTTCCTGAACCGTCAGAGGTTGGTGTAGCAAATTTCATAATTCTTACAGTTAATATTGGTGAGTAAAAACTACAGAAATCAAGCCCATGTTGTAGTTAACTGACTTATCCAAGGACTGTCACAGTGGATCAGACTGAACTTCAACATGCAGCTTCTGTAAGGATTGATTGAAGTGAACATTCAGTTTTTTCTCACATGAAAGCAGAAGTGAGTTCAAAAACCAAGATGAGCAGTAACACAAAACAACACCTACTTACTGAGTAAGAAGTGAAAGCACACCATTTAAAGTTTACTCTTAGGTTTGTGTTTTGTGGAGAATTAACCATTTACTAAGATTAGTTTTAGATAAATGTGTGTACTTTGAGCTCTTATGGGTGTGTTGTTGACTTTTACAACTTGTTTATTGTATCTGGCTGCTTACTGCTCAGTCCGAGTATGATCCATTAAAAAAGTAATTTGACTTAATTTAGAGTGACACCCCTTCAGCACACACACATGTAAACTGTGTTCCTGACTTACCGGGTGGTTCAGGTCCAATGGATGTGTGAGTTAAAGTACAGAAAATCCTCCTCCTCTCTGCCCAGCTCCTGTAAACTCTCTCTCTCTCTCTCTCTCTCTCTCTCTCTCGCGCTCTCTCTTTCTTTCTCTCGCTCTCTCTCTCTTCGTAACACACACACTTTCCAACTGGTCCTTTTTTCCTTTCCCCTTCTCTGCTTTCTGCCACTTTGTCAGATTATCGTCCACATGTTTCCCCTGTCAGATGAAGTAGTCCAGCTCAGGGGAGCTTCAAATATCTTCTCTTATTTCCCTGAAGGTCTGAGCCTCTGTGCATGTGTGAGAGATACTCTGGAGTGCTGGAGTGGGTGGGTGCATGATGTGAAAGTGGGAGGAACAACTGGACAGCAAGGGAAGACTTCTTCACCTCCCCTCAGTTGTATCCCTCCTTCCTCTCTCTTGTGCCTCCTATGAATTTGTCTATATGTTTGTGTGGAAGTACTGGGGAGAAGTTTCAGATTGTCAGTAGCTTCAACACACTAAGAATCATCACACAACATCTGAATTGTAACCATTCAGGGAACGCAGTTCAATACATGAGTCCCCAGATTAAACCATCTACAATCTAACCATCCTGCACAATCTGTTTAAAGAGCTTTACTTAAGGCGCATCGGTTCAGTTGACATTACATTATCCCAGTTTAAGTAATTCAAAGTGTAACCAGTATTTTGTTTGCTTCAAAGTTAAATTGTGTCTCAGTCTGGCTGGTTCTTACACACATTTATATTTTTGCAGAAAGTATTTTTCAAGAAAGTGAATACTGAGTGTAGAGCTGAGAAATGTTTGCAGAATGAGAAAGAACAGGTTGAGTCCCAAATCACCCACTCCTTCACTTCCATCCACTACTCACTAAATAGGGACTTGTAGAGGACTATATCTTGAGCTCATCAGCAAAAGAAAAACTCTTTCGGACACTGTGCATTCTTCTCTGCGCCTGTATTAACAACATCAGCTGGTGGAAAGTCACATAATAAATTTGAAATTGTTTATTTTACACTTCAGTTTTCATAGTTTTAGGTAAAGGAGCTAATTGACTGACCATGTTTAAAAGTAGAAATAAACGTATTTGTTGCAGTTTGTGAGCACTGCTGTGCTCTTACATATTTTACCGTCACAACTCATGTGGGTCATAAACAAAATACGTCATCAGAAGTACTAGGGACATATCTAAAATTGGTCTGTGAAAATGCTGGCAAATATAAACCTTTCTGTCTTTGTCCTCGTAATAATTCAAATATATTTTTGATAAGAATAAGGAGTAGAATTGCAAGAGAGAGAAGGATGACATGTGCTGCCATCTTCTGTTCAAAGCCATTAGCGCAATGCATGATGGTATACTGTATATTGCTCAGTTAGTGACCATCATTTATACACTACTTTTAACTGTGACCTCCAATGCGTCCACTATATTGGGTATAAATAATTTCACTGAAGATTCGGACAGGACTACAAAATGGCAAATTCACTGTAAAGGGATTAGTGAGGGATTTCTGGCACAGCTATAGTGTGGGTCATAGTGTGGGTCATGAGATATGAATGACCCACACTAGGGAATCCCTGATCATGGAGTGAGTCTGGGATCCCACGAACAGACACAAGGCACTGAGGGACACTGAATCCACACGATAAATGTGGTTCTCCCAGATGCTTGGAACAACCAGTTCCTGAAAAACTGAGCAAACATGTACTGATCTGATGCTGTTGATTTAGTGTTTTATCACTGCACTTTGTATGAGCCAATAAAGAAATCTATTCATAGCATTATTTTTTATATCATTCTCATTCAAAGTGACATTTACACAGTAAATGTAGCACTGTACTGCACTGTTCGTGGTTTATGTAACTATGTATTTTAAATATCTCTTCACAGAGAATATGTATTTAACATTCAGTATTGTTCAGCAATATGCAGCCTTGTCCTCAGAGTTACATCAGCTGATACATATACCATGTGTGTTAAATCAAATTGTGGCTGCTCATTAACTGGAAGTTAATTCTGTGCCTGTGTGCATGGTTGTGTGTGGAATTGAACAAGTCAGTGTAGTATTTTCTAAAATAGCAACCATGCACAGAGAAGGATAAGCCCACAAGACTAGCTCTGTGTGTCCCTGTACTTACGCTCAATCGTAGTTGTAATGAGGTTGGAGAGCGGCCCTTCAGTTACAGCCTGGGTCTTGCTGAGAGCTGTCCACTTACAGCACAGAAGTATGTGTCAGCAACAAAGGAAGTCTGTAGTTGCTCAAAGCTCAAGTCTTTGCACACAGATAAAAATGTCCTCCTTTTCCTCAATGTGTGTGTGTGTGTGTGTAAAACGACAGATGGGAGCATCCATGTAATTTCTTAGCGCAGGGGTCGGCAACCATCAAAAGAGCCATTTTGCCCCCTCTTCCACCAAATACAATTTGTCTGGAGCCGCAAAACACATTTTATAACACAGCTTATAAAGTTTTATAATAGTCATACAATGACAGACTTATGATCATGTGTTTAGTTATTAATCAATGGTGTCGGATCATGTATGTGTGTTGCTCCAGTCATTTTTGAAATGATCTGTGGATGACAGAAGCAACAATGACTCATGCCAATTTGACAGACTCTTCCCCCCTTTTTGTGCCAGTAGACTTTATGAGGACAGAGACCCACTCCAGTATAGACCTGGTAGGGAGACAGTCTCTTGAGGCAACTCTTCCTTCAGTTATTCTGCCAATATTATTTCCCTCTGCAACAAACTTGACGAGTCGTGGCGTTTCTCACAGAGTATAACAAGATATGTCCTCTTGAATTAAGGAAACATGGCTCAAAGAACAAGACTCATTTTGATTATGAAATCAATGCTTTCAGTGGGGGCTGTGGAATCATGTGATGGCTGTGACCAAAGCCTGTTTCTCTATGTCAACAATAAACTGGTGCAACAAGGTGGTTGTTAGGGAGACAGTAAGCACACCGACATTAAACTCTTATCTGCGCGCCCATGACCCTTTTATTTACCAAGGAAATTCCCACAGCTATTTGTTAAGCTTGTGTATATTCACCTGAAGGCGGATGTTGACATGGTTACTCCATGTAACCAGGAATGTCTTTGCGTTATTTGTGCCAGTATGAGATTTGTCAGTCACAGTCCATGAAATGTCTGGACCTCTCCAATGAATCTGTCAAGGGAGCTTATAAAATCCTTGGTAGAGATTCACAATATCTGACCACAACACTGTGTTTGGTATCAATCCTACAAACCTGTCTTGAAGGAAAACAAGTCAGAACAACGATTTGTTCAGGTCAGGTCAGAGGGATTAATCCCATGTGTGGTACAGACTGTGACTTGTTTTCAAAATGTGTGGATCTGGATGGATTCACAGATATATGCGCATATATTAGCATATATCACCTGAGGAGTTGGTTATACTCTGGAAGTCATTATCCAAACAATAAACCATAGGTCTCCAAATCTGTAAAAAATAAAAAAAACAGCTAAGTATCAGATTCATATCAATGTTAATATCAGAAACAAGCAAAATTAAAAGCATAAGAGTCATTCATACACTGTGCACATGCTGTATATACACCAATCAGGCAATGCTAATTATTTATATTGCAATACTTACATTCTATGATGTTATTAACACGTAATTTAAACGATTGGTTAAACTAACCTTCGTGGTTCTGTTGGGCTGTGCAGCTCAGTTGCTGGCTGAAGTTTTCCCACAGGAAATCGCGTCGCTGCTTGAAGGGTTGGTAGAGCTTGGAGTGCGAGGACATTTCCTTGGTGAGATGAGCTGGAAGCTGCACCTTTGAGCTCCTCTCGAAGAGTTGGATGGAAGAGAAGATGTGAGCTGGAGGAGAGGCTGGACAGCCTTCTGCCCTCGGAGGGATTGTAGAAAAAGAGATAGAAGAGGGGGAGACCTGGCCTTATATTGGCCCGGTGACCTCACAGGTCATGGGCTCCAGAGTGACCAATGGGAGTTGAAACCTGTGTCCCTAGGGGGGGTTTTCACACCTCTGTGTGACGTTGATGCCCTCTGGGAGACTGAGTTCCTTTGCTCTAGTTTTCTCCAGGACAAAGGGACATGCTGCTTCAGGCTTTTGACGGCACAGAATTCACAGACTGTGCAAATCATTCTTCTTGAAAATTCACGAAATGAAGACAGATTTTTAGAAAGGGTATTGTGAAATGGCTAATGAAGTCATTAGTCCTGGCTGTCATTTGTTTTTTATATATCTCATATATCGTGTGTTGGGATGTTTTTCTGTTTCTGCTACTGTCACCAATCTCAAGAATGCACTTTAATGAAAAACCCGGAGGTGCAGTATGGCATTTAGGCAAGATTTAGGGAATCTTGGACAAATCACCAGCTATTGTAGGGCCAATATTTAGACACAAACAACTATTCACACTCACATTCAAACCTCCAAACATCTTATCCAAAGTCTGCATTTCTGTGGACTGTGGGAGGAAGCCAGAGTACCTGGAGAATCTAATGTTTCTTTGAAAAACTGACAAGTAAGATGGATAACTTGATCCTGGACAATAAAACACAGCAGTAAAAATATTTCTTTGAGGTGGAAAATGCTACCAGCACTGGTTCCGTAACTAATGAAATTTGCTAAATTACCGTATCCTGAATACTCAACCACAAAGTCCTTTTGATTAAAAACGACTAGGATGCAAGAACCAATGTAGAGGAAGTAATACAATATATTGGAGGCAGTGGTGAAATTGAGTGATAAGTATCCTGGCCTTTCTTTTTAGCATGCTTTTGGTCTTAATTTTGCTAAATGGCTAAAAGCCTAAATGTATCCAAGGTAAAATGGTTAGAGGATGCTTCTGCTCTTTTCACACTTGAGTAGAAGTTTCCCTTTGCATATCAGTGCCACTTTTGTCATCTGGGAGTCAATTCCTGATCAAGTCTTATCTCACCACACATCCAAAACACCCTCAAACCACTCCACTCATTACCACTAAGCCATGACAAGTTTTCAAGTTGTTGCCATTAGCTAATTAAAGGATCCAAATGGACAATCAAAGGGCCACATCGTAAACTTGGTCAGAATCCAAAATGCATTTAATTGACATATTTACTGCCTGTTGCTGATTTATTGGTGTGTTTGTAAGCACAAGAGTAACATGGATGCATCTGGGGTAAAATTCTGCTACAATGGTTCCATCAAAAATGATTCCATGTTACAAATGATCCCAATTCTTTCCTCTTTTTCTGCAGGCACATAATGACTGAGCTCATTGAAACAGAGAGGCTATATGTGGAGGAACTGCAAAGCATCATGGAGGTACAGTATGTCTACTAATCTGTTACCTTCATTTGTTACCATTAATTTACATTATTGGTAAAATATCCCATGCAATATATATTTTTTCTCAATAGAAATATTTTGCATTCTCTTACTGATAATACAAGAATAACAAAAGGCTTGTCTTTAATTGCCCTTGGCATTGGATTTACCACATAGACTTAACATCCCACCCCTGTTAGAGTATGGATTTTGTATGATCTCCAGGATCCAGTTGTTCAAAATGTAGACCTTTTCTTGTCGCAAACACACCTGAGCAGACACACTTCAACACTGCACAATCCAAAACAAGATGCGCAATTCGGTACTTAGAGTTCTGGAGAGGTGCTCTATGCCTTACTACATTTGCATTATATTTACAGCTGTTGATCACACTTAAGGTGTATATACTACATGCTACAAATGTAGCATTTTTTTACCAATTTTGAAGGGCTTTCTTTACATTTTGTTCAAAATAAACCTTGAATCCATTCTTCTCCACCCACCTCTCCTCTCGCCACCCGTTTTACTCCAGTCACCCTAACCAGTAAAGCCAGATGACCGCCCACATTTATTCAGGTTCCACAGAAGCCAATTGTTGTGGAAACTGTTCTATAATTTCTCAACCTAACTGTGTAAAGGGACGTTATCCCACATCAGAATCCTTTTTTCCTTTTGAACATCCCATTTTCAAGAATTGATCCAATGCAATGGCAACTCATTTCAAATCAGATCACTTCTGGACAACTGGCCCCTGGGCTGAAAAGCATAATATATTCATTAAATTAAACCTATTGTGGTAGTGTATAGTCTAATTCATTGCCCATGGGTGTTGATATGTGGACTGAGCTTGTGTGCAGATGGGCTGTGGTTTCTGTTTGAAATGATGAGCTGTGTTGTTTCGCTGATTTGCCTGATGTTCTATTCTTCTCCTTCACTATCTCGTCATTCTTTGCTTCTCCCCAGGGCTATTTTGCAGAGCTAGATAACTCAGAGCTCAGCCATCTTACACCCCCCTCCCTGGAAAACAAAAGAGATGTGCTGTTTGGCAACCTGCCAGAGATATATGAATTTCACAACAGGTAGATGGAAAGACTTTCATACTTTACCCTGCTATATTTACTACTGTATCATGGAAACACTGATAACAGTGTTATAAAAACAGGATATACATATTTTACACCACATATATAATAGAGATACAGTCCAATATTAACTCAGGGTTTGGTCCTCACTAACTTTTTTCCCACCATGTTCACCGAGTTGGGTTATCATACTTTTAAGCATTGTTTATGCAATGAGCTTCTCACATAAAACTTTAAACTACACTGTGTCTTTCAGCAAACACTGACAGGCATATCTCATGTCCCATTCAAGCCACAGTTTAAAACCTTTGAAAAAAAAAAGAACATGTAACTGGATTTCCTTGACATGATTGTTTTGAGCATTTAGGTATGCACCGTGAGCATGAATGAGTTACTGAAAGGACCTACTGTGCACAGGCCTTACGACCCAAGGGTCAGGGGCCCTCTGTGTCAGAGCCTATTTGTGAAGTAAAATATCTTGCTTTAAAAAAGACACAAAACTTAGGGCAAGGTATATTTGAGGCTTCAGTATCAGTGATTTAAATCAGAGAAGCAGATCTGCTCTGGTTTAGTTATTATTATGTCTAATATCTGCACAGAGGGCTGTCAGTACATACCTGCAGTAACAGGAAGCTTTACTTTCTCTCCGATTTGTGACAACAAAATAAAATAGTTGTAAAATCAACAGCAGCACTGGCGACTGTTGAAGCCATTTTTGTCTCTTAGTGACATTTGGCAGAAATCTCAGGAGCTGCCATTGGATGGAAATCTACAACTGAACTTTTCTTATTTCCTTTATAAAGGAAGTAATGTATACATACAGTAGCAGCTATAAGCTCATATACAGCTGTTAGGTGTCTGACAGGATAAATAAATTGAAATTATAAAATGTTACTATTTTCCTCTAGAAACTGGATTGTGTCAGTCTGCATTAGTGTAAGTGAAAATAATGACAATTAAAAACATCACAAAGACAACAACGTTTAATGAACATCTCTTTAACGGTGTCAAAAAAGTTTGAAAAAGTTCTACAAATTTAAAGTTTGTAGCAGGTCTTCTGCATTTAAAGCTTGAATTATAGGTATACATCATATTGGGCCCATCTGTGTATCAATAGTTTCAAAATACTTGAAAACCCCCAAATGTCCACTATTTTCTTAGCATTGACATTGACATTGAAACATTGAAATGTCATTCTATTACTACTAAGTGCTTCAAAAAAGGAGCAAATACAAAAATATACAAAACACAAAGCGAATTAAAACAATATCATTTAAAATCAAAGACAGCAAACTAAATAATACAACAATCGAAACAGCAATCAAATAAAAGCCATTTGGTAAAAGCATGCTCACACACAAGTTAAAATGCTTGCATTAGTTGAGTAGCTTGTTTAATTTAGCCATATAATTAAGAATTATCCCAAATTAGTTTGAGTAATATGTCAGTGCATTAATAGCAGGACATTGATTTGTGCAATGATCTGGATAATGAGTTTAGCCTCCTCCACGTAATCCCCACCAGGAGCCACCCACAGCTCTGTTTGGTTCTCGAGTCTCAGAGAGGCTTCAGTCTCTGCAGGAGGAACAATACACTACATCATCAGGAATTATCTCTGTGACTTCCAGCTAAAGTCAGTCCCCCTGCAGTGACCATGAGCAACACCTACGAACACTGATAATGTATCAGATGCTGACCACATTTTATTAGTTAATGAGTGTAATCATGTAAATCATGTTACGATTGTCAGCTTTTGCTGGTTCTCGTTATATGTGTCTGCTGGTTCAGTATCCATCCTGTTCACATTTTAGAGTGAGGGACATTTTCCAAAACAAATGTGTATCTTTATTGGAATGATGTTAGTTATATACTGCATGTTACTCAATTTAAGAGAGGAGGGATTTTATGGGTACAGCCTTACCAAGACACTTTCCTGTCCCACCTGGTGGTAGATTAACCAACCACAGTGTATAGCAAACAAATGATCTTGAATTTCATGCAGAAGTTTCTGCCCAGTATCTGTTTTGTTGGATCAAATGATGAGTGAACTGATATTTTAATAATTCCAGCTGACTTTTAATTGTATAAAATTAATTTTACCCTGTAGAGACATAGGCTACATCCACACTACTTTTTCAAACTAAAACAGGATAATACCTGCTTTTTTTCTCTGAAGAGGGTTACGTGATATGAGCATGACAAATCAGTGAAGGATACTTTGTGACTGAAAAGACCCAATCAGCAAGCAGTTGTGTGTCTGTGGAACAACATTGCTTCTAAACATTTCTGTTTCTAACCGTCCAAACTAAAACACTGGGCTGGAGTTTTCAAACTCAAATTGGGCCAGTAGTGTTTCCAAACTTCTCCTTTTTAGTGGCTCTTAAACTCTGCAGCAATGTAAATGCCTGACCTATCCACAGCAGAGTTTATTTCATTTTCAACCAAAGATGTAGGAGTATGGAGTGTGTATCCAGTGCGTGTATTCACAGAGATTGCAGGCCAATCCAGGCAGATTACTCGCTGGAGGATTAAAATTGTGACTTGTTTCCTCTTTTTCCTTCCATCCTTGAACTCATCTACTCTTTCTTTCTTCTTGCACTTCTTCCTCCCTCTCTCTTTCTTCCTGTTTTGTCCTTTCACCCATACATGTTTCTCTCCCTGTCTGCGTCAGCACTCCCTCTGATCTCTCTGTGTGAGGTGGACCTAACATTACTGAATCAGATTCTTTCCACTTCTTTGATCTCCTTGGTTTACATTTTCATAAACTTCATAGAAACGTGGTCAAGATCCAAATTGTAAAAATGGAGGTGGAGGTAAAAAATAACCCATGAAGATACAAATAAGTAAATAACTACTGCAACTAGCCCAACTAGACTGAGCTGTTGAAGCTAAAAATTACTAACACATGTTGGTTTAATGACGTTAAGTCACTTGAGACATTTGGGTAATTTGGCATCCAGCATGTTCTTATTCCTGTTTGTCCATGGATTCCCTGCAGGACATTTCTGAAAGAGCTGGAGAACAGTATAGAGAAACCAGAGCTGGTGGGAACCTGCTTTCTGAAAAGGGTGAGTAGCTTTGAAACAGTTCTGGAAAGGAACTGATTGCGGTCTGCCCAAGTACTGCACACTGTACATTTTACATGGATATTCACAGTTTGTCATTTTACACTAAACATTTCAGAGTTAAATGTTCTCCTGTATAATACATAATTTTTAACAAAGTTTAGTATTTAGTTATGTAGAAGTTACGTACTTTTACTTGCATACTTTAGTACACTTGAGTACTTTTATCATCCAAAATCATGGGTTTTTTTTCATGTAAAAGAACTGAATACACATCTTCGAGACTAAAGGAATAAGTTACTGAATGTATATATGTATACTCTACTATCGTAATAGGTGGACTTAACCATTAGGCAAAGGTCGGCAATTGCCTTGGGCTCCGAACTACCAGGGGCCCCACAAAACACCTAATAAACTTATAGTTACGATTTTTTTCTTACTCTTCATTATTTCATTATTTAATCTAAAAATCCATATGCTAAAATGGCCTCAGAATGCCTATAATTCATGAGTAACTAGTATCTCAGCCACCCCCCTCCACCCCCACTACAATGGACTATTTCATTAGCACATATACTTAAGTGATTCAGGGTGTAAACAGAGACTTACGAGCAGTGTTGTGTCAGGCCACACATTAAAAGAATGAGTTCAAAGTTCAGTTCAACAGGTGAAAATTCAGCTCACGATAAATTTGTATTTAATTATTAATCTATGGTGTCGGATCATGATTCCATTTCGCTCAGGGCACTTTAACTGAGTCCTGACTGTTAATATGAATTGATATTAATTTGAATATTGTGCATTGAATAGAATAATTTGCACAACTGCCTTTCTTTGTGTATATTTATTTCTTGTACATTCAGCCTCTGACAGAAATTGCAAAAAATAATAAGTATGACCCTCCTAAGTGGGTTTTTTGGAAGATATCAACAAAATCACGACTGTTTGCTGTCCTGGCTCCTAAATGGTGGAATGAGCTCCCCATTGACATCCGGACATCAGATAGTTTACACATCTTCCGCCGCAAGCTAAAAACACACCTCTTCCGACTATACCTTGAATAACATTTTAAACTAACAATTTAGTAGCACTTAAATGCCACTTACTTATAGCACTTTGTAGTTTTGCTTTTTTGAAAAAATTGTACTTTGTTGAGTCTTGTTGTTTTGGGTTTGTTCCCTCATGGTTGAATGCACTTATTGTAAGTCGCTTTGGATAAAAGTGTCACCTGAATGAAATGTAATGTAATGGTAGATCTCGCCTTAAGTTTGGAACTAAAAAGTGATCTTGTGCTCGAAAAGTCTGGTGACCACTGCTCTCGGCAAAAGGGACCTTGGGCCCTACATCTAACTAAACTAAAACCCTCATTCTAGTCTTTAATCAAACCTCTACAAATATGTACTTTTGGGCAGAGAGCTTGTGTGATGGGGCCGCACTTTGAGGTTTATGACCATAGTGTTATTGTAGTCGACTATACATATTCGAAGCAAGGGCGGCTGGCCAATAGAGGGCGATAGGGTGCTGCCCTCCCAAAGAAAAAAAGATGATAGTGACACATTTAGTTAATTATCATTATAATCATCATTATTATTTTTAAAATGTCTTAAATTATAAAAATTCGCAAGACAGTTTGTCCTGCCTGGTGCCTCTGAATATCATAGTCCAATCAGCTACAGCGTCACGCCCTATTCTGGGCCATTTCAGCTTGGTTGAAAATCGCCCACATCGCTCTCTTTTTCAAACTGCATGATGTACATGAACAAAGTTCATTGAATGGTGAACTGAACTAATTAGTTTACATATGATGAACATGAACATGAGCACCATTCATTCCAGGAAGAGTGAACATCGCTCACGTTCTAATTCATTCAAAGTCAGTGACTTTGTTGAAGAACAGTGGAAAACAGTTAGTATATATGGAGGAGATGGGGTCTACCAGTCAGTGATGGGCTGTACTGTCTTTTTAGACTTTGTGTCCTCTTAAGTGCAATCTGATCGAATCAACTACAACTACAGTGCAGTGTATGTAGGATCACATTTAATCACACATTCTAATACAGGCACCAGTCACAAGTGTGAATGTTGTAAACAGGGGGAAGATACGTATAACATGTGCCCTGCTGCTCCATGGAAAGCACTACAGAAAGTGAGACGTCAGTGTATTTATTTGACTTCCTGTTTGTCAGGGCAGGAGCAAGAGAGGAGGTCTGTCTTTGCCTTTACAAGCTCTCCACCCTCTGCATCCAGCTGCTTTAAGATTTTCAAACCAGATTTTCCTCTCTGTACCTGCAGCATACCACGGCAGCTCCCCCATTCCGCATGCCTGAAAAGCAGTGCAACTTCCGCGGTTGAACCATGCCAAACAGCTCTCATCAGATCTAATCTGTTAACATGTATGCGGAAAGGATTAGCAAATGTGGCACGGGCATAAAGCTGTTTTCCGACATGTCCTTCAAGGGAACTATGGAGAACTGGGTCCAGACTTTCTCTGCAGTTTATCTTTCATACATGCACAATGCAGTGGGAGGTTCACTGCTCAGACTTGTTCACAAGAGCAACAAATTCTCCACCGGATCCATGTGAAAGGTGGTGCAGCAGGCAGAGGCAGGAACTCAAGTATCAACTCTGCTGCAGAGATCACATGATTATGTTTAAAGCACGTCAACACCAGCGCTGGCTTTTTTCAACACAAACTCTGCTCATAGATGCAATGTATGAATGTGTATGCGAATGGATGGATGGCAAAACTGTATAGTTTAAAGACTAGAAAAGGGCGTTATAAATACAGACCATTTACCATTTAACTGACAAACTTCATATTCCAGCTGCAGCTGAAAAAGACCCGAAACTGATGAGAGATGATTGAAGAATCTAACTTCACTCACATGTCTTTGTTTTGTCAGAAAGAAGAGCTCCAGGTGTATCAGAAGTACTGTCAGAACAAACCCCGCTCTGAAGTCCTCTGGAGACAGTGTGGAGACAGTCTCTTCTTTCAGGTAACCCATGCATGCATGCATGCAAGCACACACACACACACACACACACTAGGACAAAACAACCACCTCAAGCTGCATAAACTAATTTTCTTTATGTGAGGCCTCACAAGCAGCAACTTACTGTAACGTGACTCCCCTAAGACTCAATTAGTGAAATCTTTTTTGGGTGAGTAGTTGATAAGTTCAGCCATTAAGCACTGGTGCTACTGTCTATGGCAGACTGCAGTCTTTGTTAAAATACATCCTTTATTTAAGAAACCTCATGCAAGCATTTAACTCACTTGACGGCAAATCTACAAAAACTGCTGTCCTTTTTATGCCCAAACCCAATGTTATGTTGTGTTGTGTGTTTTGCCGACTGTAGTTTTAACGTTAAGTTTAGCCTGTCTGTCGTGTCTGTCGTGTCTGTTATCCCTTCCTGATGAAGAACGTTTGGGTTTTCTCACAACAGGAATGCCAGAAGAAACTGGACCACAAACTCTCCCTGGATGCCTACCTGCTAAAGCCTGTCCAGAGGATCACCAAATACCAACTCATGCTCAAGGTAGCCACACACACACACACACACACACACACACACACACTAAAATGCTTGCATTGGTTGAATAGCTTGTTTAATTTTGCCCTACAATTAAAAATAATCTATTGACTAATATGTCCGCATGTTAGTGACAGGATATTGATTTGTGCAATGATCTGGATAATGAGTTCAGCCTGCTCCACATAATCTCCCACAAGAGCCACCCAGAGCTCTGTTTGAGTCTGGAGTCACAGTGAGGCTTCAGTCTTTTCACTACAGATCTAAGAGTAATAAACATAGATACATCCGGTCTGTATTCTGTAATGTGTAAATCTGCAGGCTTCAGCAACAAGTTATAACAAGAAAAATATGCATTTAATCACTTATTACGATACACATTGTTCCAATAAACCATTTGTGCCTGTAGATTCCTCAGAGTTTCCTCTTTGTAGGTGAGCTGAGGATCTTTTGCTTTGCACTGGTCGTCGGGACTCATCGTCTGGTCTTTTCCTCTGACATTCCAGACTTATTCCAAAACCATTTAAATGTCAATATCCTGCCTTTTGCATGAATACAACTTATACGACAGGTGGCTGTGGCTCAGGAGGTAGAGTAGGTCGTCCTCTAACCAGAAGGTCGGTGGTACAGCTGTGCCGACAGTGAATGGATGAATGGCAAAACTGTTCTGTAAAATGCTGGTCATCAAGACTAGAAAAGTGCTATCTAAATACAGAATTTGACTGTGAAAATCAAGATGTTAAAAATATGAGTTAACTTAACACAGATATTAATGAGGTCAACTAGTGCAGTGTCTCTACCAGTTTTGAAACATTAAAACTGAACTGAACTTGAAAACTTTCAATAAACCCATTGAATCAACTTAACAAATTTACTTAAATACAAAGTCGACTCTGCTATTTAATTACATTGACACCCACAGAATACATTGCTTTCTTTTTACATCTCTCAGTTTGATGAGTCAGGGGCAACATGCAGCAGTGACTCTGTTACTCTATCAGTGTATGGGATCTGGGCCAGAATAGCATTTGTTTTATCATCATGAAAAGAAACGACCATGACTTATTTTAACATGTACAGTACCAGTCAAAAGTTTGGACACACCTTCTCATTCAATGGTTTTTCTTTATTTTCATTTCTTTCTACATTGCAGATTAATATTGAAGACATCCAAACTATGAAGGAACACATGTGGAATTATGTGGTAAACAAAAAAGTGTTAAACAAACCAGAATATGTTTTATATTTCGACCATGAAGGCCTGATTCACGCAGTCTCCCCTGGACAGCTGATGTTGAGTTGTGTCTGCTACTTGAACTCTGCAAAGCATTTATGTTGCCTCTAATCTGAGGTACTGGTAATTTGTGGTTTCTGAGGCTGGTAACTCTAATGAACTTATCCTCGGCAGCAGAGGTAACTCTTGGTCTTCCTGTCCTGGGGCGATCCTCATGAGAGCCAGTTTCGTCATAGCATTTGATGGTTTTCGCGACTTAACTTGAGGATACATTCAAAGTTCTTGAAATTTTCCGGATTTACTGACCTTCCTGTATTCAAGTAATGATGGACTGTTGTTTCACTTTAATTAGTTGAGTGGTTCTTGGCATAATATGGATTAGAACTGTAGTCGAATAGGCCTATTCACTGTATAGAACTCTGCACCAACCCTGCCTCTGCACAACACAACTGATGGTCTCAAACACATCAAGAAGGCAAGAAATTCCACAAATGAACTCTTGACAAGGCAAACCTGTTAATTGAAAACCATTCCAGGTGACTACCTCATGAAGCTGATTGAAAGAATGCCAAGAGTGTGCAAAGCTGTCATCAGAGCAAAAGGTGGCTACTTTGAAGAATCTAAAATATAAAACATATTATGTTTTGTTTAACACTTTTTTGTTTACCACATAATTCCATATGTGTTCCTTCATAGTTTTGATGTCTTCAATATTAATTTGCAATGTAGAAAGAAATAAAAATAAAGAAAAACCATTGAATGAGAAGGTGTGTCCAAACTTTTGACTGGTACTGTATTACTAATATTCCTGTTGTTTTTCTTTAAAAACTTGATTTAATGAGTTCAGCTGTCAGCATGAGTGGCTGTGGCTCAGGAGGTAGAGGAGGTCATTCTTTAACCAGAAGTTTGGTGGTTCGATCCCCCTTTCTGCATGCTGAGGTATCCTGAACCCCAAATGGTGTGTCCCAGCGAATAAGAATGATGTGTGACGAAGTGCTTCACATAGTAGCACTGTATGAATGTGTGTGTGAATGGAAAACATACTGTAAAGTGTCTGAGTGGTCATCAAGACTAGAAAAGCGCCTTTTTAAATACAGAGCATTTACCATTTTATTCATTCCACTCATTAAAGTCAAAATTAAAACTTGATCGATTGATTCCAGTAGATGTCGTTTTGATGTTTACAGTGTAAAGCAGCTGCTATCTCCAAAATGTAATCCCCTCCCCTCCCAGGGGCCATGGCTGTTAGCAGGATAAAAAGAAATACTCCTATCATGATCCTCCCCTTGAGCCTCACAAGTGTTTTCTTCTTCCTGCCTTGTTCAATCTTTCTAACCCGCTTCCTCCTTCCTGTCTCCCAGGAGATGTTAAAATGCAGTAAAAGTGAGGGCATGGCTGAGCTGGAGGAGGCTTTAGCGACCATGTTGGATATCATCAAGTCTGTGAACGACTCCATGCACCAGATAGCCATCACAGGCTTTGAGGTGAATTCATTCATCATTCTTGTACTCAATGAAAATAAAGCTAAATAATATAATTTGAAATATAAGGAAACAAGCAGCTAAGTCACGTTAATCAACTTTAGGTTGGTAGACTGCTTAGTATAAAACATACTTTGTGTTTATTTAAACCTCTGTTTTGTTTGATGACAAAGTGAAAATGTTTTAGGACATTTTACTGATTTATTGAAAATCAAAAAGAAAAAAAATATTATTTACAAAAGTATTCAATCCCTTAATTCAGCACTTTGTAAAAGCATCCCTATGCCCAGCACAATATCAGGTGCAGGACTGATGATCAGAGGAAACAGGTAGAAGTGATCTCAAAGGTGGGTCTTCTCTGGATGTATAGGAGGATACAGGAATCCACAGGAGGTGTGACATTCCTGTACTGGCTGGCAGGTGAAGATGAGAACCAGAAACAATTGAGGCTGGCACTTGGAGCATCTGGCAAAAAAACAGATTGATCTGTCTGACCGTTGGCTAAGAGGATGTGGGAGGCATTGGGTCAGCAGGGAACCAGGTGGTTATGCCAAATAACATGAAATCAGTGAATTTCTGAAAACTAAAAAACATAATGTTGGTGGTCAAAATGAGCCCTGCGGCAACAATATTTTTAAAGACACTGTTGTTTTAGAGTGTATTGGAGTCAGAAAAGCACTCTCAGAAATCAGTGAGACTATCATCTTTTCTGTAGCGGGCACTGTATCTGAATCTAATTGGTTCCTTTGGGTATCGATACAACATTATGTTGTTGAACCAAAGAAAAGATATAAGGTTACATCGGGGGGTTCCCCCTTGGACTGAAAGGTACTGTACTTCTTGTACATCAAAGGGGGGGGGGGGGTCAGAACATCACACCCTGTGCAATATGGACTATGCCCTGAGAGTCCGTCAAGGTGTTTTCCTTCTTCTGAATTTAGATACAGAAAGGTACTGTACAGTGCTTCTACTGCACACAGGAGACGGAACCTCACAGCCCATGCACTATGCTCTGGGAGTCCGTACCTCAGGGACACACCTCAGGGCTTTCAACCAAGCCAGTACTGCATTAGGATCACATAGCAGTCTACAGAGAAATGCACAATTTCCGCACTTAAGTAACCGTTCAGCACCCAGAGTAAAAATAATGACTGAAAAGATGAATGAGTATATAATGATATACAGCAAATAAGGCAGTTAATAATGACACAAAGTGAACAATAAAGAGCACTTAATGCCACATAATAACACATAGTAAATAATAATAAGTAATAATTATTGTGTCAATGAAAATAGATAAATTGTAAAGGATGTGAAGGTGTGATAATGCAAAGATCAGCACAACAATAACCAGAGTAAAGACATTAGCAGACTAGAGAATTGTACCAGTAGAGAAGAGGCACTAACCAAATAACTTAGTGACTGGGTAACAGAGTGCTGGATAGAGTAGACACAGAGAGATGAACCTCCGGCTCACTGGCTGTATGGGGAATCTATCCTATGGAAAGTTAGCTGTAGTTTGTCCAAAAAGTCACTATAATTATGTTGCTTTCCCGAAATCAAAGAAATTTTAATAGCTATGGTACAGATTGCATAGAAATGCAGAGACTGCTGGAATATAATGTATAGTAAATGGATAATATGTAATTCTACAAGTGGAAGTGTTTTAATGTCATAAAAAAATATCTTTTTTTATTTATTTCTTCTTAACCGTTGATCTGTGACACTGTGAAAGAGCCAATGTGGGATGATGCACATGGAATGGCTGCCTGTCACCTCTTCAACACCCACATCTATTTAGATCTCCTATTAATGAGAGATGCTCTAAAAGTGTGACTGTGTTTGTTTGTGTTCACAGGGAAACCTGAGTGACCTGGGGAAGCTGCTGATGCAGGGATCTTTTAATGTGTGGACTGACCACAAGAGAGGCCACAGCAAGGTACAACCTCACTCTCCAATAGATAGTATCACTGTCCCTTCATCATCATTGATGCTGGGTATAAACTTTATAATGCTGTGCTTTTTAACATTGGTCAGTTGAAAGGCTATAAAATAGTTCCGCTACTACAAATCATGTATACTTTACATTTTGAATCCCAATATCTTTAGTTGCATGTTGCACATTTTTAGAATTATGTGCACAAATAACTAGTTTGAGCTCTAAAATTATTAATTTTAAGACTCAACAATTGCAAGAGCATAGTGTTTGATTGGTTACACTGTGATATGGAGGTCAAAAAGTCTTAAACCACCCAGGAAGAGGGTTTTCGCAGAGTATAGTTTAAGAGGAGAATCACAGTTGCTGACGACACCAAAATAATTTCACAGATGATATATTACCAAGTTACCACACTTTAAGCCTTGTAGTTGGACTGTGGAGTTATAGCTGGACACGCATACAGACAAAATGACTGACTGGCCTGATTTCAGGTGAAGGACCTGGCCAGGTTTAAACCCATGCAGAGGCACCTTTTCCTGTATGACAAGATGCTGCTGTTTTGTAAGAAGCGAGAGGAGACCACCGATGGACATGAGAAGACCCCATCCTACAGCTTCAAACACTCACTCAAGGTCAGATACTAATCAGCCATCACACATCACTACCTAAAAAAAAGGTTATTTTTTCCCAGTTGCCCCTTTTGTTGAGTGATTTGTGTGATTTCTTTGTGTCCGACAAAGTGATAAAGAGCCTAATGTTATCTGGATTTTTATTTCAGTTAAATATTGAACATCTAACTGTTCATTTAAAGGTGTCTGCAGCCCTACATGTTTTCAGTTGAACTTAACTGTTAATCAAAGGCTCCCTCTGGGCTTGTTAACCTGTAGAAGTGCTATGGAGCTGTATTGTTAATTGAGGACACATGCACCAATGCACATGTGGGACATGATACACATTCCTGTCAGTGGGGTCACAGTCTTCGAGGGACCTACAGCTGGTGGTAACACACCGTGATGTGCAGCAATGGTCATTTGTGGCAACAGACAGTAAACACAATACAGACTCACTATCACTGTATAAATGTGTTATGATGCATGTGTACGTTGCCTATATACGTGTTCAGTACAATCTGTGTGTGTTTAACTGGTACAAGATTTGCTGTCTGATATTTGGTGTTGGACAGTTAGCTTATTGGCCATATAAGAAAGTATACAATACTCTAAATCAATAATCAATCACCTTCTTTAAGACTGTGTCAGACAGTCAACCATATCAGAGTTTTGATGGAGTGCAAGGCAAAGCCGAGGGTGTGACTGGGCTTCCACCTAAACAAAGTTTCAAAAATCACCTGAATTAAAACTCACCATCATCCTTCTCTTATGTGATTTTGATATAACAGGTTTAATCTAGTTTGCTGCTGCACACCAGAGGGTAATCGGGCTGATTTTAGTCCCGATTGGCATCTTCCGACAATCGCTCTATTGTGCAGCAGCCTTAAACTGAAGGAATCTTAAACATATAACACACAACAGTCTTAGTCTGACACAATTTAGGAGAATTATTAAAGTCAAATTATTATTTGTAGAGCAAAAAGTGATGTGTAATATATAAACATGAATAGAAGAACATGAATAAAACAAAATTAAATTAAACAAAATTAAGGATAGAAATTAAATAAGAACAACTTAAAGACACTCAAAATCCTAAGAAAACATGTGGGTCATATATACAGTAAGTCAATGGAAGGGAGACAATGCTCAAATGCACCATCACCTTCACCCTACAGTCTCGACCAAGGGGCAGCCAGGAGCTGCTGGTCAGAGGACATGAGGGATCTGGGAGTGGAAATGGGGCAGAGATGCTTAGACAAGTATCAGGGCAGAAGGTCATTAACACTTTGAGGATGAATTAAAGAACCTGAAAAATATTCAATGTTATAATCAAATTACCAGATTCTCAAACTTGACCTGTTATTTTTTTGCAATATGCTAATTTTAGTTATTTGAACAACACGCTGCTGCACTAGTAAGTAAGTGTGATCTGTACTGTGATCATAATTTAACTTTCAGAGCTGGGAAAGTCTGAAAGAAATAGCTTCAAGTATTAATCACACAAAGGCTTGTTGAGCTAAGACTGAGCCCAACAACATCAGAGGAAATTAATTGGACAGTGTCTCTCCAAGGACATGATGCCATTGTATTAATGAATGTTATTTACACTACTTATTTTTATGAGGAAGGTGAAAATTAAATTTAGCTGGCAAAACTCTCTTCCTTTTGTTCAACAGGGAAGAAAAATAGGGCGATGCTTAGGCAGGATGTCTTAAATCCAGATTAGAGAATGATGCTTTTAGCAGGCTTAGAAATAAAGTGATACATGACATTTAAAAAGAAATAACATTCTGTTGCATCTGAATTATCAAAGAATGAAAAAGGTTTTTCAAAGAGGACTTGGAAATGACATGGATAAATAATAAATCTGAGGAATATTTAACTTAATTTGAAAGGAAACTATTCTTAGGGACAGTGTGATGACAGAGGTCTTCAATATTAATTCTGTAAAAACTCCTTCATACAGCACTTGAATAAAATGTTCAGTGGAACCGAGTAATACAACATTACCTCTGTTATTTCTTAAAGATGTGTCAGATTCCAAAGTTGGAAGGATCATCAAATCTTTGAAAAACGCCAGAGCTGAGTGAAACATAGTTGATTTGCAGCTTTCTTTTATAAAGCAATTAAATCAAGACCAGGTCAAAACAAAATATTGTCTGGTCTATTTGCAAAATGGAAAACTGATGTGCAACTGCAATTTGCATATCCATTCATATTTGCATTCTGCCTGGGGACAGCTGGTTTTAGCACTTTATCCGTTTGCTTTTCTCCTACTCACACGTGCAGTATTTTAATACTCATTTACACCTGTGTTTTCAGGCAACACAACAAAAACTAAGGAAAATAGTGACTGAAACACAGAGCATTACTTGTTTAACATGTTAACCAGCAGTCACTTCTA